>DF239351.1:120597-191643 GCA_000507305.1 Breviolum minutum Mf 1.05b.01
GATGATGATGATGATGATGATGATGATGATGATGATGATGATGATGATGATGATGATGATGATGATGCTGATGATGATGATGATGATATCATGATGATGATGATGATGATGATGATGATGATGATGATGATGATGATGATGATGATGATGATGATATCCATGATGATGATGATGATGATGATGATGATGATGATGATGATGATGAGCTGTCAACAAACATACTAAAGGTTGTTCCTGGAGCAAAGGATGTCGGCTTTATACTCCCAATCGCTCAAAAATACCATTGGATTCCGACGAAGATACTACATACACTCCCTGTAGCCCCCTGAAAAGAGGCCGGGCCCCAAAAGGAAAGGATCGTCTTCCAACCATCCATTTTCAGATGCAGAGTTTCAGGGAGGTCTTAGGGGTTCCTATAATATGACATTATCGGGTTTGTCATGAAACGCTGTGTCAAAAACAGTAGTTACAGCTTCATCCAAGCAAAAATGTTTCTACACTAAGATACACCATACTTTCTGATTCCATGAATTTCAGCATCCACGAAGCATCTTCCAGTCTCTTCAGCTAAAGTGTGTTTTGAAAATCTGCCAAATGATCAAGAATTGTAAATTCTGGACGAAAGAAACAAAAAGAGATAAAACCATATACCTGGATCTTCCAAGGGGTGCTGAATGGATGATAAGGGGTGCCTATACACCATCCCTTAGGGTTCAAACAGCACCCTTTGGAAGATGCTGGTATATGTGCAAATTACTATAAAATTCCTAAACCTGAATTAAGGGCCTTTTCCCTGGAGAGATTCCCTTCCTACACCGGGCGTTTGGGGTGAAAACCCCAACCGGCGGTGATAGTTTGGTCGCAAAGAATTTCCTCTCATATATATATATATATATATTTATACTGTTTGACAAGTCAACAAACCAACGAAAAAAAAACGAGCAACAAAAAAACACAGTTGCAGCACACATCTATAGGAACTTTGGCACTCACGGCTCAACCCCAGAACCGTTCGGCATGAGCCTTTCGTGGTCGAAAGGCCTGAGGAAACAAACAGCCGTTCGTTCGGCACGACGACTCGAGCCCGTTGAGCGACTGAACTTTGAAGGATGAAATTTCCACCCATCTTATCCAATCATCAGTCTAAATCCACCACCATTTAAAAGTTCCAATAAAGAGTTGCTATGCTAAGATTCATATGATGATTTCCATGATCTGTTTTGTTCCCTTCAAGGAAAACGGTAGGAAAATGTTCCCCTCCCAAACTTCACCTTTGAGAGATGAATCTTTCCCTGAAAAAAATCACCATCTTCACACAGTTCAAAAAAATGATTAGCGCGCAAAGTCGTCAAATTAAGTTTGTTTCCAAAGTATGGTTGAAAACACAAAAAAAATATATTCACGTGATAAAATCCCACAACCTGTTGGCTTGGTATGTTGGAATATATTCTTTGATATACTGGACGAGCCGGGACGAGCTGAAAACACCCGTGCCGGATTTCGACAAAAAAACTTGCAACCTCTGCCACATCTATGATCAAAAAACTGGGCACGATGCCAATCTGATTCAAACTACGTGAGATTTGAAATTGAAATCAAAAAAAGAAAATCATCATGCAATATAGCATTATATATTAATACAGCTATGTGTATCAAAAATAATGTGTATACATGAAAATAAATACATATTTAAAGACATTACTTGGCCTACCTGACTTTCTGCAATTAACGAGCTGATTCAAATCATATGTGAGCTGGGCTCGCATGAAGTCGTTTTCATGCCAAAAAGCATGTGGACCAACAGGGACCATACAATCATTGAAGGATCTCTGTCCCATTCCAAATCATTCCACAAGCATCCTATAAATGAGCACAAGTTCACATTTAATTACTTGGTTTGCCAACAGTCCACAATTCTTTTGGAGAAGATAGATCCAAGATCCCATCACAACAGAAGGTTGAAATAGCATTGGGTAGAGCAAGATTTCATGGTCGTCCAACCGATTAACGTGAAAGTCGGCATGTCCATATCCGCGTTTTGGATGGTGCAACTTTCCATATCCACATCAATAAGCACAAGAAATGTGCTCTGCAGGATATGTTTGTTTTCTGTAAGAAACATTTTAATGTTTTGTTGATAGATAAGTTTATCAATTTCTTTATCCCCTCTTCTTAATCTTTCATATTTTATGGTGTGATCCTCTAGTTATTTTTGTTCACCTCAAATGGCTTTCATCTTCCAACTGAGAGTCCGCACTGTGCCAAGGCTCTGTAGGAACCGGTTGCCGAAAGGAGAGTGGAAAGGATGATGCATCGATGGTATGTTCAAACTTAGCTACAGTAGTAGTTGAAAAGTAGATGCCCTAGGCATCCAGTCATGTTCTCAGATGATGATTGGGGTGTCCAATCACCTCCTCAGCATGGTTTTTAGGTTCCATTACCATTCTCAGAAGGTGATTGGATCCCTAGGGATGGCTAACAGTCCCTACATCTTGGTTTAAAAAAGGATCCTGAACGCATCGCCTACCTTTTTTTTGGTATCGAAAAAAGCCATCTAATTTTTGACCTTTTTGGTTTTCACCACATCGAATGAGATCAGACGGATCGAAACTTCCAATCTTCAAATGGATCGAATCTGACGTCACTAGTCACCATCTGAAGGGTAATGTGTAAACGTGTAAAAACATGATGGCTCGATTTGATCTAATGATCGCCTGAATGGTGACATCTGCTTCCGCTGATTGATCTTACATTGTACAATCTTTAAGGATTTCTTTACGACAATTTGGGACCTAATCTTTCTTGGCACATCTCTTCTTCTTTTCGGGCGGTGATTTCAACAGATGCCTCCCTATTGGTTGGATTGTTGGCCCGTCACCTATGGCGATCTGACAATTACAGATTGATTATCTAATATGGACTCTATGTCATATTACTGTATAACATGTAATAATCATGTACATTTTATACATAATCGCATAGTCTATATTTACTGTACTGTATATATAATCGTATGTGTATATATATATAGGCATTAATGTGATAATCTGTGCACTTGGAACCCCCTGGAAATGTCATCTAGTTTAAGATCTCGCCGAAATTTGGAGGTATGCCATCATTGCCCGTCCACAAAAGTCATCAATCTTTGCGAAAAAAAGAAAAAACATTAGGGAAACCTGTGCCATCCCCAGTTGGGCAGCTTCTTTACTATATTCTAATGAAAAGTTTGATGAGAATGTTGCTTGACTGCGAGATCGGTAGGCTATACGTAAATATATGACTGCTATGTACCATGACATCTTGATAATGACGAGATACGATTTTGCATTGGAGCACGAGAACAATGAGTAAAAACATCTCTCCGCCCAGCAAACTATCAGAAAATTGCAGAGTTCGGAATGCAAACTATGAGAGAACGCTGCTGATCTTGTGCTTCCAATTCATGTAAAGAATTATGGAACAATCTTTTTTTAGCGTGGCGGAATGCTAGTGGAACCACCTCTTACATTGTGTTCCTCATATAATCTATCACATGTTATATAAGGCATTTTTGATATTATGTCCAATTCGCAGAACAACAAAAAAGCGAAAGAAAAACGTTTTGAACCTTTTAGGGTACCCTCAAATCCTCCACTTGGCACCGTTTTTCAGGTGTTCAAAATATTCACGACGCCATTCCATGCCATGAATCAATATCATCCGGGCCCCATAAAAGGTGGTGGAAACTTCGACAGGTCGTTGGATGTTGCAGTTGCAAGTTTTCAAACTTGCAAAATCCATCAATAGCCATCATCTTCCCAGTCTGAACAAAGGGAACGGTTCTTTTCATCAGTCCTTCTGCGTTGGCAGATCGACTTCTTGTCCATTCCAAGGATTGTATCCGAGATTCACAACTTCCAGACTTCAGACTGAAGTTTCAACTCCGAGCAATAGTGTCGTCGGGAAAATCCGCGGATGATTTTTTGTTTGCAGAGAGGTCATTTTTTTTGTTTGGTTTTAAAGGTGTTAAGTTTAGCCAATCAAAATGTTGGAAAAAAAATCTTGGAGCCAATAAATCGGCTGATCTTTTGGGGATTGATCAACTTTTTTGTGGAGATGACTTTTCAATGTGTGAGGTTCCTCAAAAATAAACCAACAATTAAAAAGAAAGTGTAAGGTTTTCAGCGATTGATTCAATGATGCGTTTCTGGATGGGCAAAGAATCATCTGTTTATAGCAGATTGCCTTCTTGGTTGGTTTTTCGTTTTTTTGGGGGTTGGTAGCTCCCAATGTAATCAATGTATCTTAGCCTCGGCTGAAGATATGTTTCTTTGGAACTGGTGTCGGCCCTCCTCCGTGGCTTATTGGAAGAAAATGGAAACATATCATACAGGACCCATTAAAATGACCTTAAAAAGGGGTTTTGAAGCAAACCTTCTTGTGATCCGTTTTGTGTGTAGAATCAGGGTTTTTTCATGAAAAATCGACCCTTCGAAATGTCGATGGCATGATTCAATGTTACCTAACTCTCAACTCACACCTTTGGGCCAATTGGGCGAATATTTGCCAAGCAACAGCCCTGAAAATCAAGGCGCCAAGCGAGTCTAAAGATTAGATGCTTAGATTAGAGGTACATAAACCTAGAAGAAAAAACACCTTTGGAGCCTAAGATCCAATAGAAAGGATTGATTGCCCTTATAACTTTATTTGTGCTGAAGATTCACTGTGCAACACATGGCGCCTAGCAACAGTTCCAGCGAAGCTTTTTATCTTTAAATATCTGAAGTCAGCAACGAAATAACAACTTGTGATTCCACCCTACTACAGTATACTCGTTGATATAGATATGATAGCCGCCCTACAATGGCCAGTAGCAAAATCCTTTCAATGGCATATGTTATTTCAACAAGCCAGTGTTTTTTCTATTTCTCCACTATGTTTGCCATGATCGCTGGTGCAGTACCAAGCAAAGATTTTTGTAAGTTGCTAGTGGTCTCATCGCCATGCGTTAGTTTTTTTCTTGCTAGCCAGCTAGGGCTGCATCTGTTGAAAGAATGCTGTGGTTAATTTCGTAAATATACTCGTCCCTCCTGGAGATCCAATCATCTACTGAAAATGTGGAACGACCATTCTGAGGAAGTACTGAATCCGATTTTTTTTGTGATTCGATCTTTAAGGCGAACAGAATGGTTTCTACAAAGGGGATATATACATATATTATATATTTGTAGAGGCCGAACACCTAATAAAGTGAATAAGATGTGTACACATATAAGAAATCTGAAATTACCACACTTTACTACATGCAGATGGCAAAAATGCTTCCCAAAGCCTTTTTTTCTTGGTGAAAAATCTACCCTATGTTCCAATTCATGTGATGAAAACTACTGCGTAAAGACATGACAAAAAAAAACTTGGAGCTGACCACAGCTGACCGTCGAAGAAAACTTGGCGGTCATCGCATCTCCAAAACGCCAGTTCATCAACATCAACTTTCTGTCTCAGTTGACCAACTTCCTGATGGTTCAACAAATCCACGTGACGAATGGTGAAACGGAAGGGTCCCAGGGTGAGCGTTCAAAAACGAGTAGAAATTGAAATGATGAATATAAGAGATGCATGAAAATACGAGTGAAAAGTGTCTGTCGTCTTTTTAGTCATATGAAATCTGAAATGGTTTCACCAAGATACTCTAGTTGGAAATTTAAAAAAAGTTCCCCACTTACTAACAAGTCAATTCATATTGGGAAACAAAAAACCGAGAGGTTTTGCATCTCACTTCACCATGGGGAATTTATGGATGATGGAGTCAGTACCCCAAAGCCAAACAGTTTAAAGTGGTTTTTGTTTGGTGATTTCCAACCATTTCCCATGTAAAGCTTAGGGTTCATCATCCAATCGAAACAACCATTAAAAAATGACAAAAAAAATGCTTGTTTAGGGTTTTAGGATGAGGTCATTTTTTGAAAATCCAAATGATAGTCAAGGTCACCCACCAGACAGTCCTAAGAACTTCGGGGGAGAAACTGATACTTATTGAGATAAGACTTTGATTTGCAAGATCCATGAGGCAAAAAGGATCCTGACAAAGGAATTCTATCCTAGGGATCTAAACATGTCTCGTGTTGATCAACACACAACTCCTATGAAGCTATATTTTATTTTTAAACATGGTCCGACAAGTGGCTAAAAATCAAGAAAACATGATTTGTCCCTGTCACATCAACCAGGTTTTGCCAAATAGCCACTTTTCCAAACGAAAGACTTCCCTACATAAAGCAACCAGATTTTTGATGTGATTACACTGGCATTTTTGGATCATTTGTTTCCGCCCAAAATCAGTAAGGGGAGATATGTTTTCCTTTATAGGGAACCTGATCCTTATAATGGTTCAGTATAATCCCTACATAACTGGGTAGTATAATCCCTACTATATACCCTAAACAACCATGGGCCTTTTTATTCATTGCTCATTTGATATTTTTTTGGGGGGGTCCATGGTTTGTTACTGAACAGGCCCCGGAAATTTGACGTACCTGAGGTAGCAAAGCAAGCAAATAAGAAACACAACTTTAACTTATCAAACAATTGCATGACTGCTCATGGTTCAGAAGACCCATGATGATAAAGTATTTAAAAAAAAAATCTTGAAACCATTTTAACGTGTTCTTCAATAGAAACCATCTACTGTAGCCCNCAACAACACCAGCAGCAGCAGCAGCAGCATCTTTCCTTAGCCGCCTCCAATTCAGATCTGTAATTTGACTCATTAACATCTGTTCAACTTGAAGCCCTTTGTTTACAACTTGAGACTAGGCTGTGAAGGCCACGAAAGTGCTATGAACACACATATCAAGATATATATACATATATATATACGCAACCAAAAAGAGTAATGTATACGAATGTATATGCACACACATCTATCAAAAGCTGAAGTATTCATGATACCTTCATAGAACATATTAGGAACCTGGTGATTGTCGGACTGGTGCCGACTTTGCATGTTGGGCTCCCGAAAACAAGCTGCGTCATAAGTGCTCCCATGATCAGGGGCGTGTTTTGCAAATGATCATAAGCAACGAGTCACTAGTAGTGGCTAATATGTCTATCTTGTCAGGTCGGCAGGTATATTGAATCTATACCATACCTAAGCACTTGATGATGCGTGTGTCACCAAAAAAAAACTGATGTCCATCCCATCCCCAATTTGTTGAGGCCCCGAACTTCATGCCACAGAAGGGGCAGAAACTCACCTGGGCCTGGACCTGCACCAAACATCTGGTAGTTTTCGTATTACCGACAAAAAAAACATGTGGAAAAATGACCGCTCATCAACAAAGGTCCGCTGAGGAATCTGACACAAACTCTATGTTCATACCAATCTTACGCAGATCATTTGTTTAAAAAAACATTGACAAACAAACATCACATGCAGCTGTTTTTTTGGTCGTGAGTATTTCTTCTCTTCGGCCGATATCATCTCTTTTTGGCCAAAAAAAAGGTCAACTGAGAGGATGGCTCTTTTTGGTCAGTGAATCTGTATTCAGAGCGAAAATGGTGTTTAAACAAGTAGGGTACCATCCCAAGGGTACCAACATTTTCCCTATGATCTATGAGTTCTTAGAAGATTCTACAAAGAGTGTACTAGGTGCTTGCGATGAGATGCATCAAAAAAAGGTGAAGTCAACCAACATTCCCTTACAGCATTCCAGTGTTTTCTGGCTGTTCATTTTGTTCGGGGTGATTGGGTACGGGCAAGTAAGTCAGATCAACATGTGCTGTCTATCTAAATAATGAAGTGTGCACTGCATTTCGGGGAAACCTCCAATACGAAACTACCCAAATCAGGTTCACGTTCGCAAGTGCCTCCTGCATGACCATCACTGCCGTAGGTGAAGTCACATTCATTGGAGAAAGTGTCCCTGGGCTGCCGAAATGGAAACTCCATCCATCCCTGTTAAAATCAGGGGGTTGAAGGCCCGAAATTCATCCGCTGATTTGAAGAGTTTCATGATTATTATCTAGTTCGTGGTTTCAACCCATCTGAAAAATATTAGTCAAATAGGATCATTTCCCCAACTAGGGGTGAAAATAAAAAATATTTGAAACTACCACCCAGTTATCTTATCATAACCTGCTACATCACGGCTCACAAGTGGTGCAAGAATGCATCCAAAATAAACTCCGTTATCACAAGGACAAATTCTCGAAACACGGCTTTAAAGAGAAGAGCAGAGCGGATACAAAATAGATCTAAGTTTATCTGTAAAACAACACCCAAATACACAACAAGTCGATGATGTGTGTGAGACCAGTAGCTCTGTTTTGCGGACAAATGATCCCTTCATCATACAAAACTATTACATGATACGGTGTTATATGATATGGTTCATTTGTGATGATTTGTAGTGAGTGATAATTTTGCAAAATGTATAGTATACTGGTTCCTGTATATATGTGAAGGGGATCACATGTCCTCTTAAAAATATAATGTCAACTTCCTATGATGTTTATCTCTTGTTTGATCTTGACTAGGTTTATCTAGGTTTACTATTCGTGACGCTCTTCCAACACTGTAACTCGTATGACAGATCTCATCCAGTAAAAATGCAGTTTTCGGCCAGATCTGCTGATTGGTACTAAAGATTGGTGGTAGGCAGGCATGCTCCCAGTAGATTGGAAATCTCTTTCCCATCTGGGTTTGGTAAACCACCAAGTATGCTTCCCTCAAAAAAATAGAAATTGACGTTTCAGAAACTTCTGGAAGATATAAATTTGTGGCTTTGTCATCTCCAAATGCCTTTTTTATTTCATATATTTCTTCCAGTCCCCCATCTTCGTTGGTCTCCAACAATGATGGCCTGGCAAAACTGATGTCGGGCAAGCCATCTCGACCTCGGCGATGGTTCATCATATCCACCAGTGCTCGTACATTGGTGTGACCCCCCAAAAAAATAATGACACTTTCTGAAGTACCCTCCAGGGAATTAATATATCCCCCTGATAAGGCATACTTGAAGATGATTTTACTTTTCTCCAGGTGGGATATGTTAGATTCCTGGAGGGTAAATCATACTAAAATCCCTGTCTCCATGTATTGTAGGGGGGGGAGCCTGAAGGCAGACATGGTAAGCAGTGCTTTCTCACAAAGGGCCTGGTCACCAGATTCTCAAGTTTTGATACCCAAGATATCCCAACTCCCCGGATAAAATATATTTGTACCTTATAACTTATAGCAATGGCAAGTATCCATGTCGGAATGTCATGGAAAATCTGTGGAAGTCTATAGGTAAAAGAGGTCATCTTGCAGATTTCTGATCATTTCACACATCTGATTTGGTAAAAAAGTGGCACCTGTTTCGACCTGGTCTGCTTTTAAACAAGGTCTGCACGTTCCTTTGGACATCTGAGAAATTTTTGATATCCTCTTTAGAGATGAAAATCCAATCTTTAACCAGAATTCTGAGAGTATGAAGGCTCCCCGATATTAAGATCAAGTAGATACTGACTGCGTCGGATAAGAATTTTAACGTTAATGATATTTTCAAAACCTGGTATATAATTACTACACCCACTCCTTCTGGTTGGAAAATGTGCATGACAATAAAGGACGTCCGCTTTTTCTTGTGTCAATTGGACATAGAATTGGCTGGGTTGATTTGTTTGTATCGTTTTACTTTGTATACGCACAGTTTAAACGAATGCGAGTGAGTGCCTGGAGTTCGTGTCCCATTCAAGGAACTGGAACGAATATGAACCATTTGGATGAGCAGGAAACCGCAGGAAACCGCTGTCCACAACATCGAGTCATCTGCCATCCAACATAACCCTGCAAAATTCTGGTTACAAGATCTCACACAAAAACCATGGAAAGCCAACCACAACAAAGATGTGACATAAAGTATTAGAAAAATAAGATCCATAAAATCATCGATTCCTTCTGATGCTTTCAGTTTCATGGAATGTAGTCATTCCCAGTCGTTCAGCATGAAACCCTCGGCTGTCTGAGTACACCGCAGCTTGTTGGCGGGAATTTTTCAGATTCGCAGGCCTTAAGAGAAACAAATTGAAGTGTCAGGAGCAAGGTAGATCTTCCCACTGCTTTATCATGACTGGTCAACCTACGCCCGCCCCTAGAAATAAGGGTTTACTGAAGGCCTTGTTAAGGGAAATCAAAATTTTTAGATACACATTTCACATTGTTCTAAATTTTGATAGAAGTGAAGTATCAATTCGCAAAATCAAGCTATTGATTGAGTCGGATGAATATAATATAGTGTTTGCACCCGCCCCGAAGGGACTCTAACAAAACTAACATATCAAAAGGTTTCATACATCAAAACAAACAATGCCTCTTTCATACCAACATGGGTACAAGTAAATCAGATTCTTCACCCTGACATGCCGTCCACATCCGTCCACTATGCCTGACAAAATGGACAATCGGAAGAAACAACCTTTTCTGATTTACATCTCCACTTTCTGCTAAAAATGTCCGTGCTTTCATTGTTTCATCAACCTGACCATCAGAAAGCATTTCACCATCTTTTTTGAAAACTATCCAAAGTGTATCGCTGAAAATTGAGGAACAAAAACACAGCCTTGTTCATTTTTGGTTCAATCAAGCCTCCATTTTGGGTTGTCAATCATTTTCAGCTTTCTGGGGTTCCGGGACAAGTGATGAGGATTCTTGGATTTTCCCTGACAGTGATGTGGAAAAGGCAAACTCAGTGCATCACACCCAATGCAGGGTCCATCTAGGTCCATATAGGATCTCCCAAAACACCCATGCAAGCTGCATACACTCCCATAGGATCCATGGGACTGGTATATTTACTTGCATGAATGGTTGATTTGTATGAGAAATGTTGGGTAAATTGATGTAAATTGCATATTCCTTCAATCTCAAAAAATGCCGTTCAGTTGTCGAACTATTGCCTCTTCAGTCTGTCATTTTTGAAGCACCTTCAAAAAACACCGAAAATCCAACAACTGAGGGTTTGGAACGATTTGTTAGAAAGTTTCAACTCTTATCATACAAAGGCCCCTGGGATTCAATACGAAATGTCAAAAAATCACCTGAAAAAAAAAGGATCCGTGTCTTCCGCTTCTGCTCCTTGAGTCCTCCTGAGATGCTCAAGCCTTCTTGGTCTTCAGGAAGAGAGGGCGGCTCTCCATATCCTGAGAAAAAAAAGCACTCTGAAGAGGGGTATCAACGATCTTAAAGAACGGAAGCAGTTGACCCCCTCAACGTCCCATCCTGTTGCGCTGCACTTTTGCTGGAAAAATCCGGCAGCTGAACATGCCAAAAGTCATGAATACAAAAGGGCCATCATACAAGTACAGACTTAAAACAAAATACTAGCATCATATGTATTGTATAAAAAAAAAATAATATATATATATATACATATATCATATATCTTGAATTCTTTATACATCTATGTTGCTTTGCATTTCGGCATCGTTTGACTACACATGTTTAATTCTGGATACTTATGAATGAGGGTCGCACAATTTGTCGCGCAAGAAAAAACGGATTCTTAACACAACGATAAGCGGTCGAAACTCATATCATTATTATATATCATGTAGTTCGGCGCTATCTACATGCATCAAATCTAGGAACCTGCACTGGAAGTAGTTCGACGTATTTTTCAATAGTTGTCAGATTAATTACAGCATGAACAAAGGTATTCGTCAGTTCCATAAGCCATCAATGACCCGACATAATCCATCATGATTCAACCTTGGTGACTTTTCCTTTGGCAACAGCTAGCTAAACAATGTGTTGCTTGCAAATTGAAGAATTAGTTTCTGTATCTCAAGTGTTCTCAAGTTAACTTTTGTACATTGGATTGACAGACTAAACAGTAATCGACAGGTTTAATATACATTAGTAAAAATCCACTGGGTTTATACGACCAAACCATTCTCGTTTGCCACATGAAACGAACACATGTTTCATGTCAATTGAATCATGCTAATGTGTACGTTTATTTATATATATATATATATCAGCTGCCTGGAAAACGACAGAATCTGATTCACTCTTGGATTGTCTGGCTAATACTTAGGGTCATTGCGGTTGATCAACTGGCAATCTTTTTTTTCAACAAAAAAAATGCAGCAGTTGACACCCTCCAAGGCGTGAGGTTCCCGACTCCATAGTTCACCCGTGTGCGCGAGAAATGCCTTGGGGAACGGCTGGAGGGCCCCAAGATGATGATTTGGAATTTTGGTGATTTCGGCTTTAAGATGTGCCCGTTTTGGGGGTATCTATGTTAAATTTTTGGGGCGTATTCATCAATCTCTCATAGTCTTATTTAGTAACTTATATCATATTCATCAGTATTGCAATATTCCTAGTTCTTATGTGTTTGCTCCACTAGTTTACAGCAGCTCTTCTTGACAAAGATGTATGATGAATGCATGAATTTTTCTCTGGCATCATGACAACCACAAAGGATTTTTCGAAAAATAATCTGATAATCCACACAGTGACACATATACAAGCTAAAGCTTTTAAAACCTCCTTTCTTAAAACAACCATGTGATTTTTTTCAGTGGAACCTGCCGTGATTCATGGTACAACCCCCAACCCATCAACCCTCCCAGAACTTCCAGCGGAACTTCCTTAGGTCTAAGGCCCCGACTCGTAGTTGGCGTCAAAGCCTTGAATGGTAGCAGGTGCAACCTGAGAACCCGAGCTTTTTGGGGAGATGAGTTTTGGGTAAATGCGACCGTCCAAAATGGGAGTTTTCTCTAAGTTTCGGGGTGAAAATTCAAAAACAACAAATTGAAACCACCAAACAGGAAAGTCACGACTTATAGTTACCTCTATACCACCTGGAAAGGATCGATGGCGATCGCCGATCGCCACTCCTATGTATTGCTTTGTCACCACGAAAACTAATCGCCACCCTCTGGGAGTTGCGCCTTTCGCTACAGTGTATCTAAAACTTACGTATACCGTATACCTATATATCAGTTGCAACGACGTAGGCCATCAAAAACGGATGTCATTTGGTGAGCTTCACTAAAAAGTGTTGACCGGCTGCTGTAGTGTAACAGTGGTCACTTTCCACATTCCAAAGGGTGAAGGGGCCGGCCACCAAAACTAATCGTTTGTCTTTCGCATAACTTGCTTCACTTAGGATATTCCGTGGCATATCCAACAGACACACACACAGAGACACACACACACACACACACCGAATCAGTTGATCCGGCGATCATATTCGTAACTATCCGGTTTGGCCCGGTTCCTTAGTGAAGGGTCTTGGACCAACTTGGAACCACCCTCCCAATAAACGATTTTGTCGTATGCAAAAGCAACTAGGTGAGATTCCATGAAATACTGGCTGGTTAACAGTGACCCTGACAATCGCTTATTGATGCTTATTATGTCGCTATATATGAGAGGTAGTATAGCCTATCTATAAATCACTCAATCAGGGGTTTTGATCTCTACTCAAATTGGGAACTCAGTACATATGATCCATAAATTCGTGCCAATCCTCGACAAGCAAGCACAGGAAAATTGCAAAACAAAACAAGACAATAAAGCATACTTTTCTGGTTGGTGGTTTCAATCCCTTTGAAAAATATTAAACTAGTCAAAACGGGAATCTTCCCCAGGTAGGGGTGAACATAATTTTTTTTTGAAACCACCACCTAGCTTTAAATCGCCAAGCATACTTTTACATCGCCTTTTCCAAAAAGGTCGCAAAACTCCCTTTCGTGAAAAAAAATACTGCTTGAATGGTGGCTGATCCTTCTCAATCCAAGTCTTAAGAGGTCTGCTTTCCCAAGCCTCAAAATAATTATCACTTGAGTCGTTTTTCACCTGCCCAGGATGCGATCGTCACCACCAGGATGATGATATTTTCAGGATCCCGGAATCAACCTTCATTTGTCTGGGAGGGGGAAACCAAACCAAATTATAACCCACAATCATCCAACTTTTAGGTGCATCACCTTCAAACTCCGTTGAAGGTCGTGGTTTGTGACCATTTTCTTCGGAGGCGCTGAGCTCAGAACTGAGCTGTTCCATAGTTTTTTGTAAATCTAGCCAAATCATCATATTTCACCAACCTTCCCACTGTCGCGCCCGATCACCAACCTGAAAAAATGGGATTTCCCTTTCTCAGCTACCTTTTGGGGTGAAAACTCGTGTGAGGTCACTATAATTTGACCAAATGTAAGATGGTTGGTACGTAATCTGATTCTTTTAAGAAGGTGAAACAGCATATGTTACAGGTTCTAAATTAAAAAAACGTCATCCATTTAGTCCCTTTAAAAATTTTCTGGGGAAAAAATACGTTTTCCTGTTTTTTTTCAGGGGGATGTCGAGGTGAACAAATGAACACGAAGTGCGAAGCTTATGATTGCCTTTTGTTGACTATACACATCTATAAAGATCCAACCCTTTTGGTATATCAATCTCCAATTTGCAAGCACAAATATGTCAGATTGATTCAATGTGTCCGAACAAATCCTCAGAAAATGCTGAGGATTCCAACGCTAACAATCTTGTTGGATTTGAATTGCGCCATCTGCTTTCCATCATAGGCCAACCTAGGTATCCATCAGGTCGACTTTCTGCAAGTGGTTTTTGTTGTAACTACATCACCTGAGAAATCCATCGTTCAAACCTGGCAAGCCAAGTGCATCCATGTGTTGTTCAATGGCCTAGGTTATGATTTATGATCATCAACCCCCAATGTTCTAGAGCATGAAACTCTTGGAGTTTTGTCATGGTTATGATGCTGCTGCAATATTCAATAAGCAAGAGCAACAGAAAAAATCAAATCATATGAAATCAGCAGCACAAAAGAATAATATCATATTATGATCGTATATGATCTAAGATACGATCATTCATCATTCATGATTCCACATTACTGTAATCATTGCTGGGTACTACCAACTTTAATATCTTTCCCAAATTTTGGAAAATGTTCCTAGGCGGAGCATCTGGGATAGGTATTCCAATAATTTTAGTCCATTAACCCATGCTATCTGCCCAAATTATAACACTTCACCAACTTGCTAAACCACCAAAATTGCGGGATTTGGGTCGGTTGAGGTCGCTAGAATTCACCAGAATGTAAGATGGTTGGTACAAAAATCTGATTCTGAGGTGGTGGTTTACAGGTTCAACCCAATTGAAAAATATGCTCGTCAAAACGGGAATCTTCCCCAAATAGGGGTGACAATTCTTAAACAAAAATGGAACCACCACCCAGATTCACCATGGTATCATCTTCGGGTCAACTTTTCCGCCCCCCGAAACCAGTGCCGGAAAGGAACTTGAAGGCATAAGCCAGGTCAGGACCTTGGCAAACCGCCATCCATCAGACGACTCTGGTATACCGATCCATGATTTCATGGTAGGAATTTTTATGGTTTTCATGTAGGTACTGTAGATGGTGGTAAATATATACCATACGTGGATATAGGTACACTCCGGTAAATGAACATAACCATGCAAAAATCTCCCCTTTTTTGATGGTATTTACCAGGAAAGAGGGCGATTTTTATGGGCAAACTGCTAGTTTCACGGAGGGCGTTTTTTTGGGGGACAAAACGAACATCTCCTTTTTGTTGGTACATCCAATCATTGGATTCCTATGTTGTTCATGGGAAAAAAACCTCGTTTGTTCAACCTGTTATAGTCATGTTAGCCACCGCCTTGAGGTTGGAAAGGTGACTATAGTCATCAAACTTCCACGGATGAATCTACCGCAGCGTCTCTGAGGATCCAGGCGAATAAAGTTCAGGAAGGCGTATCCCTTGTTGGCGCCAGACTCCTTATCCTCAGCCGTTTAAAGATCTAAGTTGTGGTGGTGGGTTTTTAAAGAGGTGATTTTTGCGAACAGAAAAGGGAGAATTGGAAGGCGGCTGTAGACATAATATCCACCTTGAAAAAAATCATCCCAAAAGTTCAAGATAAAACTCTCCACCCAATGCCGGTCCATACTTTTTCATACAAAAAATGGCATCCTTTCAAACTTCAACTTTGCTACAAGTACTGTTGGCACGGCGTTTTGGATCTGGGCGTCCCGGACGATGGGTAAATACAAAAAGTCCTCAGTCCAGATTTTCGAAGGGAAACCCAAGCTCCAAATATATTGTTGGTACGCTAACTTTGGAAACTTCCCCATCTTGATTCATTTTGTTGGTTTTCAGGCAATGGAAAATACGTATATATGTACAACCCCAAACAGAACTGCTTTTCTGTATCTCAAGTACCGGGGTAGAACTCTGAATAAATTCGGCTACAAGAAGTATAAGGTGTCACTGTTCGGTGTCACCAAAAAGAGCCGCATCCAAATCTATCACGAAAAGCTGGTGTTCATCCACTTAATGGTTCCATAGATTACTCCCCTGAAAACTAACATGTCCCCTGAAAATCGATGGTTGGAAGATGTATTCCCTACTGAAATGGTCACTTTTTAGAGGCTATGTTTTTTTCAGGGATGGTAAAAATTTCATCTCAAGACACAGGAAAATCATGAACCGCAAACATCCATAGACATCGGCAGCATCCAAGCAACATAAGCACCGTCAAAGCCAGCTTCATTCACCTCATCGATCAGCATCCGCTGAGTATACCTCGGATTTTTGCAAACTGTCGACATGTTCTTTCATGCAAAAAGCTTCTGAAGTGCCAGATGCTGTATAATGACATGTAATTATCTGATTTTAAATATCATACAAACATATCATACCATTAATGTGCATCACATAGGCTACTGTATATCATTGTACATAAAGCAATCCATCCCTATCTTTCACCGGGCAAAATGTCTAAAACCTTTTCGTTGCCACCCCGCCCCCAACGTCGTTGAACCGCCGCCGGGTCCGGGCACTTGTTGGGAATATTGCGCATCATTACGGTGAACACATCATCCTGGGCGCAGGAAAACTCGGCTTCCCCATAGGTTAACTACCATGGCACCATCATTTACCCTCCCTGAAACGAACATGTTCACCCGTGAAAAATCGAACCCCTAAAAAAGTTTGGAGATTCCTATTGGAAGCCACCATGTCGGGGGGGCTATGGTGTGAACCAACTCGGTAACCCCAAGTTGAAGCGATTGATTTCTTCTTTTCGGAACTTCAACTGGTTGGTGTCTCCACCACACCCACCTCGTTACGACTCTTTGCTCGTCATTTCACTAGGAAAAATGGTATTCTCACAGCCTATTCGAAATATGAATGTACACCTACACCAATCTCTCAGAGAAATTTGTGTACCGCATCAAATCGTATCATTTGTGACGTAAATGTGATTCTATCCTGTTGCTTTCCTCCAAAATGGACCATTCTTGGATCACACACCAGAGATGATTTTTTCAAACAAATGACACCAACACAGGAGTGATTCCATAAATCAAAGGTAATTTGCTACACTTCGGTGATTCTGTCTCACAAAGCTACCGGGCAAGACCCACACTTCCCCCCCCAAAAAAAAACATCGGGAAAAAAAAAAACGCGGTCCTCATCACTCTTTTCCTCTTGCACCTTGGGTGCGCCCTTCGCCTGGCGCTGGCATAGAAAGGTGACGCGGAACTTTAGTCAAGTGAAAGACTCAGATCATTTCAAGTCTCCAACTAAGAGAAAACTCATAAAATAGCCGTGAGTTTTGCATCAGTCTGAACTCCAAAAAAATCATCATGTTGAGGAGCAGGGTAAAATGTAGATCTTCCTTTAATGTTCACCTCCAAAGTTGCTTTTCAGACATACTACAGATCTTAGGGCCTAGCAGTCTAGGAAGGACATCTCAAAAAACATCTGGCACGTTGCGCATATTTTTCGCAAAATATGTAAGATAATGTTTATATTGATGTATTTTTGATATTAGGCAGAAGCCATTGCAAGCAAACAGCTGATACACAGTAGCTCTGGCATCATTGCAAATTGTTTCCTGAACCGGCCCCCCATTCTCAATAGGAAAACACATCATCATTCACTGCGTAACTTCCCCAAGCAAATCAATCACAGATTCCCAGGGGAAAATTAGTGAGAAAACTTGTCCTCTTGTTCCACGGTTCCACGCGCAGAGTACTTGGTCCGACCAGGGGGAAGTCCAACTTGCCTCCAATGAAATGATACACTTCAGATAAGTCTAAATAGTTGAACTGCTTACTGTAACTAATACACCCCTGGAAAGATTAGCGGCTGGAACCTGAAAATCGCCCAATTTGTTCAAGGAAAATCATCTGAACCAAACCATCCTTTTTCAGGTTCGAGCTGTTCATCTTCCAGGGGTGTATATCAAATAAATCCTATAATTTTCACCAACTTTGACACCAAAACACGACATTTTGTGACCCTCCACAATCTTTCTTGAACTTCTTCCGTCACTAGGGGTCCCATCCAAAAACCCATCACTTTCCCATCCATGCCTTCACAGGTTGCTTCACCACCGGCTGCTGAGTCTCCAAGCTCTTGGTTCTGCAGTTTTTAGGAAGATGAAAAGGCGTGCTAATATTGACAACAAACTAACATCCTACAATCCTATTGAAAATGGGATTTTTCAAGGGCTGGATATGAAACTGTTGATGCTTCAGAAATCCAGCTATATAACCAGTTGAGGTTGGTAGTTCATTCCATTACTTACAGGGTTTTTATACATTCCAGGTGGTGCAGGATTTCTTCCATCAACAGAAGGATAAAGGATAGTGTAGGAGCTTGCGAAAATATGCATATCATATAAATATATTATCATATTCATATACCTGGATCTTCCAAGAGGTGCTTTTCATGGATAATGAGGGGTGCCGTGTTACACCATCCCTTAGGCTTCAAACAGAACCCTTTGGAAGATGCTGGTAGACACATATTCCATATAATATAAGTGTATCAATGATATCTATGAAATCTATGAGTATCCTATTCTCATATTGTACTATGCTATGACCAGAACAAAAGGTGAGAACAAGCGTTATAATAGAGGATAATTAAGGAAGAACATGAATTAAAATGCCTGGCCATTTTTTTTAATCGTAAACGTTAGACTAGACCGTCAGACCGTCGGACCGAGAGTTTTAGTGCTTCACTACGGGAACCCGAAAAACAGCCATTTCTTAACTGGTTGGTGGTTGAACCACCCATCTAAAAAATATGCTCGTCAAAATGGGGTCATCTTCCCCAAAGAGGGATGAAAATTAAAAAAAAATGAAACCACCAGCTAGTTTAGATGGGAAATGGTTGGAAATCACCATTTCCATCCACTTTAAACTGGCAGGCATTGGGGTACCAGGATATTACCTTTCCAGACTTTAAAGACTCCTTTTGGCCCTGAAAATTTTGGCACCCATGATGAAAGCTCTGGATGCTTAGAAGACAAATCCACCCGAAAATGAACGAATGTCCTCTGAAAATGGACCATTTCAAAAAGAAAGGATCGTCTTCCAACCATCAGTTTTAAGGTGCTATATTAGTTTTCGGGGGAGTACGTTACGTCTCTGTCCCTACTCATATTTACAGCGTCAAATTTGGTGCAGTGAATAAAGACGTTGCAGTCATTGGGTTTGGCCAGCTCACCCAGGTCCAGCAGTTCTCGTCGTTTCCGAAATGACCAACACACCTCTCATCTGATAAACGTCCACATAGTCTACACCAACAGAGTTCCAACAAACTTTCCCTTATTTGCAGCCCTCCAAAACAACACACACGCACAAAAAACATATAAAAAAAACTTCTCTCCATCACCTGTATTCCCTATTACTGTCACTGGACCAATAAAAAACCTGTTCCCTTCCCCATCACAAGCATTCAGTATTCCTTATATTCATCAATGGCAAAAAACAAAAAAACACCATCAGAATTCCCATGGATTTTCCCCCGGATTTTGTGTCCCGTCTTCCTCACCTCAATGAGCCCATAAGTTGATTCAATTGAGTATGAAGACTGAAGATTTGTGCATCCAAGGCGGGCGTTGCCAAAGGATTCTGGCGTGGAAAGGAGATTTTGTTGGCGTTTTCAAAAAACGCCTTCGGGAGGGGATTTCTTGGTGTTTCGGGTTGAGATTCGGGAAGGTTTTTTTTGGGAATTTCTGGATGTACAAAGTCCTGATGCTCAAAATATGTTACCACTATTGGAGAATAGTCTGAGTTCTATTTGTTTCGAAAAAGTTTGGTCCATCTTTGTCTGAGAAATGTTTGCTCTTTCACGATTCACCATTTGAAGGCTACTTGTCTTGTTGAACATCATGTTAACCATGCCCTTACTAACGCTTGAAGAAAACGTCCCAGATCGGAGGTAGTTTTTCAGCTTACACTCCACAAAGAAAAAACATCGTTTTGGGCGTTTTGGGCTGGCTGTTTGTGTCCAAAACGCGTATATATGTTTGACTTGATTGAATTCAACAACCAGAATAGAATACAAAACACTTATGTTGGGAAGTCTTAGGTCCAATATGTTCCAATTACTAACAATTATCATCCTAGATGGGAGATCATAAAACCGAAACCATATCAAACCAGAAAACAAAAATCATTGGGACCGAAACAAATCGATCCTCTAAGTGGATGGGTCCCACACTAAATGGATGGGTCCGTCATTTTGCTGGAGCCTGGGGGGGAGCAGTCCCAAGCTCCAAAATGATTGACCGGGGGAAACACCTTTTTCCGCACACCTGACCCGAATTCAGCTGACATCTTTTGATGTCAAGAAAACATCTCGAGTCGATATCTCGGGAGTTTCTGAATCTCATGACAAACTCTGTCCGTTTTTCATGTTGATTGATCCTGGGAGGACACAACAATATTCCAGGAAGTACAGTATGCATGAAGTTTGTGACGTTTCGCATCTTCCATCGAGGTTAGCTTCATAATGAGATACTGTTTTGGCAAATGGATGCAAATGATTTTATTGTCTTACAAGTGAGAAATGTAGCCAATGAATGATAAAAATGGTCAAGCACATTACACATCATTACACATAATTATCAAATCTTGAGAAATTCGCTCTCACCAAACCTCATGGTCATGTTTCTTCACCTTACAAAAATTAGAGCTTTTCTCACACCCCAATCTCCTGACATTTCAGGATTTGAGGATCCACCATTTTCACATAATCCCATCAATGGGGTCCCGACCTGTGGCATCTGGTTGACGCCGTTCAGCGCCGACAGTTGCCATTCCAGTTGGTGCCTGCGAAACCCAGTGGAAGGTTGTTCTTTCCTTCCTTTTGGTGGAAACAACACACAACCACAGACTGAACAACAGAGATTCACGTCGTCATCATTTGGGCTACTCAAGTCGCCCCCAAACAAAAAAAACACATTTACTACTAGAAAAAAAAAACAACGCCTCCGAAGCGGCACAAAAAAAAAGGGAGGAATGGAACATTCATTTGATGATATTTGGACAAATAGGGAAAGATCAAATTCAGAACAAGGCAACATGTCCTAAAAAAGTCAATGGACATCAATCCTTTTCCACAGAAATCTGAGCTTCATGAGGTATTGTCAGATGTCAATCTCAACCATCTCGCTTACTCAACCTTTTTGCAAACAATATATACATTTATTCATACTAAAAAATAAAAAATGAATAACAACTGCTTCTGGTAAAAAAACTAATGTTTCGAAAATAAAAACATGGCTTTTTTTTCCAAAGTTAGGTTGGAAATCCCTGCAATCTTCAGTGTTTCAGCCCTTGATCTTTTTGCAACGCCGAGGTACACCCAGCTGTCCAGCTGTCCAAGACACATCTCCGCTTGACGGAGGCGCATCATTTCCACCAAATCAGTCATCTCATTCTGCAACCCTGGGTTTGGCTGTTGGATCTGTTGGTCTTTTAAAGGTGTGCAGAACACAAGGACCATAGTGTTTGTTGCTGTTGCAGTTGCTGTTGTTTTTGTTTTTGTGGTTGTGGTTGTGGTTGTGGTTGTTGTTGTTGTTGTTGTTGTTGTTGTTGTTGTTGTTGTTGTTGTTGTTGTTGATGTTGATGTTGATGTTGATGTTGATGTTGTTTTGGAAAAAATCCATTAAAATTTGTGTTGAGTGATATTTCTGTTAAATACGTTGAGCGATGTTTCTGTTGGTGTATAACAACACTTCTTGGACCTTTAGCACACACTGAAAGTATCTTTTCCAACGAGGAAATTAACCTTATAGAAGGGGACACTGGTGAAAAACTAAATCATCCACAAACCAATGATTTTGGAGTTCCATGATACTTGTCAGGGATTTTTATAGCTGGAAGTATCTGGAAACCTGACACATTTTCGCAAAGACCGCCAAAAAAAGCCCTCACAACCCGACTACCCAATTTCCCGGTCAGCTTCTGTAATCTTTGAGATGGAACCTATGAAGGCGAATCCAAGATGTAACAACGTTGCTGGGTCTTCTAGGTCTTCAACAGTTTGATATGACAGGGTCCCTGTGTCTCAAATGAACATAATCACGTTCAACATCACTGTTGTGTAGTTTTTTCCGAGGCTTCTTCATCTGAGCTAACTTCAACTTGTTGCCCCCTTTTTTCACCAAAAACCTTTTTCGAATTGACGTTGAGATACATTCTGTTGCCATTTGACGTTGAGAGTCCTCCGTGTGCATACCTGGCCATGATTCTCTCACTGGATGGATGGATGGATGGATGGATGGATGGCTGGATGGCTGGCTACCACGACTTGATGCACGACTGGAATACATGATGCTTAACACTGCTGCGCCTTTAAGGTCGGAGGATCTTCTGTTATAGAGATCTATAGAGAAATTATATATCAGATCCGCAAAAAATGATATTCCAATCTACAAATTTGTCAGTTTGTCACAGGGAAAAAATTCCCGGGGAAGGTGTACTGGTTATATATGGGTGTTCCCAAAAATAGGGGTACACCCAAATCATCCAGTTTATTAGGGTTTTCCCTTATAAACCATCTATTTTAGGGTACCCCTATTTTTGGAAAAGGAAGCCAACTTTCCATACAGATTCCAAGGCTCAACGTGGCAGTTTTTTGAACATCCCGCTTTTTTGTGAAGTAACCAAATCAACAAAAACACCTCAAGTGACTTGAAAAAAATAAATCATCAAAACCAGTTTGATTTGGAAGTTTCTTCACCCAAACCTCTGAATGGTTGTTGGGAACCAATGAGAACTGAATGGCATTATTTAACTTCAACTGCTTTTGTCCGTGTCAAGCTCACCCAGTGGAGCGCCAACAAATCACTAAAGCCAAAACTCCACCCGGCAAAAACGGACGACAAAATGTACATCACCTCCACGAAAAAGAAAAAAAAACGGCCCTACTTTCCATGAAATCCTGGGTGGCTTTAATAGGGATCCAAAAAATGGCTTATTATAATCCCTATATACCTGGGTAGTATAATCCCCTATACACACTAAACAACCAGGATTTTTTCATTGCTCAAGTCATGAAGCTGAATTTTGCAATTGTTTATTCTTGTTGTATGAATACTAAACACCTTTGGTCGCAATATCAATTCGCCAGAATTTGACCTACACATTCATAGATAGGTTTCTCTCGTCCTTAATGCCTAGAATCGGCGTTAAATCTGTATCAAATCATCGGCAAGATCGTTGATATTAGCCAACGTTGGGTTGTATATCGAAAATGCTTAAACAACCATGGGCCCCCAAAACCTACATATTTTGGAGGATTTTTTATGGTAAATAATCTGTTTTTTAGGTGGCCAAAACCTTTATTGTTCATGGTTTGGGGGCTCATGGAATTTATCAATTGTTTAAACTTTAAACCTTGGGGGTGTTTTTAATGTCTTCCCCAAGCTACTTATTTGAAGACGAACAAAAAACACATCCGCAATGCTTCGGTCAATTCGTTCAAAAAATCTTCCCTTTTTTGTTGAATCTGAAATCAGCTTCTGAATCCAAAAAAAACGACCCAAATGGCACCAAAATATTCCAATCATCCAACTATGAAGAAGATGTTTAGTATTCCAATCCAATTTGAAAAAACCAGCCCCATATAGAATCATCAGTTATAACATGAACACTCTTTTCAGTGGATGTTCCATGATTTTCCCCCTACCATTTCTCTGCTTAACGAAACGAAACAACTGCGGGAACCCCCCGTGGTTCAACAAGTGGCACCTTCAAACGAGACGTAACTGGGATGCATTGCCTGGATGGTTGGCTTTGGAATGATGCAGCCAGCATGGCTGCAACAGTGGGGTTTAGCAGGAATACTAAAAGATGGGTCTTTTCGAACCCAATGCCAATGCACTTCCTGTTTCGTACTACATCGATTTGGACTCTTTAAAACACACGCAGACCCCGAATCTGTGGTCCGAAATTTCATCGCGGGTTACCTCAAAAACCTGGGACCGGCATGCAGAATTCAACAGCTCCAATAGAGGGACCTGATGAAAAAATAACGCAGCTAGTTGATAGGGTCAATCTCCATTTTAATCAGCATAAAAACTCATTATAGCTGAATCTTGTCCATCAACAGTCAAACATAAAGTAGCAATATCATGACGCCTGCAGTTTTAATAGCTCCAATTGTATGGGAGACATGGATTATTCACAAGAGCCCGGTAGGATGTTAGGGATGCTGTAATTTTTCGCCGATACTCTTGGATTTTGTTTAAAGGTTTTTAATGTACTCAAAATGTGAACATCGTGTTGGTCACTGTCATCATTGTGAATCGTGGGCATATCCTAATAAACATTCTACAAGAATCAGAATCAGGGATATCAGAAAACATCCCTCAATAATGCCACCTGAAGTGCATGTTGTGAGATGTTTGAAAATTGAGACTTGAAATCTTTGAAAGAAGTCCGGCTAAGCACCTGGTACCTATGAAACCCTATGAAAAATGGTATATTTACCATATTAACTGGTTAGCAGGATTTCTTCCATCAACCGTATCATATCCAGCCCCTGTCATTTTAGGGTCCTTTTGGCCATTCATCGCCTGCTCCGGGTCAAAGTCCTGCGGGTTTGAGCGTGGCGACCGGACCCATTACGTCATATATTCCAATGAATCTTAAGAGATATTTTGTGAAAAAACCCTTCCAGCTGGCTACGTAGACCCGCAAAAAAGAGTCCCAAAAAAAACAAAAAAGTCAAAAAACTCGGAAGTCCGGGTCCCGGCACATCTACAGTAAGCTTCACATAACGCTACAAATTCATGCTGGAGGAATCCAGTTCAAAAGTTGCTGATTCCTCAGGAACTCACAGCTCCCCAAAAACTGAACTCCCTCACCTGGGCCAAGGAAGGCTGCGGAATTGTCCATGGTGCCGGTGCCCTGAAGCAAAAAACACCACTCGGAAGTCAGGCGCGGCTTTCATAGAAAACCGATGCGAACGGGAAATTGTCATTCATCAGTTCTTTCTGTTACCCCCCTGGGAACTAACATATCCCCTGAAAAGTCAGGGATATGCTAGTTCCCTATTGGGTAGTTGAATGGATTCTTCACCTGTCACCTGGAGTCGATTCCAGGTGAGGAATCGATGGAAATTGAAGTCTTGGGATCCGCGAAGTCCGTCCAAAATTCCCGAAAACCGGACAATCGTAACCAGCTGTACGTAATTGGCCATTTTTGTTCGATCTCAAAAGCACCATTAAAAAACTAGTAATAAACTAAACATAGAAGCTCCACATGACACCAACGACTCACAAAAAACCTATCCAAACAACGTCACAATCGCAGAATTGCCAGGCCGAAGAATGTGTGAAAGATCTCATCAGGGGCATCCTGGATTCGTCGCAAAAAACCACTGCCCCCAGACTCTGAGGTTCATACATCTCCTCGTCCTTGGAAACTTGAGCCATTTGGCTTTTCGGGGGGGAAGTTGGCCATGGCGACCGAATTTCGCGAAGGGGTGGACCTCTTTTTCACAACCTACAAAAAAAAGGGAAGTCAAAGCTGAAACACCATCAGATTACATCTAGAGAAAAAAAAAACAACATAGCAAGATTATTGTAATTATTATAATTAACCCTAAGAACCATTGGACCCTTCTATAGTGGGACTTGAACCTGTATTATGCAGGGTTCTGGAATCTCCAAACCACCAGGAACTTGAGATCCCATGATTCTTAGGGAAGCAAATTCGTTTGGAAAATGTTGCGAAAACTAGCAAACTACCACCCGTTTCAGCGCCATCAGGTGAAGTTCTGAATAGTTTGCCACGATAGATTATGTACACCACCGAAGCTTAACATGTCGCCCCTAAAAATGGTGGTTGGAAGACGATCCTTTCCTATTTCGGTAACTTTTCAGGGGCGACCTGTTAAACTTCGGGGGGGTAATTCTTCATTGTTCATCTCATCTTAATTTCACCTCAGAATTACTGACTGGCAAAGTGATATCACAAATCACTGTGATAAACTGTTGTACCTTAAAGCCTTTCCGTTGGCAGCAAGTGACAAGTGGGAATGTTCCGTGAAAAATGTAAACGCAGAAACATTCCCCTCTTGCCAATGGAAATGGATCCAGGGAACACGAGAGAAGATGCCCCCAAAGATTTTAGTCTACTTAGGTGTCCATTTTGATTGGTTAAACATAGATAAAGATATTTCATCTGCTGGGGTGCGTCAAAATAGTACCTTTTTGCATCTCTTTTTTCACTCTCCAATGCCATCCACAATTCCATTCAAAAATACTTTGTCAACGAAAGTGTCAACCAAAAAGGTATCATGGGAAGAAGAAATTGGATTCTCCAACATGGTGGAAATTTTGGAAGTGGAGATCCACACAGACGCTAAGCCGCCGTTAAGCCAACGCCAAGACGCTGTAGGTTGGGATCCGACAGTCAAGTCCTGTAGGTTGGGATCGTCGTTTGGTGGGCGTGGGCAAGCATGATACCGCCATGGCTATGAACACTCCAAATCCTGCGCTACAAAGTGGGGTTTAACAAAAAAATGTAAAAGAAATGGATCAAACCCTTACAACTCGTCTACTAAATTGCTGACAAAGAAATCTGCTTCAAAATCTAAGTGTTCAGTACTACACATCACTTGAAAACTCATGAGGTCCCCCCCAAAAAAATAAAACTAAAAAAAAACCAACCACCTGGCTTGTTGGTTCACCTAACCACACATCGTGTCACACATGCCAAGATTTTCATGATGTCAACTCTCGTGTCCTGTGGATCAGAATCATCTCCGGTGCTGCCCTGAGGCTCTGAAGATGGTCTGTATCCCATGATGTTGAGTTTCCACACCAGTTGGAATAGATGTGTTTTTTTCCAAAACAGCATTTTCTCAGATTCCAATTACAGGACTAAAGATCTCTTAGGAATTTTTTGTCCTTGAAATCAGCCAAATCTTCATGGATTCATGGCCTTGACCTCCTGACGTCCGCTTTCAAGCTGCTGATGATACCGTCGCTATGGAACAAACGGATTTAACAAAAATATATATGTAATGTAAATGATATACATTTTTTGAACTGCAAAAACATGAACTTCAAGAATTTGGAGGGTTTTTTCCACTCGAGTGTCGCCTCATCCGATTTCTTTGGGCTCCTTGCCGCTGGCCGGTGGGAGCCGAATGCAGTGTAGCCATGGTAATGTTGTAAACCAATGATGGAAAAACTAATGGTAAACCAAGGAAACAATTTGTTAGGTGTTTCAGAAGTATATGTAGATATTCCTACCTAAGAATATCTAGGAAAGAAAATTCTAAACGATTCGAAAACAATAATAGGTTTTGCTTTGGATATCATTTAGCTGTTCTTTTCCAAACAACCTTCAACCTATTGATTCTTTTTCATACTGTTCAGTTGTGCCATGGATCAATGGGAGGACTCGTCATCTTATCCAGCTACATCGTTACGGGATTTTTTCAGGGGATCATCCAAGAGACTATGGACTGCCCCTGAGGATGTCTATAAATTAAAAAAGATCTAATGGTTTACTTTGGTAAAAGAAACTGGTTCCCCACCTTCCTCATAAAACCACTGAGTCATATGGGTGTTTCCAAAAATAGGGGTAACCCAAAGTGGATGGTTTATAATGGAAAACCCTATTAAAATGGATGATTTGGGGGGAAAACCCCCTATTTTCGGAAACATCCATATACATCATATACCAGACTTCTAACCTTTCACAGCTTCTCATTCTGCGAGTCTGCTTGCAGTTGTTCCGATTTTTCATGCCATCCGTTTTTTTTTCAAAGGAAGGACTTGGGACTTGGGATGTAAAGGTTTCATCCTGTAAATGGTTGATGGAAGAAATCCTGCACCACCTGGGATGTAAAAAACCATCTTAAATGGATAAACCACCAACCTCAAGTGGTTAGCTGGATTTCTTCCATGAACTGTGATAACAAACTTAACAAAAAATAACAGAGGAAAAAAAGGTTGCAAGTTCAGGAAAAAAAAACTTGGCCAACCAACTTCCAGAGCCCCATTTCTGGAACCATTTCGTTTTCACCCAAATGGTTGCAAACTTACCACTAACTACAGAACCATTGGGTCCCTACACCAACACCAGTGCTGGCTATTTCAGAAAGCTCCTGTCGCAGAATTGAGATACCTCAGGAAGGCCCACCGTTGACTGATTTTTGGACCAACCAGTTGATAACTTTCCCAGTGAAAACCCTGTGATCATTCCGAATGGGTTGGTTTGTCAACAGACGTATGTATCGCCAGTATTATCACACACACACACATCACACATCACAAAAAAAAAACACACCTTCAGAAAATACATGTTAACCCTCCAATCATGGGATTCCACCCTTGGAGACATGTCATGTGACATCCAAGACATCCCCAAGCCGTGCCGTTATGCCTTTATGCGATGCGCCCAAGGTACTGCTAGCTGAGGTGCCGTTTGCATCATTGAAAACCCAGATCGATCGACAACAAGCGATCCTGGATCAAACTCGGCAAATGCCGAGTTTGAGGAAACATCATCTGAGAACAAATTTTGTGAACGTTTCATCATCCTATGAATCTCCGCAACATTAAACAAGGCCATGTCATATGCATATATATTTGTGGAATTGAACTTATGTAAACTGCATATTAGTACGATCTACTCACCATTTTACCACGCCGCATATATGTTTATAATTATTTATACATCATCTATATATATATATATACATCTTGTTTCTACATAGTTCTACTATCAGAATATACATCTTTGTAGCTTGCTTTTCCGGCATTTCGGGATTTCAACCAACCGTTGGGCTCCTGGATGTGAGGCTTGAGTCCCCGCAGGATTTGAAATCGGGAAATCGGATCGTCTTTGTTTGCTGCAAAACGGCCGCAATGAAATACCGAGCTCATGGCCCCAACTGGTTGCTGGCCCCAACTGGTTGGTGGTTTCGATTCAACCCATTTGAAAAATAATGCAAACCGTGAAAATGGGTGGGTGAACATCTTCCCCAAATATTCGGGATGAAAATTCAAAAAAAATATTTGAGTTGCCAGCACCTAGTAATGGTTCAAAGAAAAACTCATAGAAAAATCCATGGTGAAACGTTTCAAAACCTGAAGTACACGGTGTATATTGTCATCACTGGCATGGTCTTTTTAGGGATTTCGGATTTCGGATTCAGCTCACCTGTCACAGAAGGATGTCAGGAAGGAATATGCTCAGCTAGTTGGCTCTTTGTGGCCGAAAGGAATCTGAATGTCATTCAGAATACAGCGATCTTACCATAGGTGGTTCCAAGCTGTTTCAAACATATCTCCCCCAAGAATTGCAAGCCAAAAAAAGTAAACAACACTTTTTTGAAAACACCAATATAAAGCTACACTGAAAAAAATGAAAGCCTTAAGATGTTTGATAATGTTTTCTAGGTGGTGGTTGAACCACCCATCTGAAAAATATGCTCGTCAAATTGCATGGGTTCATCTTCCCCAATTTTCGGGGTGAAAATTCTCAAAAACAATTTGAGTTGCCACCAGCTAACTTATCTAAAACTGGCTCGAATCCATAAATTCTCCAACTCTTCGGCAGCTTTTGCACGCAGATTTTTTGCACCTCGCTGGTGCTGAAAATGCGATTCGCGGCAAGGGTCCTTATTCAAGGATCCCGTGATTTCATGGCACCTATTGGACTTTCTCTAAGAATTGGATGCTGGAATTAAGAATGCAAGAATCTTTGAGGGAAGTCTAGGTGTTTAATATCATGTCTAGAGTATTGTAGGTATCGATATAAGTGCATAGTCTAAGTATACTCTGTATATCTGTGTAATTCCACCTCTGAATCTCCCTTCCACAGGACCGCTTCCATAACAGAAAAAGCTCTGGAGGTGGATGCTGAGCGCTACAGCATGTTAGTTGAAGTGTCTGTATTCTCAATGTGTACTTCTTCGCTCCCAACTTCGTTGAGAAGTCCTTGCCAAAGATGTGCACCTACGCTGTCTTTAGCATGAGCGCGCTTCGCAAGCGCAGGCTCGAATGCACGTGAGCGCACATTTCTGCGATATGGGATGGAACGGTCAAGAGTGTTCTTCAATGTAGTCCATGATCGCACCACTGCATCGTCAATGCAATGACTGGTTTGGTTGGCTTAAACACATGAAAAATAAGATCAAATTCATAAAGCAGTTGAATAGATATGATCTAACAATTAACAGTACTACATGGAAGAACAAATACGACCTTTTTTCATGTATTTTGAGTTCTTGCAGTTCGAGTATATTCATTTAGCAAAGATCTTACAGGTGCCTTGGGTGTCGTCGTTTTCTTAGATGTTCATCATCAACTTCCACGTGGTCTTTATGGCTTTGTATCTTCGTTCTCTCCCATGGGGAGCGTCTAAGGTCTTGCACCTAACCTCTCCACTAGGAATTCCATAGGTGTGCCGTTGGTTCGAAGGGCCTGCCAGCACTTTGAAGTTACCACTTGCACTCAAATTCAGCATTACTGGGCTGGATCTTGCTTGAATTGCTCTGAAGCAATTATACTTGCATAAGCTCCCTGAGTATCTATTGCTATTTGTAATGTACAAGATCCCACATTTCCGGCCAATGTAGGTATCTGTAGGTGACATTCCAAACAAAATGCGGCAGTCTACCTCGAGCCTTTCAACTGGTTCATTGATGCCTTTGAAGGCAATTGTGTCTTCACCCAAAATAAAAAGTATGCCCCAGAAATCTAGCATAGATAATAAAAATTGTCATGTTTTTAAGGCGTTACCTTTTCCTTTTGGGCCCATCATTTTGGGGTATTCTCCAGCCGTTAGGTTTTCAGGGTTTTTTTCTCATCTGAGATGCAGCCCTTTTCATATCTCCAGGCTAACCACGCCTCTTTGAAGGTCCCAATTTTTTCCAGCAAAACGTCCTGCGTTTCGGACAGGAAAAGTTTCCAAAAATAAAGGAAAACCCCCAAAATGGAGTGGTAAAAATAATGGAAAACCCTATTAATTCATGGATGATTTGGGGGTACCACCATTTAAGGAAACCCCCGATACAAAGGCAAAGTTTCCGGAGAAACGCATTCCTATAATTGGGTGGTTTCGATTCTAACCCATGAGAGAAAAATATGCGACAGTCAACTTGGGTGAAAATCTTCCCGAAGGATCGGGATGAAATTTCCAAAATATTTGAGTTGCCACCACCCAGCATCTATGGGACAAAGGGGCATTATGTTACCAACCCAAACAATTGCATTTGAAAAGGGCAAATCCCTCAAAAATTACCATACGTTTGCATTGTTTGATCCCTCCAATATGCTTAATTTAATGATCCCTGCAAAATGGCATTTCTTTGATCACTGATTTATATAAGCTCATCAGCTCCGTTCCGTGGCTCCTCCAAAAATCATGGGGTAGCTTTCCAAATATTTCAACAGAACTGGTTGGTGGTTTCGATTCACCCCATTTGAAAAATATGCGACCGTCAAAATGGGTGAACATCTTCCCCAATTTTCGGGATGAAAATGACCAAAAATATTTGAGTTGCCAGCACCTAGAGAAGGTGTTTGAGACACAACATTTTTGGTTTTCCAATCATCCCCACTCTTTTGGATGCAAAAAATTGAGCCATGCGGGTCTATCATCATCTTTTGGATCCCAACTTCAGAGCCGCACTGGTGAATATCTAGTTGGTGGTTGAACCACCCCATTTGAAAAATATGCTCGTCAAAATGGGTTCATCTTCCCCATATGGGGGAGAAAATAAAAATATTTGAGACCACCACCCAGATATCGCTTTAATTCCTAATCCTCAAAAGATGCTCATCATATACACTCCCTAAAACGAACAGTTGGCACCCTGAACAATAGGCCCATATTGGACATCCCCCCAAAAAGAAAGGAAACTGACTTGTCTTCCCAGTCCCACCATTTTTTCATGTGCGAAAATGTCAGTGTTAGGCAGGGTAAGTTTCACCAAAAGCCAGGCCTGTGTTGGAGTTCGTTGCCTTGCCACGGCCTGAAAGATGTGAGAAAGAAAACTGGGTGGCTTGGCATATTTTTAGGAGGATTGTAACCCCTAAGCCCATTGTGGGATTCCCTATTAACTTGTCAGTATGATGGGATGGGATATAATTTTTTGTAGCTCATGTGTTTGTTACTATATAATTAACCATCATAAACCTATAGTGTGATTATGCGTTCTTGAGTAGTTGTAAACAAGAAGAATGCACGACTACCATCGCAATAGTAGTCAAGTTGATCGATAAAATCATAAAGTTAACATCTACATCAGATATCTCAACATTTAAATTTGGTGAATGATTGCACGGTTGATTTTTGGAAGTTGTGTTTCACACAGTTATTTCATGAATTCGTGGTGCCACAGCACAGCTGACACGGTACAAACGCCAGGCCTGAATGACATCACCCAAACGCCAGCCAAATCGCGTCGCCTGAGCTGCTCGACCGTAACATTCACAAGGATGACAACAAATTCTCTGCAATAGCGCTACACCGCAAAAGCAAGTAAAAGATAAAATGTTTGAATATGCATACGTAATTTAATAATCATTCAGCATCAGTCAATAAATGGTAATCTTATCCACAAAATGTGTTTAAGCCGCTTGCAAAAACAAACAGCTAACTATAAGAACTAGAGGCTTCCCATGACGACCTGATGGGGAAGGAATTCAAGGATTTTGCATTTCACATACCTGGTGAAATGTTGTCATCACAAAAAAAATGGCAGGCCTGCCATTGATGTTGTGTTGCCCTAGGCATCCAGTCATATTCTCAGCAGATGATTGGGGTGTCCAATCACTTTCTCAGCATTGTATTGAGGTTCCATTACCATTCTCAGAAGGGGATTGGATCCGTGGGGTTGGTTAAGTTACTGTATTTCAAATTCAAAGTGCCTCATGAAGCATTCGCTGAAAAGCAAACTGCTCATGGCGTTCATCTGGCGAATCTGTTCAATTTTATCTTCCAACAGCAAAGTCTAGAAGGCTTATCCAGATCATCACTACTACTTCCTTTGTGAGGTCTCCAATGTTTCTGCCACAAGTCTTTCAAACAAACAAAAACGTTCGCGGTTCATCCGAAGTCAACGAAATCTTTCTAGCGCCAAACGCCTCCGGCTTCGTGAAGGCAGTGATGACACGATTCTCAATCCGAAGTCCCAATGTCCTCTTCAGGGCGCCACTTAGGTGTTTTGGAAGCACTTAGAGGTAAGTTGTCTTGGGGTAGGATTTGGGGAGTTGGAAAACCTTCCCCCCTTCTTTTTGGGATTTCGGGGAATAGCTGGGGATGCGGGTATTGTGGTATTACAAGTTGGATCTCACAAAAGTGGGCCAAATCCCTTATTAGTTGATGTTGCTTAAAAGCGCCGAATGTAAAACAAAGGTGCTCATGCCAAAAAAGCACAACCAACCAAAAGGTCCGAGTCATATTTTGCAAACTTTCATGGCAAGTGATGAAAACCCTCCAGGGAACTAACATATCCCACCTGGGGAAAAGGAAAATCATCGACTCAAAAGTGCCGGCTGGGATGGGATACGTTAGCTTCCAGGAGGGTAGTCTGATGCAATTTCCTGTTCGGTCATGTTGGCACCCTGTTTTTGGCCGTCCTTTCTGTACCAATGAGTTCGGCAATGACAATCTTGACCTCTGAAGCAACCCCACTTAGGACTAGAGAAGGTGTTTGTAGGTCCATCAATTGGGGATGAATGATCGTGAATGACGATATGGTTACGATATGGTTACAGCAATAGGTAGAAAGTTTCATCGAAGCAAGTCTGGTTATTTTGATCGATCTTGCAATCATGACAACTGCAGATTCGTCACTAAAACTCTTTGCCTTTCTTGCTTTTCAGAATTGGGCCGCGCATCTCGGAAATATATGTAAATATGCGATTGCCGGTCCTGTTTCAAAACACGTATCGACGCATGAAAGCGGTGCGACTCAAGAAAATCGCAAAGAGCAACACCAACAAACAAAACGGATCGGATTTGCTTGGTGTAAAATAAAGTCAACCAGGGATCGAACATTCCGACCCATGGTTGAAAACTGCTGGAAGTTCAGCTATGTATCAAGATAATTATCAATTAAAGAAAAAAAACACACCCCTCCAAGCTTTCAAAGATCTTCAACATTTGCTTTTAAAGGATCCAAGTGCTCAAAAAAACTCAAAATCGCTACTTTCGCCCCAAGTCACCAGATGCGTTTCTTGTACTGCCCCACGTGGTGCGGAAGTTTCTTCAGAGCCTGTAGCCTCAGGAGTAAAATCCCCAATTGGAATCTGAAAATCATTGAACTTCAGAACCATATCCCCATTGGAATCAGAAAAGCATTTTGGAATCTGAGACTAACCCATTAATCTCAGGCTTAGCTGTTTGTAAAACTTATGAACTCATGATTCTTATTTTATTTCATGTTTTTTCATGTTTGTTGGACCCCAAAAGTCTTGGAAATCTATGACTATCTCCCCAGGACAGGCCATGGCAACATCGCAATGGATGCCGTCCAGTCGCAAAGTTCAACATGCCATGGACGCCATCCGCAATGCCCGTGACCGTGTCACTGACGAAATCCGAGACAATGTCCACCTTGATGACTCAACCATTGCTAACATTGGAATATCTACCATGAAGGTTTAGGTTGTGTTTTAGGGTTTGGGTTTTTAGGGTTTAGGGTTAGGGTTTAGGATTTTAGTGTTTATAGGGTTAGGGTTTAGGATGTGTACCTTTTGCATCCTTTTGGTGTGGGAAATCCAGAACAACTTCCTGTTTTTTGTTGACTTACTGGACTGGATACTCAATTCAAACCAAGCTGGATGATTATCACGACACAAGACGGAGGAGTGTCATATGGGTAGTGCAGCCAGAAAATGACAGCGGACCCTGGGCCCCTTGGGAAGTCAAGCTTCGACATCGCATCCTTTGACTTTTGTTTCTTTCGGGGATGGCGGTAGTGTAAGCATGTGCCAGCAAATTGACCAAATTGGTGGTAACTAGATCTCGGAAAATAGATGATCATAGATGAATACTAGTGCTCAAAGTTGGAATGTTCCGCTTCAAAATGTGATTCCCTGATTTTCTGTTCAGACCAACAGTGTATCTCTGATGCTCCCAACTCTGTAGTCTGTGGTGAAAGCGGTCAAGCATCTGTTTGGTATATAAAATCCTCATGTGTCAGCATTTATCAGATATGAACTCCGGTGTTTGCCGAAAAAATATCTTAAACAGACCTGACAAAAAGCTATCCGTCCTTACTAAAAGTAGCATCTCTTTGCTTACCAAAAAAAAAGGTTTCTAGACTTGCCAGACTCCGGCGCTCCATTTTCAGGCGAAGCCAGCTGTCGAATCTGGAAACTGCCCCCAGGAGTGTATGGAAACGAACATCTGATGTGTTTCAAACTGATTTTCCAATGCAATTGCAACTTGCAGAAGCTAAAGGATGTTAATTTTTGAGGTGAAGACGAAAACACCTCACGAATTCCATGATCCATACACTTGTGGGGGGTCCAGTTGTATGTGTTTTTTCTAGCAATTTCCAATGTCTTCATGTCGAAGACATCTGTGGCGCTGCAACATCTGAGCTTATCGGGACATTTCTTGAAGAAACAATCAAGTTACAATAATGATAAATCGACAAACCATCTGGATTTCCATAAATTTCCTTCTCATTTCGAATTAAAAAATCACCCCCCCCACACACAAAATGTTGGATACGCTTTTCCCACCAATAAAAAACACAAAAAAAAATGCCCCCTTTGTGGAGTCAGGTGCCAAATCATCATTTAAAATTTGCACCATTGGCCTCGATTTTTTTGAACAAATCGTTGGCCTCCCTATGAAGTGCTCGCAGCCTTGGGCCGTTTGGCCAACATGAAAAGTAGGAGCACCAGGAGCCAAGGAATTACTGGATGACAGATCCTTAGGAGGACGGAAATTCCACTTCCGCCAGGTTCTGAACAGCATAGTTGTCCCCAGCCCCTGACATGGTTGGATTCCGACTTGTTGACTTTGGGGAAAAATCATGGTTGAACATGATGGTGTTGATTTTTGAAACGTGGGGTGTATCGATGGTGTATTCATGTAATCATGTTGTACTCAATGACTCATGATGGATGAAGATGAATAAGGTGCTTTTTTTGGACTGGCATTCTGGCTGCCCCAAGTAAACGAAACAACGTGGCAAGGGGGAGGGTTGGGCCAATGTTGAATCATTCACCATGCTCCAAAAAACAACCTTGGAAATTAAGGGGAGTTGGGGTGATGGTACCTGACGTCACTATGATTCACCAGAATTTCATGAATCCCACTTTCTCTCGGAAAAAAAGCAAAAACATGACATGTTCAGCCAAAATATGTATGTCGGCGCATAGTTGGTCCCAATCAAATTGCATGATTTTTTTCTGTGCTGTTCGAATCTTGACTTAAGGGGAAGAGCGGTCGAAAAGAAGTACTGGACGCGAAAGTGTTAAAAAAAAAACAACTAGACTTAGACACCAAAGGAATCACATGTTGCGCCCTTTCCAACACCTTCCTTTCAGGGTGCTAATTAGAGCCTAAGGGATTGACACTTTTCAGGAACCATTTGGCACCCGTTGCAAGCTCCATATGGGAATTGTTATGTATATATTTTCTGATATTGTAAACAAAACATGATTGCTTGTACCTCCCGAACGGAAGGATGGCGAATTGATGACGAATCATAAGATGGGCATCACATACATATCACATCTCAACTCCCCATACTAAGCATCTGAATGGAATTCTAATACTGTACATAGTTTTTTTCTTGTTGGAAGTGGGCCGCCAACACACATGAAAGATCATGGAAAAACAGGGGGCGGCTCAAAAGATCAGGTGCGAAAATGGAGCCTAAAAACCTCGATCCAAGCTTCGGTGAATCCCATTCTAGTTGCCAAATCTTTAAACATTTCAGGAAATTCTGAGTTGCAAAAACAACGCAACTCACCCCCTCAAAGAAAACTGGTTGGTGGTTTCAACCCAGTTGAAAAATATTCATCAAAATGGGTTCATCTTCCCCAAGGATCAGGAGTGAAAATGAAAAATATGTGAGTTGCCACCCCCCTCAAACGAAAATCTTGAAAAAGGGGGTAACAGGGTAAAAAGTCACCAGTAAAAAAAAATAACAACCAATCTCATCCTCCTCCATCCATCCAGTTCCAGGATCGATCCGACAATGGCCAAAGATGCGGTTCCTGGTTGGGTTTTTTTTGGTTGGCAAAGCTTGCAAAGGTCAAAATACAACGAGAAAAACCACCTTTTCTTTTGGAAACACTTAGAGATAGTTGTTGGTCTAATATACCAGATCCAGAAAATATGTATATACTGTAGATTCTTGAGCTTCAATCTTTTCTTCATACATTGCTGTAGTAAAATGTATATAATGAAAAAAAACATCTGTGCCGACATTGGTATGTCAAGATGATAACTGCAGTAGTCAAAGACTACCAAGACTAGCTGGGAGTGTGTTTTCCTTGCCAAAAACAACATCAATGTGTAAAGATGGCGAGGGGCTGTGTATATTAGTGACTGTTTTTGTTTTGCTAGATGGGCGCCAAATTTTCACCTGCAACTGGGTTTTTTGTTCTGCCAAGTTTTTTTTTCGAAACCTCCATTCTTCGAATCTAAGGAAATAAAGATTGAGAAATTGAGATGTGAAACCCAAGGAAGCTGATTCTAATTGTCTATTTACATTGGGAATTTAAGGGTATCCCCCCCCAAAAAAAAAAGATTTTATTAGATGAGATGGTCTTTTCCCAAGTGTTCCAGCTCTGTTCTCTCTCTCTTCTCTCTCTCTTCTCTCTCTCTCTCTCTCTCTCNTCTCTCTCTCTCTCTCTCTCTCTCTCTCTCTCTCTCTCTCTCCTCTCTCTCTCTCTCTCTCTCTCAAATTGTGCAGATCAAAAACTGATATGATTGAATCAAAGAGCGATCTCATTGACGGAGACCAGAATTCGAAATCTCCAAAGTTCATAGTTTAAGAGAGATACTGAGATAGCAATGCTATCAGGTAACCGGTAAATATCGGATTAAGATACCTACTACTTGATGCCCAAAAAAAAACGTGGCATGCCTTTCTTGGTCACTCAACCGAAAACTGGCACGACGCGTTTAGGACGTGGACCAAGGGATATTTTCAGGAGGTTGAACATTCCACGATGACCATTGCTTGACCCCTTCACGGTGAAGCGTCCTACAGCAATCGCGAAGACAAAGCTGGGCAATTTGCCTCCCATGTGTTCCTGGCGAATGGGAAGTTGTACATCGAATTTTCGGATGCTCATATAAGCACTTTCCCAGAAGGACCACTACTCGCAGTGATATGTTCAGGGATGTTTGGGTCAAGCATCAACCTTTTAATAGTGGAACCGAGGTTCTCTTGTTTTTACGGTTAGCGTGCAGTTCCATCTTGAAAGGCCCCGGTGGTCTTCGAGAGCAAGTGGAAAATCAATGGTAGTCTGTGCTGATCCGAAGTCAACTACATTATAAAGGGGGTCCCTTGAAGTTACCAGCCAAGATGATTGGAACTCTCCTACGTGTGCTCCAGGTATCATTGTTGCATGTTTAATGTCCACGTATGCAAACACAAGAGAGATTCTCTAAAGAAAAATGACTATCTTAGATTGTCTTCATCAATCGATCCAGAAAAGAAACACATCCTAGTCATAGTTGGTGGTGTCAACACATTTGAAGACTCGTTTAATTGGATAATCTCCTTAAGGGCCAGTGTGAAAATCAAACATATTTGAAACTACTAAGGATATAGGATATAGGTCAATCATTCAATCATTGTCATCACCCATATCCCCATATAGCGCCTGTCCATATATCATGTACTGATACATCATGTCTTTACTCATACAAATTCCATAATATCCCCAGATATCCCCATCCAACGAGTGATCCTGGCATCTACAAAAATCGAAACTTTTCTCGGCGAGAAACACACCATCGTTGATTGTTCACCGACATGCTGCAGCAAATCACCCCTCAGGTGTGTAGGGCATGGATCGACGGAGGTCTGATGAAGTAAGTTTTGTTAGTAAGGAGTTTTCTGGTTTTTTAAGGCCGTCATGTGAGAGACTCAATTTTAGCGACATTGCATGATTGCATCATGTATCATACGGCCCAGATGGCTGATAAAATGTCTTAAGAGTACAGTAAACACCGTACACACCAACAAACACCAAGTGCTCACACGACTTCTTTGCTTGATTGATTCTTCCTTCGGAAAGTTCTCCCCAAAAAATCGCGGATTGACACAACACGACTAAAAAAAAACCATACGTGCCTGCAGTGCAAATGCAGAAGACCATCAGCTGCTGCCAAGCATGCCCATCTGGATGTAGGAAGAGATCTCCAATAAAATCACCAAACTTCCTAACCTTAGGCTCCATTGATGGAAAATCCCGGGGTGTGTCTAAAATGACATTTCCGCATCCAGGATACTACGCATAATCCCGGATCCATTTTTTATGGTCAAACACCCCCCCAGAACAACTGCCTGAAGATCTGAAGGTTGAAGGTCCAAGGATGGGATGGAAAAAATACCGCGGAAAGTTTGTCACATTGACACCATCGATATGACGTTGTGTTTCTTGAATCGTCTCATTATGAAACAACGATACACGTATCCATTGCCTGGATTTTTTTTGTGCAGTATCAACAAAGGGGAAAGACTGAAAGAGATTGAAGTTCACATGAGCCCACGGAAAAAAAAAAATCCTACTTTCCATTATACTGGTTGGTTAATAGGCGGAATTCTTGTAATGATTTATTAGAATCCCCATATAACTGTGTAGTATAATTCCCTACATACACTAAACAACCAGGGGCCCTGTTTTCATTTAAGTTGCCTGTTGGCACCGCTCGGATCCTCAGCTTTTTGTTCAATCAAGTTGCTAAGCTCAAAACCGCGTCCAAAGGCAGAAACAGCCTCGACAAGTTGAAGGCAGCAGTTGATGACTTTTAAGAGACCTAGACTTCTACGGAATCATTTCTGACCTATGTTCTTCATTTCTGGAAAGTTCTTCATTTCTAGGAATCATGACTTTTACCAGACCTATGTTCTTCATTTCTGGAGTTTCATTTTAAAGCTCACTTAATAATGACACATGATACGTCCAACAACTTCAGAGGAGTTCCAAGAAATTATTTTCTTGTGCAAGGAACTCGGGTATCTCCGGGTTCTTTCAATCTCGGCATACCAGGCATGTCTCTAATACGCTGAAACGTCATCCCATGAAAACCATCACTAGTTGGTGGTTTCAACCACCCCATTTGAAAAATATATGCAAAAGTCAAAATGGGTTGGTTCATCTTCCCCAATTTTCGGGATGAACAATCCAAAAATGTTTGAGAAACGCCACCACCTATGATCAGATTTGGATCGCATTCTGGCCATTTTTGGCAGTGATGGATCTCAAGATGGAAATCGGTCCGTTGGTCCAATCTGCTTGCATGCTTCGACTCTCAAACTTTCAACCGTTTGTGTGTCGGTTTTCTCCGGTTCCAAAAAACCGCCGGTCGATTTGGGAAGCGACCAAGCGTCCAACTGTTTTCCCAGCAAAAATGATCCCCAAAAAAAGAGAAAAATGAAAAAAAAACATGCGCAAATCATTTCAAACCCAAGGAACCATGGAGTACCACTTTGCAATCGGGAATCTCTTCGTTGCAATTTCTCTTCCAGCAATTTCACACGTGATTCCAAGAGATCCACTCCCGATAAAAAGCTGTACATTTGATTGGAACTACCTCAGATTCGGAGATGGCGTGTTGATAAGGATTTTTGAATTGCTGTAGGAATATTTGCTCTTAAAAAGAGAAGTCTGTTTAGTTTATACACTCCTTACATCAGGAAAAATGTTTTCAAACAAAACAACTCAAGCTACCACTTTATACTTCATGACTCAATGTATCATGGAATGATCTGTCCGACTGGTTGCGGAGTTGTTGGGTGCCAATGGTGGCTTGCTGATCTCCGTAGCAATTGTATATAATGGCAGTTCTGTCTTGCTTGTATTGATCAAGCGGTTGGTGTTCTTGAGGGTTCAGGTTTGTCTTCCTGTTGACGATGCTGGTATTGAAGCTTTCTTCCTTCGTGGTTGTTCCCGATAATGTTATTGCCGCTGTTGTTCTCATTGTTCTTATTGTCGTCGATGTCGATGCTCCTTGTTGGTGACAGTGTTGACATGTTTGTTGACCTTGTTATTGCTGGTGTTGTTACACTAGGTCCTAGGTCGTTTTTGTGGCGTTGTTGGTGCTCCTTTTGTTGTTGCCTGAATCTGTAACTGCTGTTGCGGTAGTTCCATTGGCCATCTCTGTTGATTGAGTTCTGTATGTGTCGCCGCTCTCTTGTTGCTGTCATTGTGGCTCCTGGTGGTCCTGTTGTTATCGGGGCTAAAGTGTTTATACTGTATGTTGTTGCTGTTTCATTGTTGCTGTGCATAGTTGTTATGCACTTTTTCTGATTGGCCTCCTTGTTTGTTGTTCCTGTTTCTATCTTTGCTACTCTGATGGTTGTTCTCGTTCTTCTTGCAGGGGTATCATTTCTCTTTTATCAGTGCCATCGTTGTTTTTCATGATGATGACGATGACGATGATGATGACGATGATGATGACGATGACGATGACGATGATGATGANTGATGATGATGATGACGATGATGACGATGAAAATGACGATGACGTGATGATGATGATGATGATGATGATGATGATGATGATGATGATGATGATGATGACGATCATGATGACGATCATGATGACGATCATGATGACGATCATGATGACGATCATGATGACGATCATGATGACGATCATGATGACGATCATGATGACGATCATGATGACAATCATGATGACGATGTCATCATCTCGTCTCTGTTCCACTTGAAGTGCTGCATGAAAATCATTTGAGTTACATCCAACAACTTCAACCCCAAAGACTGCCCCTTCAACTTATCAAGATACAACCTCCGGATCATCATTTCGACAGATATATGTGGTCCCATCACAACCCATCAGAGTCCATGGGTCACGCCAAGTGGCTCCGATTTGCATCTGATGATATTCGGAGTTGCAACTTTGATTGGATCAACATGACCTCAAATTCAGGCCATGTTCTGCAAGGTGATTTTTTTAAATCAAGGAGGGAAATCATTCCACTAGCATCATCTAGCATCCATGTATGGTATAGTTCCCTCCATTTACCATAAAATCAACCAAATGTAGGTATATAAGTATAGCATGGATGGTATGGGATTGTGTATGAATCATGACAAATCTCAAGAAGTCCCCATGATTCGACACCAACAATCGATTATCAAACCGAGAAACCGAAGCGTCCGTCATTTCATACGGGAAAATGGTGGTACCCGTACCCTTGAAATAGGTACCCTAGCTGCTGAACCCCTCAAGGAGCCTTTCAAAAAGGGGACATACCCAATAAATACCCACTATATTATAAGGTGTATATGGGGTTGATTATTAGGGGTACCACACCAAGGGGCCCCCACCATTTGCCCTATGATCATTTAACGTCCACTTTGAACGACCCATTTTTGAATCCGACCTTCATCTCCTCACAGGAGAAATCCTCCTCGGCAGAAGCAAAGCATACAGCGAGGCAAAGTAGATGCACCGTTCTGTACCTGAAAATTCAAGGGTTCCAACACCTTGTGACACAAAACCAAGCACCAAAGCTGCAAAAAATCTATACCACCTGGAAAGTAGATGGCTAGCCACTCCTATGTATTGGTTTATCATGGCCCCATATCCTAAACCACATGTTGGGAGTGGCTAGCCATCTACTTTAACCACAGTGTATTGGTTCCCCACTACTCTCCTCGAAACCGTTTTCTGGAGACTGATTTTCTGCCAGGTGCCATCATCGGAAGGTCATGTTTCCTACCAAAGTGATGTCCTTGAATTGGTTGGTTTAGAGTTTAGAGGGGGCAGCATATGGGGGGTTTCCTACAATGCTGGGTTTCCCCAGCAACTATGGAGTTTTCCTACTAAAAATGATCATTTTGGGATGTGAAATGGGGGTAGCACCATTTAAGGAAACACCCATATATTATCACCAAACACCAACTTTCCAGGAAAACTCATCTCTGACAATCAGAAGTTGAGTTTCCAATAGATCATCCAAATAGTGGGATGTTCCGTGCTGTAGTTCACCAAAAGATATTTATCCCTTGGCAAAGGGTTGTTGGCATCCCTGATGTTCACGACTTCTATCCTGATAAAGGAAGAGAAAAAAAACAGTACAGTTTAAACAAAAAAAAGTTGAAATGTATGCCTTTCTGAGAAAAAAATCTCATGTTCTAAAGATTCATTTTAAAGGTATGCAAACATCAGATGTTTTACATCCGGAGGACGAACATCTCCATCTCCTATCTCCATCTCCATCCTACCGCCAATCAGATTCCCAACGATGCCGAGCTACCGAAAGATGACCATGGCACCCACCACAGATGGAGTTTTGGAAGAATCCAGCCGCAGGGGTGTCGGCTTGAAAGCACCAAAAATGACGGAGAAAGTCGTGAAGAAATGGAGGTTTTTTCATTTGGAAGACTTCTTCAGAAATCCGAAGATTCTTGGTGAAGGATCATGTTACTATTGATTCAATTAATCTGGATCTCGAAGATGAGAGTGACAAATGGATTACACCCCCTGAAACTAATATGTCCCCTAAAAAGGGGGGCCTTTTCAAAAGGAAAGGATAGTCTTCCAACCACCATTGTTCAGGGGACATGTTACAGTAGTTTTCAAGTGAGTAGACATCGTGACATTCAGATCTCTGAATTCTGTCACGAATTCAATCTTTGGACTTGAATCCAGTTCCTGAGTTCCCCAAACTGCATCGGCCACCCCATCACCCACGGCACCAACCACACCTGTCAAAGACTGACCAAAAAACACAGACTCAGTGACCATCTGGAGGCTTTAAAGTGTTGTCTGTTTAAAACTTCAAATTGTAACTCGTTTTTTGTTTGGTCCCTGGTTGCCCAGAGCATGAAAGCAGAGCTTCTATTGAGGATGAAAAACTCCAATTGCTTGGTGAATATACCATCCCTCCTAATTTTCCCCACATTCCTCCCACCGAAACCAATGGAAAAACTCCACTTTTTGTCCTTCCTTCACCACCTTGGGGGCCTCCTGACGATTCCCAGCCCCTTTTCCAAGCCTTTGCGTTGAAGATCCTTTGCGGTTCCATCTAAACCCTCAGCAAGCTGGGAAGAGAGGCTGTGACACCAAATTTTCAAACGATGGAGATGCTCTTGAAAAATTCTTAAACTTATCAAACAACCCCTCCAAAAAAAAACACTGATAGTTGTATTTTTTGGGGGGGGAACTTTAGAAGAAACTCACAATTTCAATGGATAAAATTCGGGACCTCTCATTGTGAAGCCCCGTCTTGTAACTAGCACCTGGCTTCAAATCAATCATGGCACATCAAAGCACCCCTCTCCGAAACAGTTCACCTGGCTTAAAAAATGAAGATAGATATCCCATTGGATCTAATCCCCCACCCACTAACAGTGGCAAATGAAGGTTTATAGGGATCCCTTACCAAAAAACATGGAATAATCCTGGTGGTGACCATTAAAATGGGTGGGGGGTGTAGGATCCAATGGATATTGTAACAATAGAATTGAAACTTCAAAACTTTTTTGAGATATGGATGTTTCCAAAAATAGGGGTGGGCCCCCAAAATGGATGCGTTATAATTTATAATGGAAAAAACTATTGAAATGGATGATCTAAGGGGGTACCACCATTTTAGGAAACACCCATATTTTGAATTCCAATTTTGTTTCTGCGGTTCACGAGAGGCAAGGATCATGGAAGTGACGCTAAACAGTTTTTCTCGCTGGGGGATAGCGAGCTAACCGGCTTGAGTGGGTAACCAAAGTCACCGACTAAGATAGTACTTGACCTCATACAAAAGTCTTAGCCTTGCTAGTCTAGCCTTTGTCGACGTTTAAATAGGAATTTCAGGAATCACAACTTGATCTTAAGTGACAATATATAAAGGTAGGACTAGGTGGTGGTTTCAACCCAGTCAAAAAAGATTACTGTCGTCAAAAAGGTTGGTTTTGAAAAATCTAGGCAAAATCTTTGGTGAACAGAACCACAGAATCGGCAAAAAACAACCTGCAGAGTTGTCAAGAATAGCCGCGTTTTGTCGGGATACCTTTATGACATTGGTTTCAACCCATCTGAAAAATATGCTCGTCAAAATGGGTTCATCTTCCCCAATTTTCGGGATGGAAAAATCCAAAAATATTTGAGTTGCCACCACCTAGCTTTAAGACCTTCAGACTCATTGGAAGACAACTTCTTGTTGAACTTCACTCTTTTGATTTTGATGTCACGCATGCCCTTCCCTTCATATAACTTGTGGATTGTCCTTGCCATTTTTTTCTTCCCGTCCCAAAAAACCTGGGGTCATTATATGAACCCAAACTTCCTGCACGATCTTTTCATATTTTTTTCTGGGAAATCAGGAAAGCCCTGAAAAACACCATAAATTTGCATCGTTTGTTTGATCCCTCAAAATTTAGGGAAATTTCATGATAAGTAGGCCTAGAGAAACAAAACAATTACTCAATGACACATTCATTTTCGGCATATTATAGGGGCTTCATAACTTTTAACCCCATTTATAACGATCGTGACGGGGGCCCATCCCAACCCCCATGTTTTTCCGAGGAACGTAGTCCACAGCATCCACCACGTTACTGACACCATGTCCCACAAGGTCAACCGCTTCCTGGTTTCGAATGCCGATGCACACATTTTGATGCCCATATTTTTGATAAGTATATATAAGTATATGTTTTATGGTTAATTGGATAATGATTAAATGCAGACGACAATCCAAATGTGTGTATATACATATATATGCAAATGAATATATGATCATAGTTGCACATGAATATCTATATATTATGATATATAGTCTATATATACAAAATTGGAAAGTTCTTGAATATATTAAAAGATACACGGAGAAACACTTCATTCACTGCCTTGACCTTTCACCCCTCCCCCCCCCCCCGTTCGGTCAACGAGCTGTACCTCGGCACCATAGGTCAAATGCTCCTGGGGCAACAAGGCATTGGAAGCCTCCCAAAACCATAGATGATATCTTGGAGTCCATGAAAGATGGCAAGCACCTTCCAGTGCCAATTTTCAATCCAATATTAACTACACCCCCAAAGAGTAGCATGGAACCTGAACATGATGGTTTGGAAGATGTTCTTCCTCTTCCAGGGGTGTATTGTCAGGTTCCATGTTAATCTTCCTGGGTGTAAATCCTTACATACAAATAAATGGTGAATTGTTTCCACCATGAAAATTTGGGGAACCCTTTGGTTCAGGTCCAGGTGTGTTTTCTTTTTTGTTGGTGATGATCTTGGTTGAAACCTTTTGAAACAATTTGGTCTCCTGATGGCTTTTCAAAGGTTGGATGGATTTTGAGGAAAGTTTCCCAATGGAGAGTGGAATGGTCCTGTCATTCAACATGGTATAGATTCGAGTTTCCAGACCACTCCCCAATGTGATACCAGTACTAATGGCCATGTTAATCGATTGTAGGATCCTGTACAATACTGCATCCCTAAAAATAGTGGCATTTCTCGGCAATGTCACACTATTCCCATCCATTCCCACTCATTTCTTTCCATGATGTGTAGTTGCAGTATGTGTTTTAAAAACTTTACACGGACATATTTAGATGCGCTCAGTTGAAGTAAACAAATCTGTTGACAGGGGCCATGGGTCTGGGATGGTCTGGGGGAACAGCCAACAAACAAGACCAAAATTCTGCAAACTACGCAGACCTCCATTCACCATTGATTGCTGCATGTATACATATCCAAGTCTTGTGTACTATGTACACGCCTACGCTGTTTACAGGTTACATACAAGCTATTGTTATCCCACAGGGAATTTCAATGCATCAATACAATAACTGTTCATGTAATTTAGAGTTTCTTTTCATAGCAAATGAGTTTGTTCAATAAGAAACTCTATTTCATGCGAAATCTCACAATTAAAAAACAAGGTGCCAAGGACTTGATCGAAATCACCTAAAAAAGAATCTGGCAAGCAATATCAATTGTGTCCACACATACCCTCCCTGAAACTAACATAGCCCCTGACAATCGACCCCTGGAAAAGGAGATTCCTATTGGAAACCACCATTTTTAGGAGCTATGTTAGTTTCAGGGAGGGTTAAAAATATCATAAAATGTGAATACCTTTCAGAGCACGTCTTCATGAACGTGTCGTTTGCTACAGGTCCCTGGAACTACGTGGAAGCGTCCTCAGCATTCTTGGTGATGCCCAAAGTATCTGTCACCAAGCCAACACCTGTGGGTTGCCACGGTGGAAAATTCTTAGCTGTACGAGAGTGACGTCTCAGCACCATTTTGCCTGGAGGAGCTTTGTGTGAAATCCAAACATCTCCAAAGTGTGAATGGGTGGGGTTTCTTTGAGAACTTGTGGTAACAGACTTACCATCAAAATCCAAACATGAAACTTTTTTGATATCATCAACTGCAGAGATTGTATTAATATTAAAGGGCTTTCGTCTTGACCCATAATATACTGATATATACCATCCTTTACTATCTTCTCAAAATGCCACGAAGAAAACACAAAAACGAAACATGACCAACTATTTTGCTTCAATTTTTTGTCAAAAACACCTCCAAAGGCAGCGCCACCCACAAATTTCGTAGCATCACCTCATCAAAAATTGGGGAAATGTTTTTTGGAAACGCCCTGCCCCAGGGCATTCGGCATGGCATGTCTGGTTTCACAAAAAGGTGGATTGGTCTCAGGGATTGGTCGACCAAAGAAAGGCCTAATTTCATCGAAACATGAATAGATACGAATACGAACTGAAGTGAAGTAGTGGAAAAACCTGCCCTGATGGATGTTTTTCCAAAGCTACCCTTGTCAACAATCCTTTCTTTAAAAAAAAACGCTGTGACACAAGACACAAAATTGTGGCTAAAATCTCCAGGTTTCATCACATCCCTCTTTTTCTCCAGGTAAAACACCTAGCAAACGAAAACCATCATTTTGGAAGAATCCTGTATCCTTTTCGCGCAGAATTTCGGGGAATGAATTTCTGGAACAACTGAGCTTTAAGACTAACTGCTCGTCCAGTCTCTGTGACCAGATCGGTTTCTTCTTCCTGCTCCTCAGGTTTGTGGAAAGTGAGTTTGGATTGAATTGGTTCTAGAATTGACGGCTTCAATGATGGAGAAAAATTATGGAAGTGGAATTTGGTGATCGATTGAAACTTCGCTGTTCCTATAGGATGCAATTTTCACGCTGTCCATGTCCGGCCAATTAGAGGGAAGCGCAATCTTGCAAGATTGCTCTAGTGCTCGGCAAATTAAAGGATCGATTGATTGAATAGTTCACCCTGCCTCTCAGTTCTTTCATGTTGCTCTTAAATACTCTTTTCATCTAATCAACATTTGATACTCAGTCAAATTTTGTGCCCTTCATGTTCAGTCAATGGTGTTTCAAAATTAAAAGATCGCTAAAAACGGCGACTAAGGAACGACTCGGCCACCGAATCTATCTATCTATCACCTTGGGAGCTTCACCCTCAGCCAGAAGCCAGCAGTGAAGCTGCATATATCATGCTGGGCACGCCAACTGGCATGATGATGAGGGTTCCAGTTTGCTTCTCTCCTCTCGCCCACCTCAATACGTTCAAAGGTCGGGCACCACATCAGCCCGGTGATTCACCGTCGTTTAAAAAAAAAGCACGGGATTTGTACCAAAGACCATGATGTGCCAAATGATTTCAATTTGAAACTTATCCAGGGGAATGGACCAAAAAATCCTATCTGATTGGGGTGAAGTCCATAGTCCCCGATTTTGCATCAGCACTGGAACCTGTTTTCACTTCATGATTTGCATTGCCAGCGCTTGCAACAACCCAACAAACCCTGTTTTGAAGACAGGTTAGTTCTTGGTTGATTCAGCGGATTTTGATAATTCTACTCTTCACCTCCATGAATTCAATTATACCAAATGTGTCTCCATCACATGGTGACAATTCTAACCCCAACACCAGAAGTGGCCAAGGGAAACGCTCACTGGGACGTTGTCCCTGTAGCACAAACTCCTGAAGATGACATGCATAGCAAGAAATGGGCCGTGCTGAAGACCGGTGGAGAAATCCGAGATCATCTATTTTCACACAGCCAATTGAAGCAGAAGTCAGAAGTCATATCCACCTACAAGTCCTGTATACTTCATAGATCTGCATATGTAACAATACGGCCAGGAGTTGACGTTTGCCCGCGGCTGCAACGCCACTAGTTTCGGAATGTGGCAAATGTTTTTTTTTTCCTCCCAACACCTGGCCGTGCCTGTTAGCTACTGCTAACTTCCTACAAGGTACCTGTAACCGTTTGTAGTGTAAATATCGGTATTTCAGTGTCCTTACCGGTATATGTACCGCAGTAGCGGCCGACCCGTTTTTTGGGATTTCTGGGACCGTTTCGTGTGTTTTACAAGACAAAACTGTCGCCGCAAATCTCAAGATTTTGTGTTCTCATGGTGATGTGGTGCAAATCCCGTGCAAATAACGCTAGTTTAGGGACCCTAAAACCTAAATCCGAAAACCAAAACCCTAAAACTAAACCCTAAAACCAAAACCCTAAACCCTAAAACCTAAACCCTAAAACCTAAACCCTAAAACTAAACCCTAAAACACAAACCCTAGAGCCAAAACCCTAAAACCTAAACCCTAAAACAAAAACCCTAAAACCAAACCCTAAAATTAAACCCTAAAACCAAACCCTAAAATTAAACCCTAAAACCAACACCTTAAGATACCCAATAGTTGGTTGGTAAGATACCCAATACTGTAGTTGGTTGGTTGGTAAGAAACCCAATGGTTGGTGGATGGGCGAACCCTAGCGCCTGGCGCTAACAATACCCTTCACATACAGTTACACAATTCCCTTCCAGAGGGCTTCACCAATTTGGGGGTCTATACCCTGAGTCTTTTGGAGATTTAATCTTCTTGATCTGAGATTTCACGGGGTTTTTTCTTCGGAGTCTTCAAACGGAAATCCCACCAGTACCCACCAATGGCTGGGGCAAAGAGGGCGAAATTCACTCCGACAGATCCCATTTCCCCCGAGAAACTCCACCAAGCAACTAGGTAAGTCAAACTGATTAACTACAGACATTTTTGAACAGCAAAGATCAGCAACTTGAAATTTCTGATAAATGTCCCACATATTTTTGGAACGACCTGTTCGACACAAAAGACGTCCGGATTCATTCCCCATTCCGTGAAACCGCAAAAAAAAACATCTGCTAAAACAAACAGATCTAGTTGGTGGTTGAACCAACCCATTTGAAAAATATGCTCGTCAAATTGGATCATTTCCCCAGGGATGAAAATAAAAAATATTTGAAACCACCACCAAACAAACCGATTCTCCTTGGCCCGTGGATGCATGGAGAGTTCTGCAGCGGTTTCAAAACGCTTCTCAGGGATCTGATCTTTAAAGCCAGGAACCAACTCCTCCAGGGTTGGTTCATGTTTTTCGAAGAGAAATTGGGAAGAAAATAAACGTTTAAAAGGAAAACAGCAAAACTTCAAATTAACTTCTTTCAAGTGATTCCAAAAGCTATTGTTGTACACATTCTCTGTTTTTGTTGTGTATTCAAGTGATTGATGGTGGGTTTCAGTGATGATTTCTACTTCTACTTTTGATGTCGACCCTTGGCATCTAGTGGCAATGGAGCTAGGCCCTGGTCTTGCCGGTATCACTCTGAAATCTTGGTACTATGTTTGAAATCTGAACAGAAACAAGTAGATTTTATGGTTCCACAAATGAACAAAAATCACTTACAAAGACAAGACGCTATTATTGTGACAGGTTTGAGAGATACACAATCATAGTTTACAGAACTTTTATGTATAAACTCATGAATATAATACTGTTTACAACAGTGCCTTTCCTGAAGTCACGTAGCTCTTGTGGGCAAATTCAAATACCAATCAATGCATCGCAGTTCCATAGTGCACAGTGAACTGCAAAAGACTGCAGAAAAGATCAAGGAATGGTTAGAGTGCCCGCCACTTGCAATACTACAACCAAATGAAATCAGGATGTATTCAGAACGATGCATCCCATCATGATACCATGGTATGTATTTTGTTCAAATCAAACATCTGACGCCCCGGAGAAAGGAATGGGCATTTCCCCCTTAAATCTTGAAACCAAACTTCCGCAACTTTGCCTTGCAAATTTCCAGCAGGTACAAGGCATTCAATGCACTGGCCTTTCGAAAAATCAGGGGGAGACACCGGTAAGTCGTAAGTCATGGAGGCTTTGATGGGATGAGATCTTGGAAGATTGGAAGTCTGCAAAGCGCAAATTTGACACAAATTTGACCTCGAGTAGAATCTCAATTTTTGTTGAGGGCATGTTTGGGGTGAAATAGGTTCCTGTGAATGGCACAGTGGGTTTCCAACAGCCTTAATTCGTAGTGGAACCGGCATTCCCAACATATATTTTCCGGATCTTCCATTGACGGTGTTCAATGATAAATCCAGGTCTTGATGTCGTCCAAATCTCTGCAACAAAGGCGGTTCTCCCAATGAGGTTCCAACTTATTTTGGGTTTAGAAACATGGAGCCCTGGACACCAGTAGTCCATCTCCATTTTGGAATGGGAATTGGAATGTGGATAGGGTAGAAGTCTGGGTTTTGCATTCAGAATTGTTAGACATATTGTTTGTTGAACCCTCCTGTTCTTGGTGGCTCAACATTCCGATATTTCTATATGTCATCGATTGACTAAGGCAGTTGTATAGATATTACTTGGTGAAGATGGAAGCCATCTGACATACTCATTTGTACACAACTCGTCCTGCAACCATAGTTGGAACGTAGGTTGCTGATCAGGTAGCATCATTGCTACCCTCATAGCTTCCGATGGCATTGTAGGAACCCGGGGCCCGCCAGAGCTTCCAAAATGGCCAAACCAAAAAGCCGTTGAAGACCAACATCTAAACACATATGATCTACGGATGATATTACTTGTTTGGGGAAAATGCCATCACCAAGTGTCGGGGGTCCCCTATCGATTTTGCAGCTATTGAATATGGATTATGGGATATCGGTTTTGGGGGTCCCCTATCGGTAATGAAGGTTCTCTGCCAACTAATTTTGTCGGCTACTCATGTACGTATGTGTGTATATATATATATACATATATATATATATGTGGAAGTGTACTGCCCGTGTACTTTTCAACATGATTGAATCATATGTTTTAAGCAACTCAGACCAATTGTTTCAATTTGCTGGAATGTGCCCCTTGATGTCTTTGCTTGAAATATACATCAAACAAAACTGTTTGACCATCCACTAATTGCACTCGAAAAAAGATTGACCCCATAAAGATTGAGACCTAAAGATTGTGGCTTCAAAATGACTTGAAGAATCTACTGTAGAAATCAAGAAACATCCAAAAAAAAACAATACAAAAAAAATAAAAACTTCCCATTTTCCCCGCCCCCCCCCAAAAAAAAACAGTTTCCTCAAACTCATCTAGTCTCATCTTTCACTCAATTTTTTCCAGCTTCCCCCAGCACCTCGGTAAAGGCTGTTGCCACATTGGATGCCAAGCGTTCAATGAGACGTGGGAATTCTTCGGGCACCGCGGCCACCTGGAATTGTGAAACATCGATCTCTGAAAAAAGGACCACATCAGGCATTCTACTGTTAAATGGAAGAAATCCCATTCCCAACCACCTGACATGTATCAAACCCTGTAAATAATGGGCTATGTACCATATCAACAGGTGAGTTTACCGGATTTCTTCCAACCATCCACCGTTGTCGGACCACATCAGGGGTTCCTTCCAGGCCCCTTACCATGCTTTTCGAAATGTTGGTTGTTTGTGTGTTGGGAGAAAAACATCTGAAAATCCGGTGGGTCAAATCCTGACAATTTGGGACGAAGCTATACCCATGGAATGACCCATGAAACCCAGTGGGAGCGATTTTTCAAAAACCAATCAACTCCAGTAGAAATAGACCCAGGAAACCGGAGATCATCTATAATTGTCTATACGAAAACATCAGATGATGGATGTTGAATGGATGTTGAATTCTATACGAGATCATCTACTAAGACATCCAAAACATCAGATGTTGAATGGATGTCAATACGATCGAATTTATACGAAAAAGAAACACATAAAAAAAACTGGAATCCTCAATCCCGGAACTCTTGTGCATGTTTCCCTTTTTCAAAAGCCACCCCCCTGCGAAAAAACTCACCTTCCCAGCAAGGGCATATCGATCTTGCAATGGCAAGGACAAGATCCTGGAGCAAAAAATATGTTATTCAGTTGAGTCCAAACCTCTTAGTAGTAAAAATCTGAGACCTCTTCAATTTCAAATAAATTCTGTGTGGAAGGCTAAATGTGTTTTGTTACAATTCTGTGGATGAATCAGGTGGTTTCACCCAAATCTCAATGACATGGCGGGGAACCAAAATGTGGTACCAAGCGGACTTTCCAAACTGCTGGTAGTGCCAAAAACAGTTTTAAAAGAACATTGAAGCAAAAAACATGTCAGAAAGGAAACACCTTCAAAATCATCCAGCATTTTTTGGTTGCGTCCTTTGGCTGTTTAGAATGCGCTCCACCGTGGTGTACAGCTGCGCAGTCTCGGATCAAGGGACAGTTGATAGGTTTTGATAGGTAGTATACCCCTGAAAATTGGAAAATCCCCATTTTCAACAGGAAATACAACTTCAAAAGGTGGGTTATCCATAGCCATGTTAGTTTTCCGGGGGGGTATACCCTTCAGTAAACCCACAGTGCTGCAGTGCCCCAGTTTGGGAAGTGACCGAATCGTGGAAACCACCAACTGCCTACTTGACCCATGGTGAGTTGGGACCCAGTTTTTGTGGGGTTTTTGTCTTCCAGCTTTTTCATTTTTTAGTCTTGAAAATCAAATGAACTGCCGAAAAAAGAAAAACCCTTCCGAGGAAAAATCTGTCATCAAATCAATCAATTGAATGATGCATTTTGTCTTAATTTCCTTCCGAAGCTGCTTGGTTAATGCTTCATGGCCTTTCCATTCAACTTAGCCAACGCGACAAGAATTCACGGAGGGCTTACGAGAAAATTACGAGAATTCATCAACGCCAAATCCATTTCAGAGCAATTTTGTAGGGTAAGTTCCCTTTGCCTAAAAAGTTTTGAAGGACCCAGTCATATAAAAGCTGATATCTGCAGCATCTTGTCTCGCTGTTGTGATCAACTCCTCACTTTTTAAACGATCCAACGGTCATCATCATCAATCATCAATCATCAATCATCCACAATCATAGCCTTCTTGTTGCTGTTGTCGTTGGTCATCTTATTTGTTTGATCTTTTTAAATTGCGAAACACAAAAAAACAGCTAAACCTATGGGAAACCCCAAGCAGAAGCGGTTGGCCTGGCTCATGTGTACAGCCACGACATCGCCCTCTTCACTGGTCACGAGTTGAACACCAGGACCTGACGTCCGAAGTGAAGTGAGCTACAGCCTTGATAAAGGACATATACTTCGTCGTGTTGGATGATGGTTTACATCTTTGAGACAAAGAGGGTGTTTTGATTCATGTCTTTGGAGTACCCCAATATAGTTGAATTGACGTATTTTTTGTGGCAGCGGACAAAATTGCTCTTTTGCGGGAGTGTTTTCTTCAAGGTTTTATGATGCGTACAATGTGACATGGGGACTATCGTACGATGCTCTTGGCCAATAAACTCCTATGGCTCTGAATAGGATAAGTCCATGAAAGAAATACAGCAAACCAACTGGGATATGTATATATATATATATATTCAAACCATCGAACTGTCGTGGGATATTCACATCTATGCAAACCTCAACTGGAAACAAAGGGGGACTGGACTGAACCATCAGTCCATCAAGGTTGGGAGACCGTTTTTCCAGTCATGGGACACGAAAGGGAAGGTTGGGTATATATTTGATATGTCAAAGATACGTCATAATATAGCATATGATGACAAACAAATAACGATGAATCATGAAACATAATACCAATGATCTTATTCCTGTGTGATCTGCTATGATAGATGTCATGTATAATAAAAAACTATATGATACTGTTGAATGACATTCATCTATTAATTTTACGGTGATGCCATGTATCATTGCATCATACACTTGTACCAAGGCAAGTGGAATTGACTCCAGTCACGGATGTCGTCGCTGTGCCTCCAGGAACTAAAGACGCCTCACACATGAGATGCCAACCAAACGAGGGGATGATGACCAGTACGCTTCACTACTGTACATCAATATGTATAGTATGTATATGTCATACATATACATATTATATATAGATGTAGATTTAGATAGCTGGAAATCCAACCGTTTTCCATCTTTTTCCCACAGGAAATAGCTTGACATAAGGTGTAATTTCGATGATCGGGGGGGTATCTGAGTTCACATCCCAATTTTTGTGTGTTGGAAATTGCTTCCACTGGCAATCCCTGCCACTATATGCGAGCAATTCACTGAAGCATGTTTGCTTATTGGTACTCAAATTCACCAACCACAAACTTTGGCTGTAAGGAGACAGTCGTCGCAAAGTGATGCAAAACCGTCGGCTCAAATGGCCTTCAATCTAGATTTTTCAAACCGAAAGTTCGAATCTTCATCTTAGAACTTTTCATATGAAACTGCGGTTTGAAACTCCATAGGGGATGGTCATCAATCCAATAGTAGGGGTTTATATGCCCAACATTGGGATTTCCTATTAAAGGTGGGATGACCATCCCCAACAAAAAGGGAGTTGATCGACCCTGCCACATATTATGAAACTAGCAGTTAACATACTGCATCTCTTTCAACTCTCCCCCGCCACCAAAATGATAAAAAGAATCTACTCCTCCGATCTGGTACTAAAAACTTCCCAAGTTCTCTTTCTGACTGGAAGAGTAGAATGGCTTGAATCTACACCCTGAAAAATGAAGATTTTTTTCACCCAAACGGAAGATGATTTTCCTTTTCAATTGGCTGTTTTTTTTAGGTTCCGGCCGTTAATTTTTCAGGGGTCTATTGGATCATCAAATTCTACACCTCTGTAAATTTGTTGGTCTCCACTTGGGAGCTGGATGCACAGCTCCTAAAGAAACGTTCGAAAAAATACGTGGTTCCCTAAGGATCATTGGACCCTCAAAACTGGCTATTTTGAGGACCCGGACCCCTGCTATACAGGTTCAAACCCTTTCATTGGAGGGTCCAAGATCCTTAGGGTTGTTCAAATCATCTCATTGTGAATTCCCCCGGACGAATCAGATTCTCTACTTGAGTGGCATCCATTGCATCCATTCCTGTTCACAAGGTTCATCCCCTCACACCTTGTATCCCTCCGTAGGTGCGGCCTGAAGCAGCAGAACACAAGATGTTTGGCAAGGTCTGTTCCATAAAGAATAGTTTATGGGTGAATATGTGTATATACATGTATTCAATCATATTCATATATACTGTTTATCATTGTATACATGTATCATGTTGATACACATGTTTGCGACTGTGGTTCAAAATTAAGATGTTTCCCAGCAAAGCACAAATTCGATCATGTGGTCATCGTATTCTAGGGTTGTAGATTTGTGGCCTTGAATCAAGGCGCCAAACCCTGGTTTCAGCAATATTTAGATCCCGATTGGTACCATCTCTGTGATATCTGTGGCTCTGTTTCCGCAATTGTATAGGGGACAAATCTGCAACCTCTTATTCCAAGCATCAGTTTTTGGGGTCATGCATCAGTGAATAGTCATCCATCCAAAAGGGAAGGTAAAACCTAGTCATACATATGCTATACAGTACATGGATTATATCAATGCTATAATGCTAAGGTCTGTTTGCTGTAAATTGAATTAATACCAGTTAATACATTATTCACTTTGGAACTCAGACAGAAATCCTCGGGAAAAAAAGGCACTTCATCAAGATATACAGTATCAAGATTACCTGGAGATTCTTCTGATGGTGAGGTATGTAAGTTCATCATAGTATATCATAGTCACATAGTTGCTCGGTTGGTGAAGTATAGCATGATTCACTGCCAAGACCTTGAAAATGCATGGAAACGCGAAGAGGGATTCAAGCCAAGAACGTCTTCCCAATGGTAGTAATTGTTGTAGAGTTGTAGATGTTTCTCACTCCCTCTTTCAAGTACCTTGTTCACTACAAACAAAATCCAGAGGACCCTGAGAACCACATCATGGTTGAAGTGGTTTCTATACCATACTTTTCCAGCACCGTTCTGTGTAGGTGTTTCCAACTAGGAGGAGGACCAGCACTTGGCCATCCGCAGTCATCCTGGTACATCGGCGTCAGAAATATTTCGATGATAGGTTTTTCCCTTGAAATAGTCAAGGATGTGTATCCCAAAAAGCTTTCAAATGCCTCCAGTCTGATGGAGAGTTTTTCCTCAGATTTTTGGATGCGGCTCCCGGTGGTTTTCACTTCTCAACTCCCGGATTAAAAATGGGTGTAACTTTTTCCAAAAAGTTCATCTTCTAGAGAAATGGAAAAAACAGCGCAGTGACGAAGTAGGACACGATTCATGGACAGCTTTTTCTTCAATACACGTAGACCATATACGTATTGGTTCCGTCTAGTCGACCAAACAAAGTGGCTGGTCTTGATCGAATGATCCATGTGAAGGATTCCCTATTGCCAATTGGCAAAGTTTGGTCTTTGGACTTCCTGGGTATATAGATATATATAGTAACAGGTATATAAACATATAACACGTATGTGTATATATAATATATATATATATGTGTATACAATTCTATACGTACTAGTAGTGTGAGACAAGCAGGTTTTCGGAGACCTTTGGAATGTGTTTGAAGTCACAAGCTCAGCTGGCCGCATGAGTTTCAGTATTGAGGGATTTAAGTTGCTGGTCACTGGTGCAAGACTCAAACACTGCAACTATCTTTAAAACACACCTTTGCCATTTTCTAACACGAGAATTTGACAAAACCCATGGCAATCTATGATGGTTCCCTTTCACCTGGAAAAAACCCAAAAACTCTCCAACAGCTCAAAGTCCTGGAAGTCTCAAAAACTGGCGTAGTCCAACCCAACCCGCCCCATGCAGATCTGAAAAAAACAGCTGAGACGTTAGGCCGTTAGGTGCAGTCCTCACAAGAATCTTTGATACATGACAAGATACATTTGAGCTACTCAAATTCGAGATGTTTTTGATTTACAATCATACAAAGCAAGAGTTGAACCTGTAAGAAACACCAAAAAAAACATAGAGTTCTTGAAAGCTGCTCATGTCGGGAGATTGGCTGCATATGTGTACATACATGGTACACTGAATACCTCCATTTCCAGGTAAGTGGGAAATTTTCTGTGACAACATGATTGGCAGCCATCTTTTTGGGTTTATGGGAGCTGCTCATGGGATCATCATCGCAATACATCAGGAAGCAAGATGATAGATCATTGCAAGATTTGGATTTTAAGATACAGTTGGTTTGTCAGAGCAACAAGAACTATGATATGTGTGTGTGATTTTGCAGCAAATCAATCTACCTGAAGTTGTCGCAGCTCTGCTCTTTGGTCTCCTTTGATCTGTTTGGCTCTGTCTGGCCGATTGCCGCTACCAACACCCCTTCGTCATCTCGTTTGAGATTCGGGTTGTTCGGCCAGCAAAAAGAGGTTCTATTCAGCTACACTTGCTTTCACAGTTGTCCTGGTCAACAGCAGGGTTGAACTCTAAGCTCGCCTGGTAAGTCTAAACAGAGGTTCAAAATGAATATACACCCCCCGAAAACTAACATGGATACCCAAAATGATGGTTTGGAAAATGACTTTCCCTTTTAAGTGTGGCCATTTTTGGTATCTATGCTAAATTTCTGGGGTGTGAACATATTTTATACAGTACTTGCTGTCATCCATTTTCCAGAAGGAGCATAGTGGTGGAGAAGGGAACCACAGATGCGTGACAAATGGTTTTTCAAACTTCAGAGTTTTAGCAAGAGACTCAGGTCTTGGAGAAATGTCTTGTTGCGAGCCCCAAGGACCTCTATTTTTACGACTGACAACAGGAGCCAGAACCCCAAAACAATGAAATATGTTTTAATTGTGTGAATGATTATTTTATGAATTGCACCTATGTTTTTATAATGATTCCAACACCACCTTGGATTTGCACCTATGTTTTTGATAATGTGTTTTAAATGTCTTTTAAATGATTTCTTTTCTATTTTTGAAGGTCAACCTCCCCCCAAAACAAGGCCTTTTTCCAATCAAAACAAGGGTCATTCGCGTTCTAGGTATACCATATCTAACTGTCTCTTTGGACATGTCAGAAAGGTGAAGAGATTTTTAAAAAAAAATCAATGGAAAGAATTGAATAGCAGCAAACAATTCACATGTTAAATAGGCCATAATATCTCAATTGCTTTTCCATAATACTCTCAGACAATCTAACCCCCCCCAATGGATATTCAATGGCCTTGCCAACAAATCTTCCAACTGCTTGTCCAAATCGTCACCTGCCACGACTTCCATGGATAGATGGAGATTCTTCGTAGTGAAGTTGGTGTGCATGTGTGCATACATCATATCAAGTGCACTGGGTATATGTGGATACTTTTTTGGTCAAATAAGAATTATATCAGCCCAGAAACCTTCTCTTGGTGTTCTCACCATCTGCCATCCCAACTCCACAAAAAAAAAAAAACACGTCCTTCCCAAGTTGCGAAAACAAATAATCCACATGATATCCAATGTTCAACTCTGCACCCTGTCACTCCTATAAATCACCACAAAAAAAAAACAGCCCCCAACCTGGGTCATTGGTGTTCCCTGTTCCTACTGCAGGAGCTGCACGCGGTGGTGGTCTGAAAGGTTTACTGGCCAACTTCTCTATGCCGTAGGTGTTCACCTAAAAACGTTTGGCGGGAAGAAGGCATTTTGGTTGCCAATGGAAATTTCAAAGCAAGAAATTGGTAGCTTATAATGATATATAAATATATATAGAGATATTTTCACACATCAAAGGATCATGATATCAAGAAAACATACTTAAAACGCCAATGGATCATGGATATCAAAAAAGGCCAAAAAAAAATCATTCATTTCGGGAGAAAAAAATGAAATTATGATTTTGGTTGACAAGGCTCTTTAGCTCACCCATTCAAGAGGGAAATGGATCATTCCTACCTCTCTCTCCCTTTCATATCATTTGCCAGAGTTCCTGCAGACGGGAGTAGGCTTTGGGTGGTTCTCAAAAAATGTTGCTGAAAAAGTCAATCCTTTCACTGTGTCTCCTACCCAACCTTTTAAACAACCACGATGATTCGTGGTCCAGACTGACCCAACCCTCCATTCTTCCAATTAGACGTTTCTTGGCTTCCCAACCAAGGCATTCTGAGCAATTTCCTGTTTGTCACCATCCCTTGACGCGGCCGTTTCGTTTCAGGGCCCGGCTTCGTTTTCGTTTTCGTGTGGTTTTCACAGACCTTTAAGGGGAAACCTTGGGTTTTTACAGTAGGATCATAATGAACCATTGTAGATTGTCATGATATACTGCTGAGGGATCCTGAATACACTATTCATCGATACTACTCCATTCAGTTGATCTCAAGAGTCACCCAAAAACAACAAATCTCTAGCCTCATGATTAACCAATGATATTGCCCTCCACAATAAGCCTCACTTTGATGATCTTAGATTGGATGCAAGCCTCGCATTTACAACCACGGTGTCCATCTAACAGATATTCCAACATTGAAATGGATTCAAATAATACCAAGTTTTGAAGACGCTTGTTCACAAGACTTGGACATCTGTATACATATATATATATATACATCACTCATGTGTATGTATAAGTATATGCGTGTGTATGAACATAGGTACATGTGTATATATGTGTATATATTCATATGTGTATATATAATATGTGCATGAACATATGGTATGTATGATCGTCCATTGGGTGCCCGCACGTCAAGGGATTTTCACATGGACCTCACATGAACATGTTCAAGTGTCTCCAAGTCCGTGAAAGGATCTGGAAGAAAAAATTGCCATCGTTTTCTAAGGCTTTTATCATATTATGAGTGTGTCTCGAAACGAGGAACCTCCCCCCCTCCAAAAATTCATCATTAAGATCATTATACGTTTATCAATCAGATCATCCTTGATCAGTATAGTTTTGCATTTTTAATTGTCGATGATCATAATCTTTATATATGTTTATCATTTATCAGTACAATTTAAGGTTGATTTATGGCGGATTGTTAAGAGTGAAACTGATGAATCTTGAGACACGCCCCTAAGATTTTTCGACACGGCCCATGGGTTCCTCCCACAGAATCAGGGGGATCACTGGAGTTTCTGACACGTTGGTTTCTGACAACGAGAAGAAACAGCAGCAAAACCTTCAAAAAAATGAAACACTGCAAAATGGAAATTCGATGTAATTCGGATACCGTCGTAATATTTGAAGCTCGAGGGATGACTCATGCTATGAACCATCGCTACTTGGTAATGATTCTTGCTGCAATTCAGTAACCCCAAACCCCGGGCCCTCGGACGCTTCGGCCCCTGGTCAAGGCAGTGATGATGTCGCTGTAACGCTGAAAAAAGCCGTTTGAAACAAAATATCTCTGAAGATTTGCATTTAGAAGATACAAACCCCCCCAAACAAAAAAATCCCCAGATTTCTGGTTTTCGAAATGTTTCTGGTTTCAAATCAAACGAAGTAGCGTTTCATAAGCAGTTTAGAGGCCCAAATCTGAAACTGATCATTTTATGTCGCATCACTTCTCCCTATTCTTGTTCGCCTTACAAAAATGTGTTTTTCCTATAAATCATTCTAAGCCATTATAAACCACTTGCTGACACTGCAACACGAAAGATGCCAAAAGAATTTATCTTCCCACATGAGTTTACAAGCCCAAGTCATTCCATCGACATATAGACCGCAAAACAGTGGCTGCACAAGACAAGAGTCAAACATTCAGCTGGAATGGCAAATTCTTACTTCATGTGGAAGAATCCAAAAAAGTCACCAATCATGATAAGTATGATAATCATGATATGTTCACGATCATCATGATAATCATGAAGCGTTGGTTTGTTCGGAAACACCACGAAACACTAGAATTCTCATCCTCCTATTCAGCGTCTGGGATCCATTCCCCCTGGCAGTTTCCGCTTGTTTCGCCTGCGACATCATCCCAGTCAGTTGTGACCACAAGAAACTGGTGGCGTTACTCACCTGCACAAAACAAAATGCAGGCTCCAACATCATCTTGCTTGTTCGAGTCGTACTGTTGATGGAATAAATCCGACTAACCAGTTGAGGTTGGTATATCCCAATATTTGCAGGGTTTTTTTACATCCTAGATGGTTGATCGCCGGATTTCTTCCATCAACAGTATTGAGAACACCTCCAGGAATCCATGCAGAGATTAGGTTTTGAATCAATGTCAGTCACGAAATCATCGAGAAGATGTCCACGTTTTATTTTCTTTACTATCCCAAGTTCTCTTCAAGTCTTCTTTGACTCTCCAACTCGGGCCAACACTCGAAACACCGAAACGCCTTCAGGTCTTAATGAGTCTTAATGAGAATTAATGACTTATGGTGGTTGGAAACATACCTGCAAAACGTTTACCTACCATATGTTTTGTCAACTTATCATATATTTTTGTTCAGCGTGCAGTGATCAAAATCAATCACCAGTTGGTTCTCATGATATTCCCATTTGATAAGCAATATCATTATTCAACTTCACTTCACATAACTTACACTCCCAAAGTTTAACACCTCAACCCCTTAAAATTCATGGATGGTTGGAAAAATCCAATCCCTTTCCTTTTCGGGGGTCCCAAACAGCAACTTTTCAGGGGCCAAACTCATCGCTGGAATCCCAGGGAGGCACCTGCGCCTCGGTCTTTTGCCCTCAGATGGCCATTGGATCCAGTGGAGGCGACGTGCAAAACTTGTTGTTTTTAAAAAGGGGTAAAACGACGTGGAAAAAAACATACGCCGGATTTTCATGGTGGATAAAGTGAGATAAAATGATAATCTATATATATATTCCCATGGTTTTTTTAGATATTCCTAAAAGGTATATATCAAATAGGTCTATAATATATATTTCACGAAAAATGTATACAGTATACAGTGTAAATATTAAATACTGTAGTATTATTGACTACGGTACATAATCTTTGTGTAGTAGATTCCCTCGGAATCCAAAACTTCGCAAACTTTCCTGCTGTTGGAAGTCGTCTTCCATCCATCATTTTTCAGGGGCAAGCTGTTAATCTTCGGGGAAGTAGTATTGCAAAGTTATGCAAAGTTAATATCTATGAATTCAATTACTGATATTTCATGTAAAATGATGCAAAAAAAATTGCTCATCTCACGTATACCAGACTGAACATCATATCCATTAGTGATTTTTGGCACCAAAAAACACGTGGGTGAAATTCTCTTCCGACCAACGGTTGGAACTAAGCGTTGGGCGATCTGAATCTGCCTGGACAAATGGGTCCAGGGAGCACCCGACCGACGGCGAACGGTGAACTTTTTCGCAATTACCAAACAGCTTGGAACTGAAGCAAAAGTTGGTGGTTGAACCCACCCATCTGAAAAATATGCGTACGTCAAATTGGATCATTTCCCCCGCACAAATAAGGGTGAAAAGAACAAATAAATTTGAGTCGCCACCACCCTGTAAATCAACAGTTCTGCGAAGTCAGAAAGTTGCAGCAGCTGGCGGCTTGTTATGAATCACAATTTGAAAAAAAAAAACGGGTGCAGTTATCATTGTATATAGCTATTGAGCAGTAATATCTAGAGGATGAAATTCACCAACTGACCTTCCAAATCCAAAAAAAAAAGTGTGTGACTGGGGAAAAACTAATAGCTTTAAATGTACCAGTCTTTATGGAGGGGATGGTCTCAACCTGTTTATAAGCAGAGGAATCAAATGGAGAATTCAAATGGGAAAACAAAAAAAATGTGTTTTCAAGCCTCCCTCAGAGTATATGAAGCTGCATGTGTTCATCCATACTTTCTGTGAATGAGCTTAAAAAAGATTCGACTGGATACTGGATTCGGTCCTTTGGGAGGAAACGGAGAACCCAAAGGATGTGAAACCTTGTGCTGTGGTGTTGAGGAAAATAATGCCAAAGACGCCATCATTTCTGGCAAAAACATGCAAAAACGGTCTAATTAATTACAAGAGCTGTTCAACTAACAAAAAGATTGTTCATATGTTTGTTTCCCTTTCCTTTCTAGATTGGCCACTGTTTTGACTTTCCCTTTGACAGATCATTTGGTACGAGTAAAAGGCCATTCGACAGACCGACAGATTCACCAAAAAACGCACCGCTGGGGTTTTAGCCTTGGCATCATATTCATCTAAGATGTCCTGGCAAAAAATCACCAATATTCCGATCTTGATGCAAATCAGCAGTGGTGCTCTAATCAAAAATCTGGATTTTTCATGATGAACATGTAATGAAACTTGTGGACTGGCTTCTCCTTTCAACATCAACGATGAGTTCAACTGAGGTCGCTGTCAAAAAGAAAAGTTGTTGGTCTGGAAGCGAGATTTTTACGACGCATCTCTCATGTCCAGATTCTAGTGGGCGAGAATTCACCCAAGAATGCAAAAACCACCAATTCACTATATCCTACGAGGTCATGATAAAAGAATCATGTCAAATGATGTGTTGAGTTGAATCTACAGCAAATCTACATGTGAAACATCCTAAAAACTTCAGTCCAATGCATCTTCAATCTGATTTTTCATGTTCAGTTAAGGCCTACCACCCCCGATTTTCCCCGGAAATCAACGGAAAGGTCCTGCAGCCAGTTGAAGCGCGGATCAATGGAACCATCCATAAACCTCAGGAGAACCGGGAACCGAACTTGAGATGACCAACAGAAAAATGAACACATCAAACTTGGCCTGACATATAAATGTATACAATTATATATTGATATAGTAGATATGTAGTAGATATAGATAGATATTCAAATTTCGACATCATCCACAAGCCCATCCAACTTGAAATCACCTATGGAAAAAATTAAGGCCTCCCCCGAAACAAAAATTGAGGAGCTCAATTTAAGTGAAGCTTGCGGCAATCATGGTTGATTTCCCAAATCATTGCCTTTTGCCCAAGGTATTTGACATCCGGAATTCCAGTCAAGCCCTCCAATGTGGTGTCAAAAACGACCAACCAAACAGGTTTCCCTGACTGCTTTTGCCGCGCGATCAAGATTCGACCATCCTGACAGAGAGGTCAACGACTTCAAAAGGCTCGTCTCAAATAATTTCAAGTGGTCAAATCTTTTTCTATGATCTGCATGTGATCCTTTGATAAACTCTAATTTTGGAGATTGATTGAGATTGATACATTTACACTTTTAACCAACGAACAAATCAACAGATTGCCTCCCAAAAACCTGGGATCCTTAATGCTTACACCATCAATCGGATTTTTTGTGCAATCCCAACCTCAACTGTATAGGCTTCCAGTGGTACCTTGATTTTCTGACCGTTTTGAAAGTTTTTTCACCCAGCCGCAGGTGAAGGGACGTTGCTTTTTTCAAATCATTCGGGAAAAAAAAGATATCAACAGGTCTGGCATCAAGAACATCCAGAGAAGTCGAAGGTTTATGTGATTTTGTACAAAGCTTTGCGGAATGAAATGATTCACCTTCCAATCAACACACCTCTCGGACCTGAAATGTCACGGAAAAATCGAATCTACACCTTTGACAAAACCACATCAAAAAAAAACTTGAATCCTCAATCCCAAAAACTGCACAGAAGTGCATGTTTTTCCCTTTGAAAAAAAAATCTCAAACAAACGTCATCTCATCCTTGTTACCATCGGAAAAAAACCCACGGAAACCCCCTGGATTTGATGAACATCTGAGACTCTAACGCTGTATCCCAAGGGAAGCCCTGAGGCGTTTTGGGCTTTGAGTTTGGCAGATGGAAACTGTTTGTCCTCAAATTTTGGGGCTTGAACCCTCCAAAACGAAGGCTCGAACTCCATGCAAAAACAAGGGTCATTTGGCTTCTAGGTAATCATGGAATGTACAATGTATACATTACAAGCAATAAATCGAAAATATGTTTTACACACATATATATATACAATCAATTATATCATAATGTGGTCTTATACCTATTATAGAGAGAAATCGTGAGATGTATCTGGGTGTGTCATTCTTTCACAATTCACCAACCCGGAGGGTACCCTCACCATGCAGGTTTTGATTGGATTTGTTCTTTCGATGATACCAAATCATGTTCCCCCGTTTTTTATGTCAGACCCCACCAAATAGTGCGGTTGTTCATCATCTGGGCACATATGAAAAGAGAAAAAAAACTGAAGTCATGTGAGCAGTGATCAAAACCCTTGTGACATTCCATTATACTGGTTGGTTAATAGGGATCCTTATAGTGGACTATTATAATCCATAGATAACTGGGTAGTATAACCCCTTGCATCACCCAACCAACCGGGGGTCGGGCTTTGATCACCACTCATGTTGGAAGGATTCCTAATTCAAAAAGATTGTGACAGATTCACCAAGCTGCGCTCTGACTTCACCTTTTTGTTCAGGGGTTCAGAAATTAGGTCCTACTTTGATCATCTTTGATCACGGAAATGTGGTTAGTTCAGTTGGAACCCCCGTCGAACAATCATAGATATCACTGTTACTGCTATGAAATTTCACCTTCAAGCTAAAAAGAAATGATCTACCAACGTCTACCAAACATTTAATCTCAAGTTCCCAGCAAAATAATAACATCTATCCGCCTCCATTGACGGGGCATAAAAGAGTGCCTTCAACAAATTGCGGCCTTTCCAAGGATTCAACATGGGTAACAGCATATCAGGGACCTTTTCCAGAGAAGATGCATGAATCTTGGTCCCTTTTTTCTGGTATCAAACCAACCGCGACCATCTACACATCTTTTTCGGAACATACCCCAGTTCTCCCCACCACAAAACCCTCCGCCTGGAATCATTTTTGGCCTTGGTATGTCAGGATCATTCAGATTGGCCAGCTACAACCAACAAGACTTTCACAGAAACCGAGGTTTTTGCACCGTTCTCATCCATATCCATCGTCATCCATCATCACCACCACCACCATGGTCGTTGGCATCGCATCAGTCATGAGATATAATTTAATCATTCTCGCCGTTGATCGTTGCTTCTCAATCCACTCTATTCAACTGCAGCCATCTTCCGGCCATCTTCCAGGCCGGTCAGGGGTTAAGAAATGTGGAGCTCTCCAAACAACAAATCAATCAACGACTTTTTTGGATCAGATTGACTTGGATGGGAAGCACCTCTTACAACTTAGCATAACGAAAACTGCTTCAACATGCTTCCATCATCAACGTTCCGTTCATCGCTTATTCCAAGCTCCCGAACTTGTTTCGACCAGGCACCACCGGTGGATACGATCGGGGTAGCCTCAGTCGAGGTGGGAGGTCACGAAAGTGATGGGACAGTTCCCAGCAAAGGACAGGGCCCAGGGAAGGATCACATATCCCAACAAACGGGAAGTTCCGAACATCATTTGACACAAAAGTGATATAGGACAGTTCCATATCACCTGTGGCAGTACTTAACAAAAAAAAACATATTATGAAACATTTGAAGGAATATGTGGATTCACGGCTTTCTAGCACAGATCGAGAGGACAAGGCTCAAAATTGCTTCAAATTATCAAAATCTATGATTTTGACATACAGAGGGATGGAGAAGGAAGCAGTTCTTATTTTCCCAGCATGACACATCAATTCTCATCGCTCTTCTCCCTTCTGGGCATGACATTTCAAGTTGAATAAGAACATCAAAGGATTTATGCTTCACTCAAAAAAGCAGTTTCTAAACAGAAACTAGTTGGTGGTTTTCAACCCATCTGAAAAATATGCTGGTCAAATTGGAAATCTTTCGCAAGGATCGGGCTGAAAATAAAACATATTTAGCAACACCACCCAGTTTTTGTTGAACATCCCAGAGAAATGGTGACTTGTTCCCGAAGTAAGGGTGAAAATAGGAACTACTGTATTTAGAAACCACCAGTGGTCGACTGGTCGAAATACCATTTCCAAACATCCACTACTAGGATGGTGGATAACCACCTAGGAAAAACCATTGCGGGACATCTCACCATCTGATTTGGCCGGCATTGAGCATCCCCAACTTTTCACCCATCGATGGCATATCCATGACCACTCGAATTGGCGCGCGGCCCTCAACGGGAGGGTTTTTGCAGGGATTCAACGGGGTGGTTGGTTGTTTTTCATCGTTCAGAAATCCCCAAGGCCAACCAACCACCGGTTTGGGATGGTGCAAACACCGGTGGTAAATAATGGTAGATTTCAACTACCAACCTCAACTGGTAAACGCCAGATTTCCGAACCATCAACAGTATTTCAGAGATGTTTGTTTAAAAGATTTCCATTGAACATGCTGTGAGGCAAATGTAGGGGGATTTCTCATTCAAAAATCTGTTGGAAGTGGTATTTCATGAATTTGTGTCATGATCTCTCGACGCTGAGGGGCCTTTTAATAGGTACCGCATTTGTTTAAGTGGAAGTAACAGCAAAACTGCGCAAATTATGAATCTTAAAAAAATGAGGGAACCTAAAAATGACACAGAAGCAAAAGAAACCTGAAATACAACACCCCCGAAAGATTAACATGGAACCTGTAAAATGGATGGTTTGGAAGATGAGTTTCCGAACTTCCAGTGGTGTATTCTCAGGTGAACCCGCCGTTAATGTTATCATTCTATGAAGTGACATCATGACTTCGAGGATATCAAGGCCCTTCCTGCACCAACCTTTGATGCACTTCCAGAGTTTCTAGTAAAGCTAGGGCACCGTCCTGTAGATACAACATTTGAAAATAGATGATTCTGACCTTCTGGTGTATATCAACGATGTCAACCACTGACAAGCGTGAATACTAAAAACTTGTATCCACGAAAACTGCTTGGGAAATCTGGGAAAAAAAGAGCAAGCAAGCTTGCGCTTGCACCAGCAACCCCCCCGCAACGCTGGCGAAAGCCGAGCGTTTTATCGTCGGCAGAGAGCCGCACCATCTCCCTGCGGTGCCCACAATGTTTGCAAACATCTTCTTTGAGATTGGCATATGCCTCGCTGCTCAGGGACCCAAGTTGCGATTTTTTCTTTTGGGTTTTCGGGGGGTCCCTGCATTTTTCGGCTCCGGATTCAAGGATGGCTCAATTTATAAAGAAACCGGTGGAAACCTCATACTTCAGGAGTTCTGTTCACATTTCCATTCCAAGAAATGATGAACAACTATCAATATATGAATCCACATCTCCCCTCTATGATTTCTACAACACTTCAAAACGTGTGAACTGGCACAAGGCAGATTGATTCAACAAAAAAACCAACCAAAATAGAGGAATTCAAACGTGTTTTTTTTGGTGCCTGGCCAATTTGGATGTTTTTTTGCGAAACAACTGCTGCTATAATTATTACAAGTTACACTCTGAAAGATTTAACATGGCAGCAAGCTAAACTTTCGGATAAACATCAACCACTCATTTTGGGAAGCACTGTGCTAGTTTGTCGGAAGGAAATCTTTAGATATCTTTCTCCAAACTCAATGATGCCAGTGACAGAAATTGTCACGGTGTTACATACGTCTGCTTGTACTAGGGGATTTCAACCAGTTCAGCTTCAACTCTAACTGGCACACTTTTTGTGGAAAAAAAACATGAAAAGTAATATCAGTTCATCCTTAATCTGGGCAATTTATCATAAATCCTGTCATTTTGGGTGGGGATTCCCTTACTTTTCACCACCATGAGGTGACCGTTCCCGGCGGGAAAGGTCGTTATAATATTGCGAAGAATCAAGCCCAGTATCCAAAAAAAGGCTGTTTTGGTTGAACATCCCAGAGAATGGTACCCTCCAGGGAACTCACATATCCCCTACCAATGGCACTGTTGAGGATGATTTTCCTTTTCCCCGGCTGGGATATGTTAGTTCCTTGGAGGGTAACGTAACTTTTTCTCTGAATCGTTGCTGGATGCTGCAGGGTTGCTGGGTCTTTGTCCTGCTGATCACTACCACTTGTCATGTCTTACTGCAGCGAAATCGTGGAAAGAGCGAAAGAGCGAAAAAGGGCAAAGCAACATAATCCAGGAAAGCTATGAGAGAATTGTATATATACCCTCCAGGGAACTAACATATCCCACCTGGGGAAAAGGAAAATCATCTTCAAATATGCCTTATTAGGGGGATATGTTAATTTCCTGGAGGGTATATATATTGAACATAAGAAAAACGCGCCTAGAAGTTTGGTTTTCAAGGCTCAAAGCTTTGCTATCTCTTTCAGTACTGCGTAGCGTTTTTGGCCGTTTTGGGCTCGGATTTAGGTGGTGTTTAGCTGCTTCGAGTCGCCTGCCTACGAGCTTCATTTTTGTTTTTGTTCCAGCTAGGTTGCGCGACGGCTGTAGTCCAGCTTCTGCGGTCATTTAGTGGTCTTTAGAGGGGTTCCGTAGGCGACGTTTCGGCACTCTTCTGGTTGCGGTTTCG
>DF239351.1:192756-221299 GCA_000507305.1 Breviolum minutum Mf 1.05b.01
CAGCAAAGAAGGTCCCCCACCTCGTTTTAATCTCGTTTTTCAGGTTTCGGCACTTTTTCATCATGCGTGACCTCGTTTTCATCATGAGTGACCTCGTTTACAAGATTTCAAATGTTTTAAACCTACCTCGTTTTGGGAGTCCCCCCATCTCATTTTGACCTCATTTTGCAGGCGGCCAACATTTCCACAAACCCTGCTTGACGCCACATGTTGTCGTCTTCATCGTAAATAAATGCAGTTCCTCACATGGGTTCCAATCACTTAGTGGGGGTCGGCGGCACGGGCGGTAGCCCTTAAATATATTGAACATAAGAAAAACTATAGAAACAATGACAAGATATGCATATATATGAAAAAAACATCAGAAGTGAGTCCCACTCAAACTAGAGAAGCTAAGAAAACTCGAGTAGCAGCCAGAACACCAAAAAGAACAAATGGATCAATTTCATGAAATTTCACTATGGGGCAAACATTGCAACCAAACGAAAAATATCAAACAAAGGACACCTTAAAAGGACTTCCAAAATAAAGTGTTGATCGAAGAAAATCCTTCACCAGCTGGGATGTATAAAACCTAGAAATAATGGGATCATTTTTTCGAGAAACTACTACTTACAGACTGCCTGGTTTTCTAAAGCCAAAATTTCTGAACCATCAAACAGTACCCTCTAGGGAATTAACATATCCCACCTTGGGAAAAGGAAAATCATCTTCAAAAGTGCCATTTTGGGGGGTTCCAAAAACAACTCACCAGCAGGAGGTCCCAAGCCTTGCCACAATTCCGACAAGCCTGGCATGGCATTTGGGAGATCTTCCCCAAAAAAAACATCCCAGGGATGCTCCGGCAAAATCTAACAATGGGTGGCAAGCTGGGAAAATCATCCGATATTTTTTTTAATAGGAGGTATATATATATATATATATACATCTTCAAATGATTGGTGTTTTTGTCCATTGTCATGCTAGTTTTCCGAGTGTGCATCTGATTTTCCTCATGATATATATATATATATATGCCAGTCATCCTTCTTCGAAGATTGAAATTGGAACTCGAGAAAACTGTAGGACCTTTCCAAAAGGCTAGCTCTGAAAATGGATGTTTGGAGGAGGTTCCAAGTATAAAAGAAGGTTCATGGCCGCTGTATCTTTTATGCCCCCCGGGGGCTTTTGGGAGTGTATCGAAAATTAAAAAGAAGATAGTGACCCCCTGCACACTGCAGGTGCTCATCTTTCATGTTGAAAGAAAGAATATTAGGTAAAAAGATCCTCCACAAAGATTAAAAAAGCGAAACAAAAAAAGTGATATTATGTGATATTGCAAAAGCGGATAGGATAGGGTATCTGTGATCAACAGTTTCTACTAAAGGTGAAAGAAACCACCACGCAAAGCATCTTGAAATTGGATCAATTGGCCATGATAATCGTCATCCCGTCATCCCGTCATCCGCCTGCTTTTGCGTCTTGTCCGGCATACCAGCCATAAAGCCCACGACGTTCCAGCGGTTCCGGAACTCCTCGGCCCGCGTTTTGGCTTTGTCTACCGTTCAATGGAAAATGACCAGACCCGGTACCCTCCCTGAAACTCCACATAGCACCTGAAACACTGGGCTTGGAAGGTGTATTTCCTTTTGGCGTGGGCCTATTCTCAGGTGCTATGTTTTTGTTTTTTCGGGGATGTAAATGAAAATAAACTCTTGGAGATACACCCATTTTCCACTGAACCATGATTATGGGAAGAAGATACACATGGTTGAAGCCTATTGGCCAGAGGTTTGGGTCCATTGTTTTTTGTGGGTGGTGGAATGATGGGCGAATGTCCAAAATGCTAATATCCAAGAAAAATAAAATCAACCTTCCAGAAAAAGGGAATGCCATTCAATTGGTGTTTCTTATGAAGCAGAATTTAGCTCTGCTCCAAGTAGTTTCAAGTGAAGTGTCTGCATTTCAAAACAAAAATCTGCATGTGGTTGTCACCCGTTCATCAAGTAAGAAATTGTGGATACTTGAAAAATGCTGATTGACATTGCCGTACTTGGCTATGGCTCAAATTATTCGACCCCCCGAAAAATGGACCTATCCATCTATACTTTATACTATTTTGCCGTCCTTTTCGTACCCTAATTCCCAGCCATCTTTTGCCACCGACCTTGTCTTGACTGAAATAGGTGAAGATCACATCATACCTGTCCAATCGTCGATCATTGCTGTTGATCACATCAAGAGATCTTGATTTTCTGTTTGTCAAACGGATGGAAAGACTTTCAAAGATGAATAGAAGTTGAGTCTGTGCCTAAATCATCAGAATCTGCGTTCAGACTTCAGGAATTCCAAACAACTATCTGGAAAAATAGGTTGTTATCCATTTCCATCAACTTCTTTTCTATAGAAATACCATGGCACACATCTGATTTTCAGGTGGCAAACCTATGCTGGAAAATCTTGATACACTCAACGAGGGAGGATTCTGCAACGTTTATCTTGGAAGCTTCCTGCGGGTTTTGCCAATGAAAAACCACTTCTTACAGAGACACCTTGTCGTCTTCTCCTAATCTGTCAAAAAGTGGCACTGCTTGTTTGTTTGTTTGGAAAAACATTTACAGTTGTGAAAGATATTATGAAAAAAACTTGTATCCTGTAGCGTGCCTTGTCACGTGTTCATTTCAAGTGGTGGTTACATTACCAAGCCAAACAATGCATGAAGAGCAAGTCCACCAAAATTACAATAAGTTTGTATTGTTTGATCCCTCCAATTCAATGACTCCCGATCTTCCTAGCCTCCAAATTGGGATCTATATTTCCATAAGTTCTCACAACGACAGACTCAACATCTCCATTCATGGGTCCAAATCCTCTATGTAAAGATACAGTATATCTGCCTACCCTAGGTTCAAAGCAACATGTTTCAGAAGATGAAGACGGATGAATATCTTCCCAAACATCGCCTGAACTCCAAGGTATGCTTGGTTTCAACCCATTTAATTTGAAAAACTTTCGTCAAAATGGTTTCATCTTCCCCAAGTTTCGGTGTGAAAAGCAAAAAAATGCCAACAACAAAAATTCAAGGAACCACCACCAACACCCCAGAAAATTCACATGTTTGAACCCCCAAAATCATGGAGGTGAATGGTGAAAAAACGATGTTTCTTTTTAGGTGAACCCAACCAGCTGGGCTCGAAATGGTTTTCCAGTGTTTCTCGATGGTGGTGGTGTGTTTTTTTTTCAACAAAAATTAAATCTGGGTGTTTCCGAAAATAGGGGGGTATATACCCCCAAATCATCCATCAAAAAATTGGGTGTTCCATTATAAAACACCATCCATTTTGGGAGTATCCATCCCTATTTTTTGGAAACACCCATGGTTCGACCCCTTGAGGCTCGGCACATATACGCATCGGTGGTCTTCTCAAAAGTGCCAGGTCGCAGGTCGGCCACTTTGTACCTGGAGGAATTCCCGAATTCCAACGGAAAGAGACCGAACCGGGGTGGCCGAAACGGTGGTGTTGGGAAATGGGGGGGGGAATTATAAGTCTCGCCTCGAAAGGGACCAACGTTTTTGGTGTTGTTGTTGTTGTTGTTGTTGTTGTTGTTGTTGTTGTTGTTGTTGTTGTTGTTGTTGTTGTTGTTGTTGTTGTTCTTGTTGTTCGTTGTTGTTGTTGTTGTTCGTTGTTGTTGTTGTTGTTGTTGTTGTTGTTGTTGTTGTTGTTGTTGTTGTTGTTCTTGTTGTTGTTGTTGTTCTTGTTGTTCTTGTTGTTGTTGTTGTTCTTGTTCTTGTTGTTGTTGTTGTTGTTGTTGTTGTTGTTGTTGTTGTTCTTGTTCTTGTTCTTGTTCTTGTTGTTCTTGTTGTTCTTGTTGTTGTTGTTGTTGTTGTTGTTGTTGTTGTTGTTGTTGTTGTTGTTCTGTTTAAAGCGGTTTTTGGTATGGTTTAGTGGGGTACATGGTCCTTGGAAAAAAATGGTGAAAAGATAGATTAGATGATAAATCTGAAGGGCTTCAGAAAAACTTCAATCTGACAGGTGTCAGTTGAAAGAAACCAGGAATCCAGAACAAGCCTGGCGGAGCTTCCCATTCGTTCAAAGTCTAAACCATCTGCAAAAAAACACTTATGTAACTTATGTAGGTTTCACAGGGATGGAACTTCAAATAAGCGGTATGGAACTTCAAATAACCACCCAAGGCACGTTTGGTGAAAGTGGACATGATTCAGGAGACTTTGTACAAACCATAAAAACATGCAAAAACCGGTGTCTAGAACCCTCCGTTGTACCCTCTGGGAATCTAACAATTGCAATGTAAAATCCAGCGGCTTTGTATGAAAATCTCATGTGTGGGCGAAAGGGGAGTTCCGGGCCAACCATTTGAAATTACAGGGTTTTTTCCCAGGTGGCGACCAATTTTGCCTAAAACCAACGGACGGTTCTGCATTCCACTTGTGTCAAAGTTGCACTCTCCAGGTTTGTTCATGAAGTATATACTGCAATAGTGCAAAGGTCTTCGGAAAAGCTTTCAAAGCCAACTGCATCACACGAGCATTGAGTACATCAGTTATATCACTAATAATATGTTATATAATTAGTTGAGAGATATCCTTGAAATGCCAGTTTGCCTTTGACACAAAACGTCTGGAATGTTCCATGTGAAACATCTACCATCACCTATGTCTCACTAGCCAAGCTGGAGCACTTCACCAGCAGGTCAGGGTATCAACAACGGTAGCTTACAGGATTTCTATGCGACTCGAAATTGTCCATCCCTTCCTTCGAAAGGGATGGACGCTACCCACCGTTTTTCCACAACGTTGTCACGTTAACGTCCAAGAAAAGGACATTAAGGTGCCCGAAAACCGCGAGAATTCCAAGATGAGTTGAAAAAACACTGGATGTCTTTTGGAAGCACGACATAGCGTCGCTCCTGCTATAGGATCTGGCAGTTATATCGTTATATGTATATCACAACCATATCAAAAACATACACCATGATACAACATTCATGGTGTTCTAATCACCAGCTCCTTCTGCAGGGTCTTGCAGCTATATTATATCAATATCACAACCGTCTTAAAAACAAATACAAACCATACAACATATTGTTGATACTGTTGTTGGAAAGAAATCCTGCACCAGTTGATACCAGTAAGTAGTTTATCCCATCATTTACGGTGTTTTATACATCCCAAATGGTGCAGGATTTCTTCCATCAACCGTAGTAAATGTTCGATGTATACTTTAAGTTCTGCCAGTTCGATGAATAGCTTTCTAGAGATGTGGCTGTTCAAACGTGGCCAATGGCTGTTGGACAAAAACGTTTGCCGGTTGGTATCAGTTGAAGTGATTGGTAGAGATAAATATATGGAAAATACACAGATTCCATACATGTTTTGTTCAAAAAAAAGTACAGGTATGACTAACTATATATTCACAAATTCAACTGCAGAATGGATAAAAAAAGGTCAAAAAAAATGAGGGTGTTGGTGGTTTCCTTCAACCCATTTGAAAAATATGATGCTGGTCAAATTGGGTGAAAAAGCTTCCCCAAGTCAGGATCGGGGTAAAACGAAACAAATATTTGAAAAAAAACACCACCGAGCCGATGAGCCTATGGGATCCCATTCGTTTCATTCGAATTGCAGACCCGTCAGAGTCGAAAAACTCAACTCTTTGTGTCCGTGGTTTTTTGGGGGGTGGATTTTTTTTTTCATGGCTACGGCAACCTGTGTGTTTGAAAGGTATAACTTCTATATGTATATATATAGTATATGTATATATATATATTCATGTCTATATATTATAGTATATATGTATGTAACTGGGTAGTATACCCTTCTGGATACTAACACAATCCCACTCCCAAGGCACTTTTGAGTCAATGACTTTCCTTATGCCAAGGTGGGATACATTAGCTCGCCCCTGAGAAATGGATACTTGGAAAACGATCCCTTCTTTTTGGGGGGCCGGTAACTTTTCAGGGGCGAGCTGTTAAACTTCAGGTGGATATATATTAGGGATCATAAGAATCAACTCGTCTTCCTTAGCTTCATCTCCACACTTCGAGTGAAAAATACATAATCCTAAGATTCTTCCAGATCTGATGTTTCAACTCGGATTTGGATTTGAAGAATTTCATGCTAAGAGCAGAAGATCCTCATCCAAACGACTGGTCAGAGACATTTCCTCTTCCCATCGATGAGGTTCATCATCTGCTAGACATTCATAACCCATACCTGAAACAGACGGGAGATTCTGAGATTTTCTTAGGACCCAGATACTACCAGTGGTGTTTTCGCTGCTCTATCATCTGACTTACCTGGAACAATTATGAAACATGAAAATAATGAATTAAAAAAAAAACGAAAACAAGCCATCACCCATTTGGTAAAGATTTTTCACAAAAAAAGTCTTTCACTCTATCCCAAAATGTTAGGGATCTCTGTTTGTGACATACCGTACCCCAGAATGCTACATATTGAAGACTTGGAATATTGAAATTGGGGTTGTACCAAACAGAACCCCAAAAAACGATAAGGGCCAACGGGCCAAAAACCATGGAAAAAACATCTCCATGTCATCTTCTCCCCAAGGCTCCCAAGGCTTCCCCCAAGTCGTTTGGCGTTTGCTCCAAGTTGCGCGGTGGCGGACAATGCCATCTTAAGCTGATGGATCGTAGCATCAGTAAGGCCTCAAAAATCCGAAGGTTTGGATCCCTGACAGTTAGACGAATCCATGGACCGAACCGGAGGACGGGAACTTCACAGTTTCAAATTAGCTATGGTCCCAAGGAGGCCAGCCTCCTCTTTGTCTATTGGACTCTGGAAATGGATGGATGTCGTGAGTGTTTAGCATGGAAAAATGGTGCATTTTTTGGAATGAGCATTACCAAATTGTGTCGGAAAAAATAGATATTTTCGCCATATCTATCAATATCTCATATCCCTCTCAAAGATACCCTACAAGATTTCAGATTTTTTCCCTATCTCAAATCTCAAGCCTGCCACCTTTCCCTAAATGATGCCAAGAAACCAATGAAAGGGCCACTAGAGACGTGAGGAGAAAGGCACCTGTGCCCACAATCTTCATCCCTAACAGAGGGTTTTTTTGCTAATGTTTTGCTGTGTTCCCACTGACGAAAGGTTGATAATTGTAATAAGAAAAAACCCTTCAAAAGGGACATTTTATCGCAAAAAAAAAGGCCAAGATCTTTCCGAAGAAGATCAAGGTTTCTTCACACTCCCCCACTGCGAAGCTGAACAACAAATCCTTGAGCTTTCTACTGCATTTTTTAGGCCACTAACGGCCTGATGTTTTCATGTTTGTTTGTGTAACTTGTCTTTGAAGTATGTCTTTTGAATGACATTTCCAAAAACTACTGGATTGATGGTTCAGAAATCCTGCACCACAAGTCGAGCTTGGCAGTTTTTATTTCTCAATATTTACAAAAAGTTAATTAACATCCCAGGTGGTTTTTCTCGCCGGATGAACCAGGAACAGTATGACTTCAGCCATCGGAAATTTGGGGGGAACTGCATGCTTGGTTTGTGTTGTTTGTTCATCAGTGATTTGGACTCTTTGCTGGTATGTCTTTTTATCAGTGAATTTGGCCCTTGACTATAGCAAATAGAGTCGAATATCAGTGATTCAGTGTTGCGGTCAACTTGTGATCTCTGTGTTCTCGATCACATATTTTGGGAACGTTCTGGCAGTTCACTCACCACAATCAAATATATTCACATCTTTCCTTTTCTTTCCCTCGGAAGCGCTGTGAATTTCAGCGCGCTGCTGAACCGCCATCTTCCATTCTTCCGTTCTTCCATGTTGTGTTGTTTTCACCCATAGGGATTGGGACACCTCCTGCCACCTGCGGGTTAAGCTATCACTAGGTGGGTTACATGATATCCCACCCTTGGACTTCCGGGAAATTCATCAACTCGCTATCGCCCAAAAAAATTTAAAGGGGGGCAAGTTGTTTCTCGGTGTTCAGAGCTTGCAAGTTCTTTGAATTTGAAAGGACGGAAGCGTGTCACCTGGAAAGCGTTCGCACTGACCATCCCAAATCCACACCCTTTTTTTCTCTCCAAGCATTTCGCATTTACGCCAAGAAGGCGCCGGACAGGCCGAGTTGGGCGATGGCCAGCAGCCAGCTAAGTGCTTGCAACTGCATGGACAGCCACCAAATATCATAACATTTGGGTGGAATACTATTAATCCTCCCACAAGCACATAGCAAATCAGAGGAGGGAATAATTCCCCTGGTGGCTTTTGTTGTGATCCCCAACAAAAACAAATGCTAAAAAAAACATCCATAAAGAACCATAAAGAACCAACTTTGGTTTGCAGTCGCGAGAATTCATCCACAATGTTTGTTCACATATTCCCACATCATCCTAACGAAGAGTCTCCGAAGCTGACTGTTCCAACTGTAGTCTTAAGGCCTGCAGCTGCTCATGTAAGGGTCGTCTCGCACCTTCCGTATCCCCAAGCTCAATGGAAGCACCTGGTGAAACTGTACCGAAAAAAAAAAAAAAAAAAACGGGGGAAGGGTTACACTTCAAGCAAATGTTTTTTGGGGGGAATATCATGGGATATCATGGGATATCATGATCATTGAGGTAAAATGTGTCCCACAGCTCAGAAAAATCAAAGAAACAACCGTGAGAATCTATAAAATCCGATAGAAAGGTTCGATACGAAGAAGTGATACCACACAGCGAGAGTCTCAGGATACATGGCGATACATGGCGATATCACTTCAACGGCGATACTTGGGCCATTCTTTGTGATCTTTTTGGGATGGTTAATTGACCCTTTAAAAGATTAAGTGACCTCCAACTAAGGGATTAAAAGGTCACTTTGAATCATCTGGTAATTCTCCTTTTCATGCCCATCCCAAGTGGATATCCGAGTGGTTTGTAATCAACGCATCAGAATTAGGGCGAGGGAGGAACCATCACAATGACTCCATTTTTCACCCATCTAAAGCAGCGGCATGGCAACCAAACACAGGTAATTGCAACCTTACCATCATGGTCATTTACTAAGAACGCTTATATAATCAATCCTTCATGGACGCAATGGAACTCTAAGACTGCTCCCCCCCCCCGCAAAAACAATAACAAAATAGAAAACTAGTCTTTCTAATCTCAATGTTTTACTTTCCGCCATTACAAAAATTTCAGAAAACCTCAAAATTTTTAGACAAAAAAACTCAACGAATTTATCACTTCAACAGGATTTTGTGGGCTCACCGGCTCACCGGGAACCCACCTCACCTTGACTTAACTGCCCTCTTAAAGCAGCAAGGCGTGCTCGCAGCTCTTGGGAAGCATCCAAGGAACCTACCGTGAGTGATTTTTGTGTTTGCAAAAAATTTCAAGCTCCAAGAGGCTGAGGTTGTTCAGCCTCAATTCAAGTCTAAAATTTTGCAGTTAAAAAAAAAACAACTCTGAATTCAACTCCAATTAGTTTTTGATCACAACTCCGGGAATCAACTTCCCGGGGTGTAAAAAAAAACTGCACTCCCAAACCTGAACTCTGCACGTCGGGTTGATCAGCGACGGCGGTAATTTCGCTGGCAACCTCACGTTGGCCCTGACGGTCCACCAAGCGTTGCTCGGCCAGTTGCCTTTTCAGCTGCTCCTGGTGATGATTTAAAGTTTCAACTGAGCAAAACCCTGTTACATTCCATGCAATCCTGGTTGTTTAATAGCGATCCTTAGAATGGCTTATTAAAATCCCTATACAACTGGGTAGTATAATCTCCAATTTAAAAAAAAAACAGCAAACAACCAGGGTTATTTTTCATTGCTCAACTTGGTGTTGGGTATGTAAGGATACAGTACATTTCCCAAACTCCCAGCCACAAAATGACATCCCAAGTAAATCTTTCAACCTCCATTTGCTAGGAGCTATGACTGTGTCATGTTACTTTTAGAAACAAATGCTCAGGGTTGGATCAGAAGCCAGAATCTGATTAAGCTCAAAATTCATCATGCCCAACTTCAAAGTTTCCCAAAAGAGTAGAAACACGACACTTGAGCTCGACTTTTTAGCAAGAACCAACAAAACGGAATCCTGTTAGCCACCTGAAAAAAGTCAAGCTTCCCAGACCTGAAAATTTGCTTAGCTTCGGAGTTTCGGAATCGAATCTGAAAGCCAAAAAAGAAAAGCCAAAACTATTCTTTCCAAAGAAAGGATGACACTTTTTACACCCGTGAAAATTAACATGTGGAACCAAAAAAAAACACGCAATTGTACTGGAAAATCATCTGAAAAAAAAACTCCATGACTATTTGGGTTCAAAATGTTTAAAATTTTCAGGGAGTTTTACTTCTAAAAGCTGTGCAATCCATAAAGCCATGAGACGTCTTTCATCTTTTCTCACCTCCCCTCAACCCTATCACCCACATCCACTGGACTGGCAAATCCTCCTGTAGGAGACACTGGCTTTGTCGCCCAGCAGCTAGAGAAACTCCCACGCGACGCTGCAAGCCTGCTGCCATGAGATTGTCCTTGGGTGTTTTCAGAGAGAGCAAAACCAACAACCAGGAGAGTCGTAGTAGTACACTCCTGAAAACTCACATGACTGGCTGGAAAATCCTCATTTTCAATAGGAAATACAGTAATACATTGACTCAAATGGTCCATGGTGGATTTTCCAGCCAGTCATGTTAGTTTTCGGCGGGGTACCAGGAGAGCGGTCACAAAAAGACACGAGCCAGCCCTGCCTTGCATGTATCGGATTCTTGATTTCTTTTCGAAAACCTTGTCAAGTTTCAAACTTCCGCTATGGCATCAGAATCTCACACCAATCACTGAAACTCATTGATGCTTCTTCCGGTACTTCCATCAACTTTCATTTTTCTTCCCGTTGACCCATGAACTTCTAACAAGCTTCGGCCGGCGTGCTGGGTGCACGACCCGGCATGGCTGGCACCGGCGGTGCGGCTGAGAGCTGCAGACGTAGCTGCTCGAGCTCAAGCTGCAATTCCTTCAGTTGGCGATGGCCACCCTCCAGCAAAGCCTCCAACGCAGGGGGGAAACTGCAACCCCGAGTCCTCTTGGAAAAACCCATGGCAACAACATTGGCAACAACACGGTGTTGATTGACATGGGGAACACACCAACACCCGAAATATCAAAAAACGGTGAAAAAAACACACCAATTTTTTGGTTGATCTAAGTTGAGAAAATTCATTTTCCTGGCTGGGGCCCCCTTCCCCGGGCCCATCTGAATCCTTGAGATGGGTGACAACCCAAAAAGTTCCAAAGATCTCCAAAAAACACCCCAAAAACATATGACAGGACTGTTTTTGTTAGTTCTAAGTAAGTTTTTTTTACTTTGAAAGAAAAAAGAAATGTCAACCCGCCCCCAAAAAAAGTTAAAAAAAACATCACCAAAAAAAAATGAACGCACCTGATAGTTCTTCGAAGCGTCCTGTTTGAAGGATCCCTTTTCCGCTTCCATCAGCTCTGATTCTAAGCGCGCTTCCTGGCTTTCACCGAGGTTGACGGGAGTGGACCTGTACGGTTCGAACCTACGTAGTGATACATGAGATCTTGGGTGGCCTGGATCATATGTAGATATTTATGAAAATTCTCATAGAATCTTAAAATAAAAACATGTATTGTTGGTTCTATCTGCAAAATTGTTTCTGAAAAACATCTGTCCCCATCGCTGATCGCCTCTGCCTTTTGTTGCGCTTCCTCTGCTTCTTCGAGGCGCAGTCGTGTGAGCACTGAGACTTCGCTTGGAGCACCATCGCGAGGTCGGTAGGGACCATGTTCATGCCTTAAGGGATGAGAAAGAATCAGATGAGCCACGAAATAATAGAGATCCGTATAATGGTTTACTATAATTCCCCACATAACTGGGTAGTATAATCCCCATATAGACCATCAACAACCAGTGTTTCTTTCATAGCTCAGATGATCTTGTTCACTAAAAATCAACTTTTTGTTCCATGAGATTTGTGGAAAATCCTTATTGAGACTGTGAGACACCCAAAACGAGATCTCTCATAGCCTTCGAGAGCTTGAATATGATAAGTATTGTGAATCTCTGATTTTTCTGAGACTTCTATGCAAAGCTTTGATCATATTCTACCTTCAAACAACTCTAGCACTGAAAATCCTTTGAAAAATTGGAACCTGTTTTTTTTTCCAGGACCAAATCACCAACCTTTCAAACGATCCAGGCCCTGAGTTTCGTCCTCAAAATGAAGCCATTGAACCTCCCGAAAACATCTTAGGATGTAATAAAAGTTAGAAGGTATTGAAAAAAATCCAACACTTAAGCTGGTTATGGGACCATATGAGTCCATGATACTTCTTAGTAGGGTGATTTTTTGGACATTTCGAAACATAAGACCCAACCTCCCTCTGGTATTTTGCATGACTTTCTCTTCTAGCTCAAACAGGGCCCCAGTCCTCCACGTCACCCACCCCAACTGGTTCAAATCATGTCATAGTATTTCACAAACAATCCTCAAGCAAAGTGGATGTACTATGGGATTTTCAGGAATTTTTCAGGACTTCCACCCAGGCATACTATACCAAAACTGCCGACTACCGTAAATGTTTGAGGGTCACAATGATCGCCTGGCCATCAGTTTTTAGATCCATCATCATCTCCAAGGATCTGGGCAAGGTCGCGGTTCACCATCTCCGCTCGTTGTTGAATCTCCTGCCACTTCCTGACTAGTCACTAGGGATGGAAAGTCTTGGGAAAATGTTGATGATGACGATGATGATGATGATGATGATGATGATGATGATGATGACGATGATGATGCTCTGAAGGTGGTTTGATGCCATGGTTACTCCTGGAACTTTGGAACTCATTGGCTGATGATGTACTAACCTCTTGACAACTTGTCCTGTAGGTGCCCAAATATGTAAATGTCTCAATCATTCTGCCATTTGTCTTGAAGGAATTGATTGGAGCTTCCTCCAAACCTAATGAGATGTCCCCTTGTATCCACAGGTGAGGACGGCAGGGTCCTGCAGGACTAATGAAAAATACCTATCGTCAACCATGAAAAACCAGTCCCACTTCATCGAAATCTAACATCCCAAAGTTGCAACCCTGAAACGCCCTTTTGGCACACAACTTCCGCGGCCCGCCCCTCCTGCGACAGACCTGCGCATCGGCCATGCGCCGACGGCACACCGCTGAGCATTCCGCCCAGCTGCGACGGTATTCCGCTGTCTCGGATTGCCTTGTACAGCATCTGTTTGGGAACAGGTGATGGGTTGGTGCTTAGGCATAGGTGGGTGATGAGATCTCTTGGGAATTTGTGGATCATGTCGACTTATAGTAATATGAATATGCTTGTTTTTGCCAACAAACACAATTTTTTCTGGGTGTGGGGTAATGTTTTTCATTGTTTTTCCATGTTTTGGGCACGATCAACAGGGATAATCATTTACCGCAGCTTTTGTTAAAGGGGAGCTCCCTTGATCTTTTCTGCATAAGAGGGTGCATGTTTTCTGCTCATCTGAGAAACGTTGCAACTTGTGCGCCAATTCCGCGCTTGCTTGTAAAAACCATCGAATCAGCCGGCAAAGTTTCTTAAAAGTCACCGGGGTGAAGTCTAACACATAAGCTTTTTTCACCACGGTCGTGTGGACCAAAAGATCATCACATCCTTTCATGAAACAAAAAAGATTCAAGGTTCAGAAGGGATTACAACGTATATCATGAAACCATCAAACATGATTGATGTACAATTGAATGACACTTACCTGAGAATATCGATCTTTGAAAACATATTCACGACCCTTCAGCTACCCATTTGAAACATATGTTCCTCGACATGTATGTTCATTGTTCATCATTTTGTGGGGGGGTTGAAAAAATGTTATATGCATATTTGTACTGAAACCACCTTTCACCTATATCCTCACTTCCACCAAGATACTTGGCACTGTCCAGTGCCGTCGTGCTTGCAGTAACCGAGGTGCTAGCAGCATAGTCAGACTTGGCCAGTTCCTGGATTGTTGAGTTGGATGGCCGAGGAAGTTGCTCCAAATGTTCGAACCCTAGGATAGTTGGATTAGAAGGGAAGAACCATTTTCAAAAAAAATAGGAAATCTGAACCAAGGTGGTGTGTGCTTTTTTCTTTAAGAGCAAGGGACAAACAAACCACCACCCCAAAAATTGGCAAAACCAATCAAGGTGTTGAAGATTTGCATCGGCTTAGACTGAAGTCGGCTTCAAAATTCTGGCTTCCAGCGAACTTGAGGAATACAAAGTTTGTAGACCAGCCATCGACGAGCGCATTAAATATGCAAGATGATTAAGATGATAGTTACTAAAAATCCGTATCAACTATCACTTCCCTAGCAGAAAATGTCCAAAGTACATTTCAAAAAAAAATAACCTTCTCACGAAATGTCTTTGTAGTTGCATATCACGATCTGGTCCCACGAAGAAACCGACACCTGTATTGTAGCTGCTTTTTTGGCAAACGACTAAAAAAAAATCTAAATCTCATAGGATCCATGGGAGTGCCATATATTTACCTACATTTTACCATAAAAAATCAACCGAAATCATGTAGGTAAATATATACCATCGTCCCATGGATCCTATGGGCCATGGATTCTCTTCCATGGCAGTTGTTTGTTTATCGGTTTTTTGCACCTACCAGGTATACCAGTAAACCTAGACCTACGGACCTGTGAGAACATTCTCTAAAATAGCACCTGGGGAGAGGCAGAGATCTGAGATGTCCTGGTGGAGAAGTGTTCAAACCAGATGTTTTGTAAGGAAAACCCTTTGTACACAGGTGATTCAGCCGCCGTGACCCAACTTGATCCCCCAGTTGGAGGTCACTTAACCCAACAACCATTTAAAAGGGGGTCACGTCACTTAACCATCCCAGTTGGAGGTCGCACAGCATTGCCAGGTACCAAATTCATCCTCTTTTTTTTTCGCAATTCTTCGTGGTTGGGTTGGTCAAACCTGGGATTCAAAAAAAGGAGACCCTCAATTTGCTGCGAAAATGGGACACCTTTTGGGGATTGTATAGGGACATCCTCAATTCCTAGGTAACACGACACACCTGTGTTACCAAGGTAACAGTCGTCACAATAATGGTGAATAATAATCATAGTAACGAATAAGAATTATGAACTATGAACCATGAATCATCATACCGGGATTCAGATTCACAATGATATCAAAACGAATCTCTTTCTACACTTCTACCATCTTCAAAGACAGCAACTCCCCCCCGAAACTGCAATGACTGCCCACCCTTTCGCCAAAGTCTCGAGTTCCCGAATCAATTGATTCAACTTGGCTTCAGCACCAAGATCCTCTCGAGTCTGTGCAGCATGGATCTCGTTCAACTCCTGCATGCACTCACGTGCCACCGCTTGTTCTTTCATCTCGACCTGTCGAGTGCCTTCTGTAGCGGTGACCAAATCTTTCACATAAGATTCAGCCTCCCAGGTGGAGAAATGACACGCTGCAACAAGGACACGCTGTTTGGAACAGATCTTTTGAGCACAATGTTTGGTCCGAAAGAGAGAAAAACGATGCCTTTTTCGTTCGGAATTTCAGCGCTAGGTTTTTTGCAGACTCCCTGCCGTGTAAAAGGAATGCTAAAAACAAAATCTTTGCCATCGACATGTGCATCATAGAAAGGAATTTGTTCTCGTATCATCTTTTCCAGGTCCAGTTTTTGCCTGAAGGCATCCATTGCGCCTGGCCCTTTGTAACAATGAAGATTGGAAAAGATGTATTTAGGAAACCCCAATCTTCCTAAAATTGGATCACAACATGAATTTTTGGTAAACTTAGACAGAGATGGCCCAAGGTCAAGGCCAAATCAACACCCAAACCCCCGGCCTGGCCAAGAGAGACCCCCACACGATTTTGCTCCTGTTCAAAAGCTTCTCGTAGCCTGGTCTCAACTCACAGCAACTCATGATGTTTGATGGTCTCAGTTCATCGCTGTTTTAGCCAATTCGTGACAAATTTTAGACATCCCAGCTGATAAATCTTCAGATTTCATCAACAGTAGTAATTCAGTAGTATATATCTCCTTTTTCAACAGGTGATCCCACTGTCATTATCGTGATTTCTCAACGGATCTGATGGATCCTCTGGTTTTTCACATCTCCAGCAATCCCATCGACACCATCGTGCTGCCACTGAAACATAGTGGCTCGAAGCTCTTCCGTCTTGTGCTGCCGCAGAAGCTCGGCATTTTCTTGCCTGGCATTGGTTACCTAAAAAATCGGATCTATTCTGCATCTTACCTGTGGGAAAAATAAAAAGCGTCATCAAAGGATCTGGTCATTGGTCAAGATTATACAATCTTAAATAATGACTTTTTATCTTAAAAGAACACCACTTTCCGAGAAAATCCAGTGGAAAAATCCTCCAAAAAGCGACTGGAGTCTTCCGGAGTCGAGCTGATGATATCATCCACGGGTGATTTTCAAAGAAAACCCACAAACAGAGTAGCTTCTGTAGTATTCTATAGGTGTATCTAACTGTTTTCGAGTCAACTTAGAGGCGCAAGGTCAGAAATTTTGGACATAGTTTTCATTGCAGATGTATACAAAAACCTTAAATTCAGGCAAGCAACAGATCTGGCACAGGACTAATGTAACACGTGACCCAAGTTCAACTTTAGAAAAAAAGGATATCATGAGAAGGCTTCCAAAATAACCTGCCCGTCGCAAAAAAATGGCGTTGTTTCCATGCACCGAGTTGCTGAGCTTCTTCCAATTTCTCCTCCGCTTCTTCTAAGCGTTGCTGAACAGCTTCGCAACGTGCCAGTTGCAAGGCTGCATTATCTTGCAGGGCATTCACATCTCCAGCTTGCTGCTGGATCAGACTGGCCTGAAGGTAGCGCCATCATTCAAGAAAGTGAAATGGAGCTCTAAAATTTGCAGTGAAGATTTCGTGTTGTTTGTAGATGTTTCCATTTTCTCACATGTTTGTCTCCCACAAAATGGGAATCATGAGTTATTCTCATTTTTTGGGTGCAAAAATACCCCTTTAACTCGAGGGTGAATATGATCATTTCGTTTTTGTTGGGTTTCGATTGGATCCACTGAGCCATAAATTTGTGGTTGGAAAATGTTGCAAAGTTCATGAAATTTATGGCTATTGCTGTGTTTTCTTTCCAAACGAGAAATCCCAAGTGTATGTCCATCAATAAATATATACACACACAATTACATGTGTATATATATATATATATGTATACATATATAAAGTCAAAATGTTTTTTTCATGTTGGACATGGATGTTTTGTTGTAGAGACTCTAGGCTTGTGAACAAATCCAACTCAGCGACCTCAACCTAACTCACCGGCCCAACACGTCGTGACCCCAACGAAACCACCAGCGATTCATAGAGAAACTTCAAAAACGTGAGGCAATCTTGGGACAAGTTTAAACAAAAAAACGAAAAAAAATGGTGCCTTGAACTTGAGAAACCTGATTCTTGTTCCCCCTTTCCACCCCCTCCAAAAAATAGGTGAAGTCCCGTTTTGCACCCCTACCTGGTCCTGCAGCTTCACGAAGTCTCGGTCTACCTGGCGGCAAAAACCGACCAACAAACCAAGGTGACGACCTCGTCTGCACTGACTGATGTTTAACGGAACAGGTTTTTCCCGGCGCTGGTTTGGCTCAGTTTCTTGGGAACAGCTCGTGGAACGTAAGGTAAACAGAAGTGCTGCCCACAACCCGCAAGAAAGCTGTAGATATGTTGAAATGGAAGAAATTTTGAACAAGAATGTGCATCATCCAAATCAGAATACACAACAAACACTGTAGAAAAATAGAGAAAAATCGAGTTTCTAGACACAAGGAGCATGGACAAAAAAAAAAGTAGAAAAGTAGAGCTTCCGATGCGATTTCATACATCTTCCCGAATTAAAAAGGATAGCTAATAATCCCAAGATTCAACCACCCTGTTTCGGCTTTTGGTTGCCAAAAAGCTCCATTGGTGACATGTCAAAAAAAACAACTTGATAAGATTCGCAGGCAAGATTCAACGGGCAAAATTCCCAAATTTTTGGTGCATCCTTTCCCCCCCATTTCTGGCCTGGGCCTTTGCCTCGCGTGTAGCGCTTGAGATCTGTTGGCCTCCACCATCTCGATAGGACTCTGCCCTGGCGAGCAATTTCCTGGGCCGACAAAACGCAATGAAATGCTATGGATTGAAGTGGAGAGACGTTTTTTTTTCAGAAAAAATATGACTTTCAGGTTTGAAACATTCATGTATATGCATAAATATACGTATATACATACATACATATGGATTATCAAATTATATATAAATATTATATTATAGTTATATGAGAATAATCATATATTCACTTTAAAACTATTTGAACTTACATTCTACAGTTATAACACATGTTCCGATTCCTTTTTTGATCCGCTTCCCATGGAACAGCTCCAAATCCAAGGATCTCATAAGTCCCTTGCGCCTGCAGAACTGTAGCACGTAGGCCTCAGATCTGGTACAGTTCAACCAACCAAAAGACATCCGTTTTCCTGCCTTCAAGGCTAAGCATGGTCACAAACCATCACCTTTTTCAGAAAAAAAAAACGACATCCGAATTTAGATTTGCAAAAATGTTTGCCTTGCTTCCTACCCCAGAATTTTTGGCGACCAGCCCAAGATACTCGCTAAGGAAGACTCTTGCGCTGCGCGTGTGGCACGGATGGGGGTGAAAAGATCCTGGTGACGCAAAATGCCCAGCTGAATTTGATTCGTTTTTTTTTCTTTGGGGGAAACCTGGATGTTTCAATGATGGGGCCATTATACATACCCCATACAGTCCATGGGACTGGTATATTTACCTACATGAATGGTGGATGGTAAATATACCATAGATCCTATGGGTAAAGATGCTAAACTTTACTAAAGCAAAAGTAGTTTAGAGAACTATCTTTCAAGCTTTTGGACTTACGAAATATCCCTAAATCCCTGCACCTTTTGAAAGTTGTACCATGTTTTTTTTGTGATCAAATGCTGATGCCATGAAGTTCCTATGCGGATTGGACATGAGAGTGGCTGTTGTCCCTTAACGAAAAAAAAAAAAAAACGATATGTATCAACTACAACTATGGCATGCATCCTTGGGAAGACCCCCATCTTTTTTCCGCACTCCCAACGGAATAGTGCTTAAACCATTGGGCCATGATGAGAAAGGAGGCCAGCATACCCAAGTGACCAGGAAGTAGTTGGAAGTTGGAAATCGGTGGAATGTAGCAATGTAGCAACACTTCTAACTTCTACCCTCTATATCACTTGCCCATTGACCATTGCAGTATTTTTCGTTCCACGCACCACCAGTAGGCGATACCAAAACAAATTAGATTTGACATATAACTTTCTGCTTTAATAAAAAAAAAACCCTGATGAATTTCTTGATTCTTCGTTTGGTTGGTTTTTTTGTGCTCACCGGTCCTGTGGTCCAGGACCCTTCGGCATCGACGTGAAGGCCGTGAAGGACTCCGCATTCGACGACGACATGCGCCGCAAGGGAGCTGGATCCACCGTCCTTCCAGATCTCCGACGAATCAAGGGAGGTTGAGAGGATTTTCGTCTCCAAGCACCCATTTTTGTTGGGGAAAAATGGTAACACCTGGATTTTGCTTGGAGGGTTTCAACCCTCAATTTTGCTTGGGGGTTTCCAATAGTTTTTCAAGTTGAAAAGAAGTTGCGGTTGAAAACCGGCGTCACTTTTTTTCTTTTTTGCCAGAAGGTCTCTGGTGGAATCTTTTAGATATTTTCGAAACTCAATTTAAAAAAATGCATAAGCCAGACAGACATTTTCACAAGATGTTGATATTTTCACATGTAAAAAATCAAGATGAAACAACAAAAACTCCTGGATCCCTTGGGCATTTTGGCATAGTTATTGACACTCACCGTGGGACGCACCGTCGATGAAGACGTGGATGAAACGGTCGTTACCGCTGTCGGAACCGTCACCGTGGGGCGGCTTCCCAGGCGCATGGGTGAGGCTGGGTAGGCCTCAGGTAACGGCCATGATTTTTGGAAAATCCCGATCTCTATACAGCATTATATGACACACATCCAAGAAAGTTACAACACACCCCTAGAGCACACCCCAGGCAATCCCCCTAGCCAACTATGAAAGGAATCCCTTTATAGCCTGTTGGTAAAGGTTTAGGGGTGTGTTCCAAAGGTGTGTTGAAACAACCTTAGAATTAGAACACATGAATTATGTTACACCCCAGAAAACTAAGATGACAATTTTGCCAAATTCCACCCAAAATGAATGAGTTTTTCCATGTATCTCCTACTGAAAAAAATGGTGGATTTTCCATTGAAAATTTAGTTTTCAGTAGGTGACCGTAGGTGTTTGGCTCAAACATCTTCAAAGTTCACCTTCATGCCCACAAAAAATCCAACCAGAATGGATTTGAAAACTGAATCTATGCAAAAAAGTCCTTTAAAAAAAAACGAATGGAAGTGGAGAAATGCCAACGTAGCTATATGAAATTCGTTTTGGAAGATTTTTTGTTGTTCAAAAAAAATGTCATCTTTCTTCGGTGGGGGCGAATTCACCATTTGAAACAAAGTCACTTTTCGTCCAACCTGCCAATCTGGTTGCTTCAGGGAAAACGTTTCCATAAGATCCAAGGTCGTCACAATCAAATTTTCCCATCTCCTGCTCCATTATAATATATATATATATTCTCCATTTACAACCCAACAACCCAACAATTCTACTTGAATATACCTCCGATCCCATCCTAATGAATCACTAACTAAAGAGTCTTCATGTTTTATAAAAATATTCAAAATCAATCTCATCATAAATAAAACAGCCTAATGAATGACGAAAGACTTCATGTTTTATATATATATATATTCAAAAATCAATCTCATCATAAATTTTCAAAAAAAAAACAGGGCACGGGTTGCAAGTTCTTCATCAACTCCGCATAGATTTGAAAGGCCTCTTCCGCCGACAGAGCCGCAGGGCTTCCTGAAATGGCATTCGCCACCAAGTCTTCGGCCCAAGCGCGGTGAATGGGACTCAATGCCAAGTCCCGAACGGCACGTAGCAACACCTCCGACCCCCGTGCCGTTGTTGAGGAGATAAGGGCTTTGCTTGGGTAAAAAAAAAAAAAACGGCTTCAAGGGTTTTTTTTGGGGGGGTGAAGGGAGGGCTTCCCCAAAAAATATGGGATTGATAAACAAATGATGTTGAATGATATGCATACATTTTATATCATATTATTGTTGTATGTATTAAGATAGGTATGTAGAGCAGTCGCACTTTCTGGGGACACGGAAAAAGAAGATGATTCGATGTTAATTTTACTGCCAAATGCTGAGAATGAACCAAACTGAGAGATGGAACATTGCACCTGTGGATAAGTGGGAGTTATGCTCAGGGCTAGGAAACGGTTGCTTCTTGGTCGAGTACAAATATGTACAAATGATGCGTATTTCTAAGGCCCACCAAATCAATCGAGCCACGAAAAACCAAAACACTTTTTACTGAATGCTGGTTGTTTAATAGGGATCCTTATTTCATGATTTATGAAATAATCCCCACATAACGGGGTAGTTTTTCATCATCCCCAACAAAACAACCGTTTGAGGCCCTTGAATCTCATGGCCGGGCCTCCCATCCTCCATCCCCGGGCCCCATCCCGGGCCATCTTCCCTACCACCGCCTCTCTTATCAGAGGTCTGGAAACCGTCGAGCTGCGAGCACCACCAGGTACATACTGCTCCCAGAACCGAGCAAAGTCCTCGGTTCACGTCACCGTGGGCGTGGCATGGACTCATGGACCTCTGAACACTTCGGGGGCCAACCGCCGTTTGGGGGTGTAAAGGGCGGACCTGCAGGAAGTGGCTCTGCAAATTGGTTGACTAAAGGCAAGAGGATTGATGCAAATTGTCATTTGTTTAATCTTTCAACTTCATTTAGCCGAAAAAAAAAATGCAAAAAAAATAATCAAGGAAAAAGAAGTCGCTCACCAATCCTTTCACTGACCAACAGAAAACATGTCTTCATATGTTTCCTGCATGTTTTTTGTAAGCTGAGGTCACCATCGTGAGGTATGGTATCTGGGGTCCTCCCCCTTGCAGGTTATAATAGCGGGCAGAGGGATAAATTCCTGGTGCCAAAAAACACCAAAAAAACAACACAAATCGATGGGGGGGTCTTCATTGCATCATTGATCACCCCGAATCTCTGAGAAATGGCGTCTTTTTGAACCCATTGCAATCCTCCAACAAACTAAATGAAATCTTCAAGTTCGTGACCTGACAAAGAGACATCTTAAACCGTTCAACCCCCCCCCTGTTTTCCACAATGTGAACTTGGCAACCTCTCCCTAAACCCGTAACCCTCCATCTTGCCATACTCCAAGGTGCCCTCCGTTCCCGTGAGGATGTTTCAAAAAGTCCCTTGGCTGTTTCCGACCTGAGTCGCAGGTCACCAAATCTGAGGTTTTGAAAGGATTTCGAGGAAAGAAAAACACCTTCCATCGGGGCAACTGTCCCATATCCCCCCACCACGGCATTTTTCAGTCGATGTTTTTCCTTCTCCCAAGGTGGGATATATATATATATATATATATTAGTTCCCGAGCGGGTATATTTCACTGAAAGGAGTGGAGTCTTTACTTTCGGGGAAGAAATACCCCGCTAAATAAGCTGGTCCACTTTTTGAGGGGGGCGAGCCAAGCAACCTCAAAGTCTAGATTTTTCTCCATGCAAATGTGTTGAGTGTTCGGGATTGTTCGGCCAGTCTTGTTGTTGAGTCCCTGTTTGGAGGTGTTCTTTTAATCCTTTAAGAACTAGGGGACTTGCGCACATATCATGTCATCCACAACTCAAATCTATAACTCGTCGGTTTTGAAATAGAAGAACGTTAGCCATCAACATTCGATCACATTGGATCAGTTTCTGGCCCAAAGATGTGCATCTTTCATAGCAACTTAACACTTTAACACCTACCTTTCTATCTCTGAAAAATCTTGGAAATGTGAAACGTCCAAAGATGTCCAATCACAACAGTTTTCGTGTCAACCCGGAATTGATTTGCTTGTAAACAAACACTCCAGAGTTCATGGTTTCCATTTCACATGCACTAATAGTTCTTATCACTTTAGACCTTAAGATCTTCAAACATCTTTTAAGAGATGTTCTCTTTTCCCTGTTTTCAACCTTAAAGGGTCAAAGGGACTCTGCTTGCACTTCATTCTCTTCGATGGATGTCTGAGAACCCATTGGGAGCAAGCCTCGTGACCTCGACCTCTTTGGGTCGGGTACGAATGTGATCAGTTTTTACCACGGTCGGACCGTTGTTGTGGGGGATGAAATTTGGCAAAGTTGACGAACTGCCTGTGTTTGGGTAGATTTTGAAGAGATCCATCCACATCCAATCTCTAAAGTTGAGAGAGTTCAAGCTCTTCAGTACGTAGCTAGGAGTAAAACAGCAACTAGCTGCGCCGAAGGGATTTCTGGCTATTGAAACGTGTACCTCTTTAGCTTCTCTTTTGCTTTCATGTACAGTCTTTGATCTGTTTCGTTTACAGGCCCGTGACTTGTGATCCTGCTTGATCAATGTTGGACGTCGCATGCGGATGAGCAAATGCTTGGAAGAGCCGAAACGACAAATGTCCGGCGTTCATTCACACACCCTGTTTTTTCTTGCAAACCATGCAACCAAAAAGCTTCTAAAAAGCAAATCAATTTGGAAATTGGAGTCTGTTTCATTCTGAGCCTTCAAAATTGAGAGCCATGGCAGATGCTTAGTGTGCTTCCCTTGATAGAGCTCATACTGGGGGACATCTTTCTTAACCTTTCAACTCTTTCAACTGGAGAATCAAGTTCTTTTTAGTCCTCACGGTATAAATCCAACCACCCAACCAAGCTGACCCTGTGAAAAAAAGGATTGAAATGAAGATAACCAATCACAAAAAAGGAAAAACTCAACGGTTCACCTTCAAGATTTTCCCATCTCATTTTTCCCCTATGGGATCTTCTCCAGGTCCTTGCCCCATTCGCACCCCCCGACCCCGACCCGGTCTTCCCACCGCACCACCTGTGGTAGAGCTGGCGGAGCGGAGCATGCGCCGCATGATGCGCACGCGGAAACTTCGAATGCATGAGGCCACGAAGCTCGATGACTTCGCTTCCCCTGTGGCAACGTTGGCGAGCTCCAATCCCTTATGCAGTCGTGGTTTTGGGTCCCTAAACATCGAACCTAACAAGAGGCATTTGGAGCACTAGGGATTGGTTAAAAAGATTTCCCGGTAAAAAAAAATAAAATAACAACTGGAAGTCAAGTCAAACCATTGAAAAAATATATATAATTAGTTTCCTGGAAGTGTTGAGTATTAAAAAATCCCTACGAAAATAATGGGCTTTTCCAAAATACTATTTATTTAATGGTCTTTGGACACCAAAGGAAAGGATACATATTGATACATTGAAGTTGGAAGAGGGTTTAGGGTCTTACGGATTTTGGATACGAGTTGACCTTGGATAGGAAAGGATGTCCTGAACAATCTGCATGATGGGACCTGTATATATCTACACTTTCTGGGTAACTATACCAGGCATAGATCGGAGAGAGTTTCCAATCTGAACGTCAACGTATCAATTTCAAGACTTTTTTTTGCCTCTAGGGACGACGATGTTGGTCACATTCCCGCGCTGGGGGTTGAGAGCAGGATGACCAGATTCAACCCTACAAAAATCACAAAGGATATGACTTCTGAAGACTCAAGAAAAGCAGAGTCATATACATATTCGCTAAAATAGTTGCTGAGAATCATTGGTTCAAAAAACATGGACTTTCTCTATTCCTGTGAAAGGAAGCCTCGAAGAATATTGCTGAAACAAGAGCTTTTGGAAAGATGCGGGAGGCATCGTCTTTTGGGTATATCAAGACATCAATTCTTGGCAGTAAGAAAACTCTGGGAACTTTCCTAAACAAAGTTGGTAGGTTTGCACCGATTCCATTCGGGTCTTGTCCGAACGGCATGCCTGTGCCACACTCGAAGACTGCCTGGTAGGCCTTATATGCCTGCGAGATGTGTTAAGCATCACTTCACACCAAACACTTTTCCAAAATGATCGTTGCATCAACAGATTGACAAGTACCACGAGAAGTACAATACTAGAACAAACGTCCCACACGGACCGAAGAAACTTTTCACAACATGTTTGATTCTACAAGAGTGAAACCACCCTCAAGAAGACTGCAACTCCAAATTGGGGGTCAAAAATTTGATGCCCCACGAAGACCTCATGCCTTTGGCCCCTAAAATTCACCAGCCAAAAATTCATGGGGGTTAGATCTGATCTAGATCCATAGCTTCGCTTCAACCAGGTTTTGGAAATTATCGCTTTCGCTCAAAACCTCGGTAAACCCCGGAAGAAGTGAAAAACCCCATGTTCGTTCTTCATCCGACATCCGTAAAACCCTCCACCTTTCAACTATCCCAAGGATCTTACCGGCCTTTGTTTTAACCTTTTTTTTGGGGGGGGGGGTTGCAAACTATCTTGAAATTGCCTTTCCACAAAACTTCGTTGAAGACAAAAAAATACAAAAAACAACGCTCCCGCTCCGAGGCCGGCCTCTAAGTTCTTGATCAAATAGGGGTAGTCGGCACAATACATGGAGGCCCTTTCAATAAACGTCCTTTCATCTCGAGTTTTGACAGGGACGATCCAAGGTCACCTTGAAGGTCACTTTTTTTTTCAAATTTGCATATTCAAAGGCCTCCAAGACTGATAAGGAAAAAACTGACATTTTGAGAGGGGGTCTTTTACATCCGGAAATGATGGAAATGACACACTGATGACCCAATCTTTGAGTGTGGCGAAAAAATCCGAAACATCAAGGCGGCTAAGATCTGAGTTAAAGATACATGAATGGAATGAACCCATCGGCCGATCTGGAAACCCAGACGTTCCAACCAAATTGGGAAATTGGGACACCTGGGACCTCTTCCTTCATTCATGGCAACTTTGACCCCAAAAAAAAATGCCCGAAAAAAAATGGGGACATCAACCCGTTGAGGGGGCACCTTTTTGCACAAGATCCGAACCTGAATTGGTTGAATCGGAAAGATTTCGGCCCAAAAGGTGTGAATTAAAAAAAAGAGAGATAAGACATCATAGTCAAATATTATATATTATACATGTTTGTTATATCATGTTATATCATGTTATTCTATTCATTGTTTTGTTTTGCATATCCAAAAAATGCATCTCCTACATGTTGATTATTTTTTACATATTCTGGAATATACTATGCATAACTCTTGGAAGTGTCTTTTTGAATTTATTTTCGTCCGCTCTTTTTCGACAAGAATCAACAAAACTCCCCACAAAAAAACAAAAAAACGTTTCGCCAGTGCAAAACCCACAGTCCTACAGGGGTCACTGCACACCAAATCCACAGCTTCTTCCATGCTACCAGCGCTCCCAGAACATTCCCTGGCCAGCAAATGGGTAACCGGGCGACTGTGTGGCTCGAATGCAACAAAAATTCAAGAATGATGGTCAAGCATGGGTTGTGCATTCTTCAATTGTTTTTAAAAATATATATTGAAGTCAATTTACTGTTTGAATTTGTTTGATATATAACAAGAAAAGAGATGCCCTGGGATAGTGAGTTTTTGCGTCTGCTAAGGGTGTTTCGGCACCACTTAGCGAAACACAACAACTCACCAAATCGATTGAGCTTTCAAACTGATCATCAACATCCCTGATAAAAATGCCTTGTTGTGCCTCAATCAATATATGGCCCTCAAAATTTTGATGGGATCCCAAAATCCCATGTCCAAGAGAAAACTTTTCGACCATGGACCTGGAGTTCCAGGATTTTTTTCCCTCAAATTTTTTGGAGACGGCAAGCCGATCACCGTTTGGGAACCATGGAAAATATGATTTAAACTTAACCCGATTTCAGCTAAGTGTTCCACACCCCACCTATCGACTGCTGACATCTGCTCGTTGCAGTTGATCACCATGTTCTGAGGGCGGATGTGACGCTTTTGGTGTACTTGGAGTCCAGATTGGTTAAGAAATGGGCACTTGAGCTGCTTCTGAACTAGGCACAAGTTTGGAAGGTGATATTTGCTACGGTAGCAAACCCTTTTGGTGAAGCTTGGCTAAAAGTACAAGTAGGTCCAACAGCTCTTGACGCACTTGATGCAGGTAGAACTAAAGTCTTTGTCATAGGTAGCCAGCACAGGTGTACTTTTAATAGACATATCTTCATGGTGTGAACCAACTTTTGCATATCAGCATTCCATGTCCATAATGACTCACAAAGAATCAAGTTATTCTTAATAAAAAAGGCAAAGCGTTTGAACCCGCACCGTCATAATCATCAAAACCACACGAATGTCTGCTTGGCACCAAGGAACGCAAAGCTTTGTTTGACGTTTGTGTTGACGAAGTGTACACAGGTACAAGTCATTGACGAGATCTGGATCCTTAGCCATCTCAGTTGTTGATGGCTCCCGGAGGGGTCTGACAAGCAGATTCACAAGCAGCAATGGTATATCTATCGTGCCATTGACAACATCTTATGGTTGATCATGCATCCTCTATCAAGTATCTAACCCGATCATCTCCAATTTCCATGAATTGTACTTCAAAACAACGAACATATGCAAACTTCGTATACTAGTTGGTGGTTTCAACCCATTTGAAAAACGTTTGTCAAATTGAATCAGTTCCTCTCAATCCAAAAGACTTTGAAACCACCTAGTATTGCTTGCATTCACAGGAATCAAATACATGTTCAATACAATACCGACCACGTTAGCACCTCTGGCGGAATGGCCGTTGGGAATTGCTGATCTGATTGGAACTTCACAGGACTGGAACTAACAGCCAAAGATGAAGGCACACCCCTGGAGATTAATATGGAACACAATCATGGAGGTTTGGAAGATCATGTTCCTTTCACAATGGGTGGTTTGTAGGTTCCATGTTAATCTTCCAGGGGTAACCCTTTTTTTAACCCCCAAACCCTTTTTTTTTAACCTACGCCTATTTTTTTTAACCCCCAGACCCTTTTTTTTGACCTCCTGTCCTTTTTTTTGGACCCCCACGCCCTCTTTTTTTAACCTCCGCTGTCCCTGGAACCTCTTTTTTTAACCTTTGCTGTCCCTGGAACCTCTTTTTTTAACCTTTGCTGTCCCTGGAACCTCTTTTTTTAACCCCCGCCCCTTGGAACCCTTTTTTTAACCACCGAACCTGTTTCTGTAATCTCCCATCCATGGACCCCTCTCTTTTGAACCATCCAATCTGCTTTCCGGTGTTCCCGTGGCCTGCTGCCGCGCCCCAGCTCTTGTTCCTGTTCCTGTTGCTGTTCCTGCTGCTGCTGCTGCTGCTGCTGCTGCTGTTGTTGTTGTTGTTGTTGTTGTTGTTGTTGTTGTTGTTGTTGTTGTTGTTGTTGTTGTTGTTGTTGTTGTTGTTGTTGTTGTTGTTGGTGTAGTAGTAGTAGTAGTAGTAGTAGTAGTAGTAGTAGTTGTGTTGTTGTTGTTGTTGTTGTTGT
>DF239352.1:0-106690 GCA_000507305.1 Breviolum minutum Mf 1.05b.01
GTTGGAAAAATGTGTTGGAAATTTGGATGGAAATGTTGGGTGGAAAATTTGGGTGGAAAAATGTGTTGGAAAATATGTTGGAAAATTTGGCTGGAAATGTTTGGCTGGAAATGTTGGTTGAACATTTGGCTGGAAAAAATGTTGGTTAATGGTTGTGAAATTATTGGGGAAAAAATCGTGGCAACCAACCTACCCCTAAGGCTATCCACTACTATAATACATACAGTAGTTAAATCATAACTACATAAACATCAATGTGCGTTTCAGAAAAGATCAACAGATTTGACATTTGCTGCTTTGGGAGTTGTGTGTTTGTTTTAATGTTGGTGGATATTGGGAAATCCTTTCTTAATTCAGGGTTTCTACGCGTCTCAATCATTTCACGCAAGGACCTACCAGGTAAAACCAGGTGAACCCAATGGCCGGCAAGGAGATCGGTTGACACCTTGACCCCCCCAGGTTATCAGGTGCCAGATGATCGCCGATTGCCCTCTGGAGAGCTCAAATTTATGCAAACTTTCCACGGCCGATTCGGAAATCCCATGGAATGCGTTGTGTGCCTCGAGGGATCGGTGAAGAGGTGAAAAACAATTGAACGACTGGCTTATTGATGGTTTGATTGCCTTCTTGAGAATTTCTGAAATTACTGCACCTCAACATAAAACAACTCTAAAGTGAGAGTGGGAGTCGACCTTGTTGTTACATGGTGGTTTGTGTTCCCATTGCAAAGCCATGAAAACTCAACTGACCTTTTGCTCCAAGGTTGTTGTTGTTGTTGTTGTTGTTGTTGTTGTTGTTGTTGTTGTTGTTGGTGGTGTTAACGTGAATTCAATTTCATTCAATTCAGAGTAAAACTCGAGTCTAAACATCCTACGCCCAGCATTGTTCCTGATTGTTGTAACCCCTCCCTGGCTGGTCATTTCGCAATTAACATCACCGATTTTGCAGAAAACAAATTTGCTAATCGTTGCTGAGACGCTTGAAGCATATTGAGTTGGACGACTGCCCATTCTTATTGGCACTTCATGCCTATTTACCCGGCGATGCTGAAGATAGTGCCGCGGCAAGCAGATGTAAGCTGTAAGCAAGTGGCGAGTTTCTTTACGGCTGTAGGAACTGCTTGTTGTGCGTATGCTTCTCTAGAATATGATGTGCGGGAAACAAAAAGCAAACAGCATAGAAGATCACTTGATGTGGCAGTATCCATTACTGTTATTCTGGAGAAGCAATGGGGTGATTCAGAGACAAATCGACTGGAAAGATGACTTTATCATGTCCATGGTTGATGAAGTTGGGGCCTTTGAGATGATCGATCTTCCCTTAGGACTGAACATTGGAAGGTGCAGTTTCCTCTTAGCAAATTAAGGTAAGGAGATCAAAGGAGCCTCTGTTTTTTTCTTATTTTTTCTTAGAGTTCATTGCAAATACGCAAATACTCGTACCAACTTATGGCCTATGGTGTGTTGAATGTGAAGGCTTACACAGTGTTTCTTTTCATTTGGGATGGTTTGAACTCAAATCATCGAATGGTATTGGCAAAAGAGATTCGAAAGGGCTTTGCTCGTGAATGTTCAGAGGCCAATTGTTTTACTCGTTTCCAACGCAGCATTTGCCTGACCGTTTGAGACACTAGATTCTTTCACGTCACACTGAGGCAGCCTTGAAAAACTCTATGGCAGGTGGGGTACTTTTCAATTCATGCTGTGGTTGGGGAGGAAACGCAGTCTAGTTATTAGATGTTTTTTTGTTTGTGTTCATGCTTGTGTGCGCATCTATTTGTAATTGCACATCAAGCAACTACAGAATGCGGCTTGAGAAAAAAGACATGTTCGGGTGCAACGAGTCTCTCGGATGGAATCCAATTCCACTGAGCTGTGATTCCACCCTCAGACTAGGAGAGCTTTGTCAGTGTGAAGGAGGGTGGTCAAATTGATGATATTCAAGGTGTAAGCCTTCGCAAACTTACATGTTCAATATAATATCATTGTTGCAATATTGAATGTATGTGCGTTTTACTTGTAGAATTGTCGGTTTGATTTTACGTATATTTACATATTCTTGCCTGAAATCATTGATAGCCAACCATGATCTGCCATATGAAATTCTGTGATGGATAGTCAGATACTGCACATGCTAACAACAGATCTCAAGTCTTGAAGCTGCTACGATTCCTCAATTCTGCACTCTACAGAAGTACGATTCTGCCACTCGCGCAGTCATGGTTTTCGTTTTTGGAAAGTGCTTTTCACTTTGCTCTCACATAGCAAGTCCTCATGATTTTGTTGCAGCCTTCACCTTTCCATTTGTTGACCTATGATTTTTCATTTGTCCAGAAGATGTTGCAGGATTTTCATGTGTCCCCTAAATGTACCCATATTTTGAAACATCGCAATGGTTGTAATATGCGATGTCCCAAAATTCCCAGAAGCCTGTCCGAATGCTGGTGTTTTGCCCAGGCTCAATGAACGACTCGATGAAGTGATCGCAGAGATGGCCTCAGAGTATGTCTATTATGCACCAATGAGGCGACAAGGTAAGTATCACCCATAGTCGACAGGAAGACGCAACTGCAGAGCAACATCAGCGAAGTTACAAAAAGCAGAATGGTGGAATGGGAAGTTGCATCAGATCTTATCGATGTATTGGGTTTGTTTATAGGCAAGACATGGTACTCGTACACACTCCCAAGGATTTCAATCCGAAACGATTGGTCTTTAGAATTGATCCTTCAGAGTTTGAACTGCTTTCGGCCAGAGGATTGGAGTACTCGCTGCTCAAAGTTTAGCAAGGATGATGATGATAATAATGCAGATCTTCACACGTTGATGCACCGCATTTCTCCCGTCGAAGGCAAGGAATACTCTTGCCTGATGCACAGAACTTGATCAAGGGATACGATACGCCCTTTCCGAAGTTTCTGGGTGAGTTACTTCAATCTATAGATCTCAACGATGTTCATGTCAAAGGATGATAAGAATATATAAGAATGATTTTCCCAGTTATCTTACCTCTCGGTTTGGTGATGAAGTAAGTCGCCCAAGACAAGAAACAATCTGGAGCCTGATCAGATTGATCAGATTTGATCAGTTTGTAGCGGTCTGTGCACAGCAGGTGACATGGGCACAAAGACACACAGACATGGATATCGGATACCATCGCTATTTGATGACCACATGAACGTCCAACTAACCTCAATCAAAAGCATAAAGCAACACGATGATACAAAAGGTTTCATGATTTTGAGGAGAAATCATGGAGAAATGGGAAATCTATTGAATCAAATCCCTTTGCAAAAAGGCCTTGTCAAAGATTGTGGTGAAGCGAATCGTCTGAGCGAAAACAACCTTTTGCTTTTGGGTCCACGATCTAGGATAACCAATTTCCTTGAAAGCTGGCTTGTGACGGGATTCTTCATAAATGCACTTTCAACGCTTTCAAGTTGGTCATATCGATGCTGCTCTGAAGTTTGAGTGCAATCTTGATACAGGTCATCGTCATTATCACTGTCATTCATTATTATATGTATACATATGTTATCTACTAGGTGTTATTGTTAGCATCATCAGTCATCGCGGTCTTGATTTCTACAAGTGTATCTGTTGGTTTGGGCCAATTTGCACGGAGACCACGCTGCCTTTCTCCATTCTTGTTGCCATAGCTTTGCGAGTGGTTTGAAGATGTTTGAAGATCTTGATGGCATGATATCATGATGCAAGAATATCTCCAAGCTGATTTGCACCAAAGGTTGTCACGGCAAACCACTCGCCAAGCTGTTGCTCGATTGCGTGATATTCAATTCTTTCCTTTCTAACTCCGCAGCAGGGCTTCGGCTAGGTGTTTTCCTTTGCGTAGAAACCGCACCCAGTTGAAACCAAGGCGGTCCAATGGTCCGAGGCCAAGACCAGCGATGTGAACCCCCTCCCCCGTTTCTTCTCGTCAACGGTTCAATGGGTTCAATGATGTTCAATGGTCAATAGATGGGTTTGCAAATCAATGGGATTGGCCTCAGTGTTTGGCAGAGTCCAGATGCGATAGAACCTAGATCCCCCTGCAGATACAGAATCCAGGTTCCCACCACATCAGTCATGATGTTGACGTGGTGTCGAGATGCCTCTTAGGCAGAACAATTTGAAAAGCAGATTTCAAATGAATCTGAATAATCTGAACGAGTGAAAGAACAGGCAAAAGGATCTCTTTGGCCACAGCGGACTTGATTTTTTGGGGGCAGGGACAAGTTCTTGCTTTGCATTGCATCTTGTCCTCAGTTGTTTTCAATCGCCTCCCAAAGGCCCTCAAACTTTTCTCCTTACCATTCGGAATTCAACTTCGATTTGCTTACCAAAACACTCCTTCAGACTGGAATCTGGAATTGCTTGTCATTTTAGAATGTCGTGGAATGCAATGGTAACAGGATGTTTCTTTTTGGCTTCCCTTTGAGGTAAAAATACTCGATATCGGACATACTAAGAGTCTTTCGACCAGAAACCATCACTAGACAGTCCATATATGTCTGCTAAATATAGTATATATACATGTACTAGATACATATACACCATGGTCGGACAGTCTCAATCGTGTTGGGTGTGTGAAGCACCAGGCAACCTCAAAGTATGACTATATTATTCTGTATTAATTCATCTACATATATTCTTTACAACATGTACATATCTAACTTGTATAACTTATATCATAACTTTTGCTGATTCTTCCCTTTGACCTTACAAAGCCCGTTTTTCCTTTGGCTGAGGTGGTGAGGTGGCAGTCTCCAGCCACCCGTTTTGGAAGTTTGCAGCGCCTGGGATTTGAAAAGTTTCATCGAAGTGTGATTTCAATCCCAAGATTCCCAAGTTGTCACCGAAATATGGGGAATAACGGAAAAATATGGAAAAATCATACTTTTCACCCTGCCATTTCCAATCCAGCCAGCGATGCTGTATCGGGATCGTGGAAGGTGCATTCCACTCTCGTAGCCCGCATGTACACGTAGCGGTAGGCTGCGGTCTATTCAGATCAAAATGTGGCACTGTTTGGTGCTGTCTATTATGGAACCATGGCTCGAAAAACAGCCATGTCAGAAAACTCACGGTGGGGTGCTCATGAAGAGACTGATGCTAGACTCTACTGGGGTGCAATAAATGGAGAGACCACAAGTGCTTGATGACAAGCTCTGAGCGTTTTCTAGTCAAAGTATGGAGGCCAACTTCAGTGCCCTCAGTTCTGTACGGCATATGATTATATCATTATTGTCACTGGTCTCCACACAATCCCAAACTTTGCTGTCCGTAACAATGACAACATGTTTATGCAAATTATGTTTATATTTAATCAGCCTTAGACATTTTGTTTGGCCGCTCTTGTGTACTCGTTTAGCTTCAGCCCACCGAGCTGGTCGCTTTCGGATTCAGAAGAGCACCGTAGGAAAAGCATAGCAGGGCAGTGGATACGCTAATTAATTGAGAGCAAAGAATTCGTGATCAGCAACACGTGCCATGTGGCAGACGTGCATTATATATGCTTAACTTGTATTGTAATAAGTGATTATAATTTTAGTTCTTACACATATTCATACAACATTGAGCATAAGGTATCAGATTTTTGTTGTGTCCCATAAGCTCCAGAATTTGCTCAGGCTGTTTTGTTAAGTGGATTTCCAACCAATGAACACCACATCATCAGGATGAGCCAGTAAGGAACCGCAAAGTCTTTCATGATCAGCCAAAAAGCCCCCGACCATGGCCGACTAGTGGCACCCGGGACGTTGCGACGCCCCCCAAAAAAAACATTGCAACGGGCAAGGAGCAGTTTGGGGGAAAACTGAGGGCATGAGAACAGTGGGATCCCCTCGGGTGGATACTGTAGCGGCTGAATTTTTGACTTTGAGGGGAGCTATTTAAGTCAGAAAAAATGCAATATATATTTATTTATATGTCATGTATACTGTATATATATTATATACACTAACTACTGTATACTTTGTAATGGCTCAGGGAGACAGAGTCTGTTGAATCATTGCAATGAAGAATCATTTGGAATGAATCGTTAGGAATGGTTAGCCCATCCTTGTTTGAATGCGTTGGTTTTGAATGGTTTTGGGGGGAGCTGTTTAAGGGGCCAACCATCATGTTGGGGAAGGCAGCTATTCTCATGTGTTTGAGAAGGAGATGTCATGCTCCAAGTCTTCGTTTCAATATGATTTCTACATGACCGTGTGTAGATCACAAGTACAGTATGTTTTTATTGGTAGACATGTCATGTGGACAATCTGACTTCGGTTCAACAAAGATACCCACGGCCTTGGGAGCCCTTTATGAGCCCTAAGCCCTACTTCTGCATATCTGCACACCGATTCATCCAGAATATATATGTACGTAAAGTTGATTCCGGCAATGCAAGTGAATGTTTGAAAAAAACCTCCTTTGATGTGTAAAAAACAACTATTAAATCCGGATCTCTGAGCTCCGAACCGTTGTTGAATTTTCGTTGGACTGTTTCTTCGGCTCAAAATATTGGTCTAGTTCTGCTGTTTATGACCCAATCATTGATTGGGTGCTCCTTTCCCTTGCCATGGAGCGACAAAGTCCATGGAGCAGGATCTTCAGCACCTCGACTTGAACGGAAAAAACAACCTTCCCGGCTGTTGGGATGTTCACAGTTGGGCAGGTTTGTGGAGTTGGAATTTGTAGCTCACAATGTTTGCATACACAACACATCTAGCATGATAGGATTTATGTCATGTTCTTTTGCGAATGATGGAATATATGAGTATGTGCAGACCTTAATGACATGTTATGACCGTAGCCCACAACACATTCTCTCAACTTGCATGAGCTTGCAAGGTGTGGAAACATCTTACGGATTGACACATGTGGACAAGGGGAAGCCAAGCCATCGTGGGAGCACAAAGGAGGTAGAATGCAGAGAACTAGTGACCATTGCAGGCCTCAGAAATCCTCCCAAAGGACCCGGATTTCAAGTTGATGAATTATTCTTCTAAGCCAGATCAGTGTCTCTAAATGATCACTCAGTCGTTTGAACAATGATGTGTTGAATTGGTTTTGGTTGAGAAGTGTTGAGGTTTTTCGATTTTTTTCGAGGTTGACGACGAGTGATGTACGTTCACCTGCAAGTAAGTTTCTGAACTACCGCTGCAAGACCTACACTTTTTCCATGACCATCTCTTCATTCCAAAAGAGAGAGCATTCCGGCAGAGACAACATCTAAAAGATAATGGTTTCTCTCAAGATGTCTAGACATGGGTGAGTCTCTCGCACTATGCCTCACACACCGAGGCTCCTTTCGGTTTCCGATGGCTCCACGTAGTCCTGTAAGAGCTGAAGAGGCAGAGGGCTGCAGTTGGGATTTTTTCAAACAACTGGCCGTTCATCATAGGATGACTCTACAAATGAAGGCATTTTACTGACTTCCCAAATCTCTCAGCAAATGAGGTCACGATAGAACATGACAGTCTCGTTTTCCAAAGGCTGGTTTTATTGATGCTGAGCCCGAGAAATGGGCTCAAACGACCAAATCTAAACTTTAAAGAAACACCCATGTTTGCGTCCATGGTGGGGGGAAGACCCTTCTTTCAGATGATAGCCAAAGACACCAGATATGAATATATAGAAAGGTTGATATCCATGATTTGAATCGTTTGTGTCTTTGCGCCGTAACTGCCAAGTAAAGAGGCACTGATAGTGAAGTGGTACATGATTTCCCGAAGAACGCATTCCTCAATGTCCCTGTTGTACGCTTGTGTGCCCATGCCTGTGAATGAAGAAGAGCATTTTCCACCACTCCAGGGAAATCCTGAACAACTACTGGTACGTAACTACGGATGATAGAGAACACTCCAGGGATGATGATAGATAGACATAGACATGACTGGACTTTGCTGGACCACATTACATCACCTCCCGAAAATGTTTGGATCCCTTTGAGATAGGTCCCGCCACCAGCAGAGGCACCAAGGCAGGGTTTCTGTGCAGACTTTTTACCAATGCCCAGACCATTTAGGTGGGTATATTATTCTTTTGACCACATTTTTGAATTTACCGTAGAATAGATGCTTACTGATGTATAAATATGTTTAGATTATTAGTCTTTGTGTAGTCTGCTTGCTCCGTACTAGTATTGAATACAAAGGTGTATGTACATTACATATGTATGGGAGGCGCGTCTTCGACTGAAGGATCGCCAACATCATCATCCGAGCAATGATTACACCACTTTTGCATACTTTTGCAAGGATGCCATTGGATGGTTGACCTTATAGCCTTATAGATACCTTTTTCTACACTCTTGTTCTTTCCTGTTCTGGAGGGGATGGTGAAATGCCCCATGGATATGGATGGCTGATGTACCTGTGATGCGGAAATCCTGATGAATGATTAATAGTATTCGATTTGCACAATGATGGCCCCTCAAGGACAAGACATGACAAGACTTGAGGAGAGAAGTTTCCTGTGAAAGTGAAGTGCCAAATGGAGAACTCATGAGAACTCCTCATTCACCATCCCCAACAAGTGATCTCCAGCCACTGCCACGGGCAGAACTAGATGTTATGTGTGTACATATGCGATTTATGTATATTTATCTAGTGTAGTGTACTTAAATGTAATATATCGAATCGCGAAGAGAGATTTGAAAAGATACCAATCAATTGAAAGATTTGGATGAACTATGACCGACCTCATTTCGCATTTCCCCCTCTACGTGTTGGTGTGGTACGATATGATGAAGCAATCTCACAGTAGCCAGAGAATCCTGGCCTTTCGGACGACAGCTTGAAATGTCGTCCGAATCTGGGTGAACAACATGACGCAACCCCATTACCGACCTGATTCGGAAAACTTTGATCTATTCGAGAACCAGCTAGGAATGACATCATTTCAGGTTTGCGAAGCATGAATATGAAGCAGTATTTTCTTACAGATTTTGATGCTCAGAGTCTAAAGTCAATAAACTTGCCTGTGATTGTACTCTTGAAGTAGCTATTGCATGAAGCGAATCTCTCCATTCCCACTTCATCCTGGATTTTTTGACCTCATGTTCTGTGTGCTCTTCGCGAAGCTTCGCGACGCCAGGCCCGAAGAAAAGAAGACTGAAGAGGCGGCTCCAGTCCGTTGGGTTGGTGCCGAATTCACGACTGCCCCTGGTTCTACCTATGTCCCATGAGAGTTGATGAGTAAATAGGTGCACCAGGCCAGTGGCACTTTGCTGCACCAATTGAATTGAGCAATTTGAGTCTGTTTTGGAAATGTTTTTGTGTTTTTAATTTTTCTTCTAACGAGATATGGGAGAGTTACCGTTCTTAAAGCAAGATGATCTTGGCATTTTTGAGGGAAACTGCAGCTGCTTGTTTGAGTCATGACAGACCGGTGACGTGGCAGGAAAGTGCCGCGCAATTTGAGATGATTCAAAAGGAATGGCAGAACATCTCTTTGCAGGACATTTCCGTACTGTTCAGATTCTTGCATTTTTCGACATGTTGTTTTCCTTGTTTTTGCGTAACACAAGGGAGGGAACATGATGGAACCTACAGTTGAAACATGTTCAGACGTAGTTTTTTTTTTGATGGCAAACTGCATTATGTATTTGTATGTATTTATTTATATACACATATATGACATCATATGACGCTGGCCATGACTAAATCAAATCGCCCAAAAATTGTGGGAAGAGCTAGAATTTCTGGATTCGTAGGACTGTATAGTAATGTATAATGTGTTGCACTACTATATAGCGAGGAAATTGCATTGCCTGGTTACATCAAGATTTCAATTCTGTAAAATTTCCATTGGGCAAAACAATCGAATCATCAAGTCAGCATCTTGCAGACTCTGGATTTGTGAATGGTCGTTGCAGGACAACTGGGATGGTTTTCGTATTGAGGCCCAGAACAAGGTCACGGAAACTCTCCAGGCGAGGGGAGAGGAAAGGCAGAATCTTTAGAAGATCCCTAGAATTCAGGAATTGACCAAAGATTCGAAAAAAGGCGAGGCTGGAAAATCTATGCACTATCATGTTGTGTATATATAATTCATATGCTTGTACACATTTGACATAGATATATACATCAAAATACACAGCCTCGCTGTTCATATATATATATATATATATCACCTTGAAAAGAAGGCATCATCAAGTTGGGATCGGTAAAACAACAACAAGATTTTGACCTTCACCATTCAGACGAACCCCATAGGTTAGCTACCAAGATGGGAATCACAAAAGATGTAGGGTGTCTAATCTAAAATCAATGCCTGTAGCTTCCGGAAGCTTTGCGATATGATACAGAGAGATATGATGTCTTTGTGATTTACAGTTTACAAAGTTCGCTCTCCTAAATTTGCTTTTCCTTTGAATGGTTTCGTTGGATACTTAACTCTTCGTACATCCCAAGAGTGCAGTCGCCCTCCTTGCAGGCAACACACTCCATCTTTCTAGGCACCCGACTACGTGAGCGGGGTCCTCAGGGAATTTAATGCAGGCTTTCATGCTAGCAGATGAAGTTTGCAGGTGGATCGAAGTGAATGTTTAGTGAATTGTTTGAGTAGGTAAATTGCAGCATGGCTAAGTCCTCAAAACTTCAGGGCCCCAAAAAATCCTTGGTTTGAACAGCTGGTCATGTCACACAATTTGTTTGCCCTTACTCTAAAAGTTTTGATAGGTGCTCTAATCGGAGATGGTCTCTGTAGATTAGATAAGGATATATTTCCTCAAGCACTTTGCTTCAGGATCTATTGCTTTGCTAGTACTCCTGTTTTGTGGGATATCCACATGCGAAAAGAAGAGAATCCCCTTATTTGCGATTTTCATAAAGGCTTTTTCTGGGGTTGCTCACCAAATTCAAACGCGACAGGAAACCAGGTCCTGTTTCCATTCCAAAACTAAAGACTCTTCCATCAATGGTCCAAAACCCTGCCAACCAGTCCAAAGGGAACAAGACAAGGTGAATATCACAGATGCGCTTGGGGATGCTGTACTTGCTTTTTAATTCGATCTGTTTTTGTGAGTGTTTTAAGCTACCTTAAATTATTAATAGACTGAGACTTGGACGCTGGAAGACGGGTCTAAAATCCAACGGATGTAGATTTGTGGATAGATGAGTACACATATATACTCTTATATTGTGGTTTTAAGGATTTTAGAAATCATAACCTATGATAGGTATTTCTATTATATGTCCTGCAGATAGATATATTCAGACACTGATGTCGGCACGTACAAACAAACACCGACAGATCGAAAGAATGAAATATACCCCAAATATACATGACAAAGGGCAATAAAGGGACCAGATCACAATAGCAAAACCAGATAGGCCTCGTGAAAGTAGATGGGTGCAACTCTATTGGTTTGTACCTTTACTTTTCTCTGATTTGGATGACCATCTATAGCTTCAACCTGCTTTAATCTATGTCGGCCGGCCAGATGTGGTTATCTCTATCACTTTGGATCAGTTTTCCAGAGCCCGGACTGTTTGGGATGAGCTGGGTCGCAACCAAAGAAGACACCCACCGAATGGCATCTTTGGTTCGTCTTTAATGGCCCCCATTTACCTGCAATTGGATGAGGTTCGTTCTTCATTGGACTCGTGAGTTCTTGCAAAAAAGAGCTCTATCCGACAATGCCCCAGTAGACGAACGGTTTGTGCAATCGATAAGCCAGAGAAAGTTGGGTAATCTAGGCAGAGGATGACCCAATTCTCAATGTGTTCCTTATTTTCTTTTTGAAATCTTTACATCAGAGAGGCATTCTGGCCTTTACCAAAGACATCTTGATGAACTCGGATGATACGTGCCAACGCTAGACGATGAAGCATACTACTCTCAACGTACATCTACGCCAGATGGTCACTTGTCATAGTCCGGTTGGTACGAATAAGCCCAGCTGCATCAAAGAAGCAATGCTCACATCACGATTAACTTTCTTGGTGATTCGGGTTATTCTTTTCAACTGACTGGATTGAACATCTTCAAATCCTCAAACGTACACACGCACACGCCAAGCTGTATCTTCTCAATGGATTCTTACTCGAGGACGTATCACTCAAAATTGTTACAAGGCTGGACAATTGTAGATGGGTTTAGAAGATGAACAAAAAAAACAAGTAGTGCGAGATGTCGAAAAAAAGTGTATGGGTTATAACTCGCTTGAAATGTCTGACTTTGTTTCAGCCCGAACTTTTTTGGCCTATCCGCAGGATCAGCGGACAGTTCTCCTGGCGCGAGCTGGTCTGGATGGAGGGGTCAACGGCAGGATCATTCAGAAGGCCCATGTTCAAACCACGTGTGCTAGGGACCCGGTTGGTGGTGGTCGTGCTGCTGGTCTCAAGTTGGTGGTCATGCCCCTGATGGACTGTCGCCATTTAGGAAAATGATAAAGTATTCTCTTGGCGTCCATATGATTGGAAGTTGAAAGTGAGAAAATACTTTCCATGTGATTGGTTGTTTCCTGTGAAATGGTTAGGACTGTGGATATGGTGATGTTGCCCCGTGGTTTGGGCATTTGTTGCCCGCCAAAGAGCAATTTGCCTCCTTGGAGTTGTTGGAAGATTTGGAAGACAAATGGCAGCAGTTCTGATGTGCTGGCGAGAGGTATTGTAATTACAGTATCCTGTTCTTTTGTTTTCTGAATGAGCTTCTTAAGGATGGATGGTCACGAGGGTTGGATCTCAGTTCACACCCTTGTTCATTGAAAGGTCCATTTGACCAGATTGGGTTGAAATTATGGTTGAAGGTCCTTTCTTTGCGCCAGCTCTATTGTCTATGCATTGAGTATGCATTGTTGATCGTGGAACAACAACTCCTCATGCTCATGGAAATGAAACCCATGCAGCATCTTCATGTCCAGCCTTTGAAACCGATGTACTCCGTGTTCACTTCAGATCATCATGGCTACAAAGCTAATCCTGTAAATGGCTTCAAAGTCCCTTCAATGGACTTAGTGAAGATGGTGAACTCCTGCAACTTAGGATGATTCTCACCCACTCAGACCGTTTGCCAGTTTGGAAGCTGCTGGGAAGTGAAAGCCTCATCGAACTCTGATTTGAAGGCGGCTGCTGGAAACCCCGCGGCTTTGACAAAGTTAGAATCAAAATTGATTCCAGAAAAATCATTCAGTTTGTGTTAGGGTCAAACGGTCAAAGCTTTCGAAGACTGAATTCGTTAAAGAGCATACATGCTCACAGGAGTCGTCGTCAGGAGCAGAAAATTATGTGAAAGGACTCTCAAAATCATTCAAAATATCAAAATCAACTTTGTCAAATTGGTGCTGTATTTTCCATTGGGGACAAAGACAGGTCATAGTAAGTCGTTGGTGATATGCGACTCGGGTCTTCTTGCTGTTCCTGCTGTTCTTGCTGTTACATTCCGACATGATACTACATCCTAATCAACTCAAGTCACTGTGACTCCAGATTCTGATTTGTGTCAAAGGATTTCTGGCTTCCAGAGTGCACTATCATCTCAATGACTTCAAGATGGTCCGAATAATGGAGCAAATGTAGCCCAACGGGGATTTTTTGGATTAGTTAGGGACGCCAAAATTTCTGTGAGACATTCCCAAATCTCGTATTTGTCATGGATGTCCAACCGACCCACCTCTGCGACACACAGGATGTGGGTCGCAACATGCACGTCGTGGCCTCGGTTTCAAAAGTTTCGTGGCCTCGGTTTCGATTTTGTTGGGAATTCAGCAGCTGGAATAATGGAATTTCCATGAATTTCCTGTTCACTGTTCAGTTGAAGCTTTTTTGCTACATTGTTTCACGCTGCTCGATTACTTACATCAAATCACCAAGAAATCGCCCAAAGATCACGCAAGCATCACCGGGACTATCTCTTTGTTGCATACTGCGTGAAAGGAGAGTTCCGTGGAATACAGTGGCCCAGAACGAGCGCTCTGCGGCAAATTGGCCTGGCAGGGTGCTTGGGTTGGTGGAGGTGCCGAACTGTTTTGGGCAGGGTGGGTGGGTGGTTGGCAGAGTAGGCAAGATTGAAGAGAGAGATGTAGGAGAATGATAGATAGAATGGAACATATATGGTATGATTCAGACTCTGTTGATAGACGATAGACTATTGTTATACTGCGTTATGCGCGGTTATGCGTATACAGTTGTATATCTAAGAGACATGATGTTGATTCTGTGATGCTTCTATTTCTTTGGGCCAAATTTGAGTGACGTGGACTTGGAACAGAACTGTCGGTCATCCTGGTTTGCACGCCTTGATTTTTCCAAGGGCTTGGCAAAAATCCGGATACCAGCGCAAAAAACATGACATAAGATATTGGAGCATCATTGTTCCCAACTTGGTAAAGGCGTTCATACAGAAGAGGATATCCAACTGAATTCAGCTTTGAATATACAAATAATCCCCGGTTCCCATTTTGGAATGAGGGAAGTTGCCATGGGTCAAATGTGTTTTCAGACGACCACTTTCCGCGAAAGGCTCCTTTGTCCAAAAGATCCTGCCACAGTTGCAGATGGGAGGTGACCTGACTCTAGTATCTTGGCATCGTTGGCATGTTGGTCCATGTTGGTGAAGTTGGATTGGCACAGCATGGGGGGACAGGTTTGCCGAATCACACCAAAGGTTGGAAGTTGGAGGGGTACATATTCAAAAGCTCACCATCGATACTGGATGAGCGAAGGAGCACAGAATAGTTTGACAGATCTGGACAGGACATGTGCTGCTATTGCCTTTGTTCTTGTTGTTGTGCCTTGTGATTGTCGTTCTCCTTACTATTCATCATGTTGTTTTTGTTTTCTTGTTGTTGTTTTGTTTATTGTTGGTGTTTTTTCTTCGTTTTGTTGTTCTTGATTCTTATCATTATTGTTGTCCTTATTATTCTGATTTGCTTTCGTTTTCCTCCTGCTTCATCGTCTTTTTCTGATTACAGTAGAATGCATTGTTAATTTTCTTCTCATTAATAATATGATTTGTTTGATTGTTTGTTTGTCTTTGGCAAATTTGTTTTGTGTTTTCTTCTGATTCTAGTTGTTGTTCTTGCAATTTATTCCCATGATTGTTGCTGTTTTGTTTTCTTCTTTTTTGTTATTGTTATGATTGTTGTTGCTTTTGTTCTTCTTATTCTTATGTTGTTGTTAATGTCGTGTTTGTTTTCATCGGTGTCGTTGGCTTACTGCTAAAAAATCATGGCTCAGCAACTTGACCAAAAAAATGCATGAGATATCTTGTCCAGTTCTCTTGCAAGATGGTTGCCATTTTGTCGATTTCAGAATCCATATTTCCTTGGACATTTGTCTCATATCCCCTTCAAACACTTCAATACGTTTCCTTTTTCTCAGGTGGGTGTGAATGGTGTGACCTCCATCGGACAGGCACAGTCTGAGTCCTTTTGTTTTCTTCGGCACTGGCGACCAACAACCCTGACAACCCCGGCACAAGCAACCAACACAAATGTGGGAGGTGTAAATTGGCCAGCGGTTAGAGTATCATGATGCATCATGGTCCCAAAGTATCCCAACACTTCTTCATGCATGCAAGAACAAACATGACATTGCGCCTCCAAAGTTGCACATGGAACCTGAAAATTATGGTTGCCAAAAGAAATCTCGTACACATCGTATTCATGCAGTTCAACTTTCATTTTAACTTCATGTGTATCTCTTTAGCTTGCAAAGCACCCTTCCGGACACGAAACTCATGTTTTTCTTCGGGTGGTTTTACTACCCACAAGTCTATATCGCATGGGCGGCTGGACATTTTGGGTTGGGATTCTGAATCGGGCATCTTTTTTATATATCATTACATGCCTAACAAGGTACTGTAGCACCAGCCTGCGAAACGTCCATGTCTGACCATTCCAGCCAGGTCGGCTTGCGATATGCTGAGGGAAAGAACATTCTCACAGCAACGCTCAGTCGGACGCCTCCCTCTGGAATGCCAGGAATCTGGGTGTTAAAGGGTGTGTGTGTGTGCTTCAACAGGAGAAGGGAATATTGCAAGATGCTCAACGTTTAGGATGGTCATGATTTATGATATATCTAGAAAGGGTAATGACAGACGCTGGTTGCTTGGCCCATCCAATCAAAAAAAACAAAAATGACATTTGAACAGAAAAACACCTTTGATATTTTAAAGGTTGGGCTTTGGCTCAAGTTCTCCATGGGCCTAGCTACTGTTATCTAACGATGCAAGCACATGGCACGGTATCATGGGCACAACTCACCGTAAAACCCGCAACTGGCCGAGATCACAAAATTGATTTCCACTCAAAAGACATAGGTCCTAGTTGCACATACACGTATTGTGTATTTACCTCTTTACTGTATACATATTATCTAATGATGTGTCTGAAATAAGGACCCAATTTTTTGGAAAGATTCTTCGACACTTATTTGTTATTGATTTATCACAGCAAGATGCAAGATGCGCGGAGGTATCTCTTCTCTTGAGATCTTGATGTTTGTTTCGGTGCAATTCAGCTGGTTCGCAAGATATCCCTGAGATTCCTTCTGAACTGGATGACATTAGAGTAACTAGTGCTTATACTCTCATGTACATGTGTATGTACAATGTAAATATGCGGTAAACCTGACAAGGATGTGAATCCACTGACTCGATGGTATACTTGCAATGCTCACCGCATAGAATGATTACACTAAGACAAGGGCAGATCTTGATGAGCTAAGGAACAGTCTTCTTGCAACAATGCCTTACAGACTTCATGATGAGGGCTTGTATGACAATATTTTAATGTTGAGAAACTCCTACGCATGATTCAGCGTCCTGTTTGGTAGATACCTATCCTTGCCTTCCATCCGAGATCCACCAGGACAGATGCCATCAGGAGGGCAGGTGCACGAGCTGAAAATGTATTTTGCCCGGTGTCCTAAGCCACTGGGGAATAGAGGGGATATACACAAAAGGCACAGTATGCTATCCAAGAAAAGAGAGGAATATACTCAAACATATCATATGTGCGGCGGGGTGTTTCCAACAAGGTGTGGTATTCCTTCACTACTTTGCAGATACCGCTATTTTTGGAAGCATCACTTGTTTGATTGAAAAAGACTACCTTCTTATTCCAACATATTTAGAAATATATTTCAATGAGTGCAATGAATATAAAATCGCATACACATGTTCCCAGAGCGCCAAAGAGCCCATGTATTATAGACTTCCATCAAACATGTTGGAATGGTTTGACTACTGGTTGAGAATTGAATATGGTTCCTTTTTGCCCTGGAAACATGAAATAGATTTCGAGCAGAGTATCAGCGTCATTTTTTTGGAGGGGCCTGAAAATCCAAAGATGTCCCCTACACACACTGGCACACACCCATACCAGGTGGATACTACTTGTCCTGGAGGGAGTGATCGTGGTAGCAGAAACAATCTCAAAAGCAGGAATAAAGCTAGGTATTGGTTTACACATCCATGTTACATGACAAGATCATAGATGTCTTACGAATTTGTTGTATTTTCAAGTACTCCAGATGCAGTCTAGGACTTTTGAAACTGCACAACAAAAATGGCTGGTGGCCATCTGGACCTCATTCAGAAGAAAACCATTCCCCCAATGGCCAAGGTGCGCAAAGTCACGGAACGATTGAACCTGGGCACGGAGTTCAAATTTTCCTATCCAGACAAGGAATCCCGGCGGATCCCGGCGGATCCCCCCATTCGGGCCATCCCTGCAAGCGAATGCCATGAGCATTTTTGAAGGTTGAAGTGTAACCTCAAAAGAAAGGAGGTGTAGTCATGGTTTGCGACGTACGTTATAAAATGTTATAAAACTGTATATCGCTATATGGGCGCTTTCGTTTGCGCAAGGTCCCAAGGTTTTGATAGTTCAGCTAGGCTTGTTTGGATGTATTGGACAGATGATTTGCCTGGAATGTTAGAAGAGTAACTGAGACAAGTCCTCTAAGATCCTTCATCCACACAAAACTCCACTGATTATCTTCGCTCGATCGAAAGACCCGTGTCTCCCATGTGCTTGCTGTTCGAGGCTTTGAGCTAGGTCAGTTTACAAACAGTGAAAAATGGTCTTGCAGAGTGGAGTGTTTGCCCGTCTCATGTGTTTTGCTGCACATGTATGCACATGTATGTATATATATATTGTATTATACGTCTATTTAAGTTGTAATGTACACTATATATGATATATATATATATGTATCTACGTGTCTATGTGTATATATACAATGTACTGTGTATACTGTCTTAACTGTTGATTGGATGTCATTTACGTAGACACTTTCTTATTTTCCTTGCCCGCTGAAGCTTTTTGTGTTCTGCAGGACTCAGGCCTGAGTTTAGGCTATGAGTACATCTTCAGGCTTTGCTGCTTCGTCGTCGTTTTGGTGAAGTTTCACTGTTTTTTTAGCCATCAGATTCACAAAAAGTGTTCTGAAAGATCCAATTTCACAGATTTCACGACCTCACTTCTTACTTTGCTTATTTATGTTGCTTATACATTTTGTGTTCAAGGTTTTGCTACAACACTTCTCCGCAATCAACACACAGTCCAGTGTGACATCTCCTGTGCCACTAGGAATGCCAGAATCCAGGGCCTTCTTGACACCGACGGTTCCGTGGCATCGAAACACAAAATCCTGCGAACCAGCTGAGTTGATAGAAATTGTAGGCAATGTGATGGATTAACTGTTGTAGAATTTTGCACATTAACAGTATTGAACAATCGCAAACATCAATTTGAGATGATTGTTTTGTACTACAACTCATTTTTCATAAGGCTCCCTATGCTAAGTGGTACGGTTCAGTACTACCATCATTATATAGATTTTATATAATGTTTGAGTTTTTACATAGTTGCCTTTATGATAACATGTATAAAGTGTTTGCATGTTGGGTTTTACATTTGACTACCAGCTTGGGACCAAATTATCTAGCCATTGCGGATGAAGCATTCTATGCTGCTTCACTGAGAGCTGTATATTCCAGGTTTGGATGGCCTCATTCCCATCGACTCTAAGGCAAGGTGAGTTGCTGTGTCCATGATGCCATGGGTTTCGGCTTCAGTGGTGTTATTGACTATGCTCGTGGAGACTACAAGCTACTTGGGCGTGATGGAAAAAACAGTGGTGGTTTTAGATCATTTGTCGGCTCGGTGAGATACAACAGGTTGAAGACTTGGAATACACGATTCAAAATTTCACATAGAACCCCGAAAAAACATGGGTTTCAAAAAGGAAAGGCCACTTCCAGGGGTCCATTTTTGTTTTTTTTTGCGCTTCAGCTGTGGAGTTCATGTCAATGGGTTGAAAGGATATCGGATACTTTTTACATCTGGAAATTTTCATGAATTCGTACTATAATAAGATTTCCAGAATGGACCAAAATTGAAAAGATGCGCTTGCAATAGCAACAGTCAATAGATGAACTATTTCAACACTCAACGCTCTCTTGACCTGACAGACGAACCAATCTGGAAGATACCTCTGTACTGCACAAGGGTTCTGTGCTCTTCTGGCGTGGCTGTGGAAGAATACCTGCAATTAAGACTTGATGATCTCACCTGTGACCCGCACAGCCAAGGTTTGGCATGGTGATGCAAGTGGCGCCTCAACCGGAGGGACAACCACAGCCGTAGGTGGCGCAATTTTGTGGTGTGGTTCCCGCGGTTCCTGCCACGCGGCCCAACGCGGAAAACCCGCAGTTTGAGGGACGGGTACCACCTAAAGCAATAGGAGAAGAAAGGAGAAGTTCTTAGAGGGGGCTTGCCGACTGTTAGATCTTCCCCAAATTAAACCACTTATGGCACGCGTGTTGATTTGACATCACATAGAACACGATCAACGTCCCACAAACATACTGGACTAATAATTTTGCAATGGGTCATTGTCATAGAATCAATTATTATCAACTTTAATGATTCTGATGCTTCTGCGGTAAATCTGTCTGATCTTGATTTCACAAAGAGATGCCATTGAAATCCCTTGGATTCAATCATCCATGATTGAATTGACAACTCGGAGAATCAAAAGAACTGTCAATATCGAAAAAATCGAAGCAGCAAAAAATCACAAACCGCGCAACGAGATTTTGGGTGCGATGAGTTTCGACAAGATTCTCTACCCTTCAGCGAAACGCGGTGCAGGACCGCAAGTGTCAAGCCAAAAAGTCAGACCAGGTTCTTTCAAATTGTGCAGACTCCCCCCCGGATATTTTGCATGATGTGGTGAACTATCAGTTAAAAGGCATTTTGATGCATTTTGAACATCTGATTGTTTGTTTGCTGACGAAGTCATGTCACCATTAGGCTCCTCAACCCTTGTTGTCAAAGGTTGGCCGCGTTTGCTTGATTTTCATTGAAGTGATAAGAGGGTGCTGATATTTTGATGGACTCATGGATTTGAAAATGCAATGAAATGGATTACTGGAACGTGAAGTGTCGCCGCCATTCGATCTTTGATCAAGGTAGCACAGGAGTTGTAACATTGTAAGGATGTCTTGGTCAAACAAGCGCATTTTTTATATTGTTGATAAAGATGATGTTTGAAATATGACAGAAAAATGACAAAATGTAAAACATATAGGTTATATGGTGGTGATTTCAACGACGGTCTTCCCGTTTGATCTATACATGCATATATTGCCACCGCCTCGTTGCTATAGTCCAGCTTTGGGAAAGAAGACGCGACGAAGCAAGTGCAGTAGATGAGGAGACAGCTTGCTCTCGTTGAAACTTTGATTTCATGATTTAGTGCTATAGACTATAGACTTTTCTTATCGAAAATTCCATGGTTTCCTTTGAAGCCCCAAACGACCCCGATGTATCAGGGACACACTGGAAAGACCTACTTTCTCGGATGTTGGTGAAACATTCCGCGCTCCGGTGCCTTTTGTGCTGCGGCGTGTTGTCATGGGTTTTTTCATGCCATGGCTTTCTTCATGGCAGAGGTTCTGGAGTCAGAAGAGGCCCATTGCTGCACTCCTTATGACTGCTCCCTTCACACAAAGGATGCTGAGACCTCTTTATAAACAATGCATTGAGACAATGAGCTTGAATCGCTTGGAGCAATCGTTATTGTGGCCGCAAAGCCATTTGCGTTTGTTTCTCTAATGCTAGAGAACATCATCATTTCTGACACTTGGAGCAATATCGGCTGGCATTTGGACTCACCTGTATTATCCCCAACTTGTGTATCAAAAGTGTCTCGTATGAAAACGATCTGTTTTTACGAGAGTAGCCGAAACCCTATTTGCTTGGCATTTGGCTGCATTTAGTCCCTCCAGATTTGGTGAGGCCAATCTCCCAGTTCGTCAGCTTCCCTGCGGCGCTTTCTGGTGACCCTGGCATTTCCGGCCGCTTGGCTGGTTTTGCGGATTACGATTACGGTTTCTGCAGTCGAACCCGTGGCATTTTCCCAAAAACTCATGAAAACCCGAGGCCAATCTGAAAGCGCAAGAGGTGCCGTGCCACGTGTGTTGCGTGGAGGATTTCTGTCACTGCCATCATTGCGACTGTATCGGGGTCTTACGATCCCAAGGTTATCACACCCCGTTCCTTGATTTTTACAGCAAGGCGGTCAAAACTGAAGAAATGGAAAGAAAATCGGACAGGCTCTAAAACTTGAGGGTGTTGAAATTGTCAACATGTTTTTTGTTTGCGCTGAAGGATCGCTAGGACATGTTGGAACTTGGGTTTATTGTGTGTGTGTGTGTGTGTCTCTCCTACTTTCTGAAGTGACTATTCTTTGGAACAACGTTTGTTGGTTTTGTGACAAGGCCGTGGATACTTAATACTATCTTAATACTTATACTGATACCTGTAGAACCTCCGATCATCTTCTGTATCTATTGTTGATGAGTTCAGTCTGAACTGCAGGAAACTTCTGCTGCAACAATGTTAGGTAGTGCTCCATGAGTTTGTGATAGTTGTGATTTTGAGCAATGTATTGCAAAGGTAAAGTTTTTCCAACTGAGGAAAGGGACTATTTTGGCACTAGCTGTAGCTAATTGTTGAATCCCTAGGGCCAAGGGAATTTCATTCAGAGCTCATCTCTTGCACTCATCTCATTGAGGTTGGATGCGGAAGAAGCGTATCAGCTTGGAGGTGGGGGGAAGGTTGGGGGACACGACAAAATTCTCATGTTCGGCGACAAATGAATGGTTGTGAGTCTTAGAGATCTTGCCGTTTCCCTTCTCCAGAAACAAACAACTTGTAACGAGAATATGAAGTAATCAACATCTATATATTGAAAAGTGTTGAAAGTCCTGCTTTGCACCAATGTCGGAACTCAATCGAATCAACTCATTGCTGACAAGTCATCACCGGATCTGCTTGTTTCTGTTTTATTTGGGGAGCAGGCGAAGTACTTCAGGGTGACTTATTGCAATGGAAAGAAAGCAACTTTCCCTCCTGGCACCCAGTGTCTTGGTGAATTTGATCTTTAAAGGACATGGGGCCATGAGTCCAATGAAGAAGAAGGATTGTAGAGACCTGGCTGATACTAGGTTTGATACGTCTTTTGTATTTCCGGTTGGTGAAGTAGCATACATAGGTTGCCATAGGTTCTTCAAAAGGTGAGATTGTGCACAATGGGTAAATTCGTAGCAAAAGTCATCTAAAGGGTTCTGAAGAGAGATAATTTAATTTCAGGCCACTGCATGTTTTATATCTGGCATCCTAATGGTTCATGATGTTTGAACGCCTTTGTGTAAGAGACACTTCATTTATTCATTTAGTATCCTGCCATGCACTTGTTTGTTTTTTGTGTTTTGTTTCTATCCCGTTGTTGATTGCTCCGCAGTTAAGGTTGAAGTAGGCCTGGGCCTTCAGATAGGACCATCGAAGATTGCCGGCCTTGGCCTTTTTGCAGCACAGAGTTTACCTGCAAAGGCAGTATTGCTGCTTGCCTCTCCAGAAATTTGTGATTTTTTTGGTGGTCATGCTATTTTACGAACCAAAACTGGACTTAAATCCAGGTGTGTCTCAAATTCAAGGGCCCTTATTCCTTGAGGTTCCTAGAATGTAGACTATTTGGGGTGGTTGGGGTCACCTAGTTTTGAGACACCTCTAAATAATATTGGTGAGTTTTGGGCAGGGGAATCACCATAAATATCACCGCCCAGGGATTGCTGCTTGGGGCCTGTTCACTCTATCAGTGGTTGCTGAACCAAAGCACTGATAGGCTCAGAGAATGGCACGCCATCAATCAAGCACAATATTTCACCATATTTCACCTGATATGTCTTCCCTTGATTTCACACTTTGGGGAGCTCCACTTGGAATGATCAGTCAATGGCCATTTTTTACCTTCACGCGCCACAACGAGGCCTCCATATCAAGGAGTATGTCTTTTGAATGCTGATTTGAACATGGACTATGTCAAGGATGAGGGCAACTACCTTTGGTGTTCTCGAGGTCACCTATACGGATCATGGACCACGGACCTATGACTTACTGAAAATCATTGGGGTTTCTTTGGGCTGTGTATTTTTTTCGACGGTTTTCTATGGTTTCGTAGTTGAGAAGATTATTCCAGATACTTGGGTCATAAGCAGTCTAGAGCCATGAGCCAAGGGTAAATGATCATCTATATGATATATAGACAGAGAGAGGGATAGAACAAAAGGCAGGTTCCATCCTCCTGACCAGAGTGTTTGCTTGATCTTGTATCCTCGAAGGATTGGACACGCCTTGAACCGAAGTAGAAATTATACAGTTTCTCCTTACAAACTATCAAGACTCAGAGCACCCTGCAGATCGTGCACCTGATGATCAGCCACTTCAGCGGAGTTTTTGTGTGGATGGGAAACCCATGGCCACTAGTGACTTGGCTATGTGGCCAACAAGCTTTGCAACCAGCAGGAGGCTGTCACCGGTGGGAGATTTGTTACACCAAAGTGAGATTTGGCAATGTTAGGGATGTATCAGGGATTTTGAAGACGCTCTGGGAGGACAAGATTATTTTGGTGTTTTTTCAGTCCAAGTTTCATTGAAACTTAAGGCAATGAAATTTCAAACATCTCCAAACTCTCAGGTCAGAATCCTGCTCGCTTTGTGAATGGTGCCCGCAGTCGGGAGCAATGCCAGGCCAGAGAAGAACCGAGGGAGTAGAGGAATGTTGTTCGACATCGCATGTCACATGGATGATCAACCACAGGGAAAGACCACACATGGATACACATGAGCCACGAGTCACGGTCAAAATATTGGAAGGCCAATTTAGTAAGGAGTCTCTATTGCCAGTTTGCTGTTTGTTTGCAATTCAATTGATCACGTGGTTTGTAGTATGTATGATGTCGGGGTCATTGAGAGATTTATTTTCCACGTTCTCACCTATGCAAAGTTCAAAAAGCGTCAGGGAAATACATACGGTTGACTTCACCATTTCCCAACTTGCCACCAGCAAAAACTGCACATGTCTTCAACGAGTGCTCATGCCACGGCGCTGGTAGGAGGTGAATTTGGAGATCTGCGAATTGGGACACATAGCTTACTTCCGCACCCTGAAGTCCATCGACGCTGAAACAGAGCTGTTAGTGCTTCGGCCAACGATGCAAGAAGCAGGGAAGATTTAAGTTGGTAGGGTTTGTTCTGGTTGTTATTGCAACGGCACAACTGCAGTTGTGATGTGGATTTGGTTCCTGCTATTTCATTGTTCACGTGCTTGCGATCGTTCTTGTTGCTCCTGTAGCTACTGTTTACATTTCGTTTTCGATCATAAGTGGCATAGTGTTCAATGCGGGCTATTTTTTCCTGAGATGAGGACATGGTTTTAAGTGCAAGTCCGTCACTTGAACTGTTGCTGTACCGAAAGAAGTCTCGTCTAAGTTCAAGCTTTCTATTCCGGGTGATTGCACATGGTCAGATTGTATTTGAGTCCTGCGTTAAACACGTCATGGGATGATGAAACATGTTTTCATTCACCCCTGTTTGTTTTTACAGATGAAGCCATGTACTTGTATGCTCCAGGTGGGTGAAAGGCGCAAAAAAAATCTGGAACCTAAGTTCAAAATAGACCCAGTTGAATAGGATCGAACTTCGGGATCAGCCTGGTTTGCTTCATTTTGGATCCCACATAGGAAACATGGCTATGAAACGAACCTCAAATCCCAACTTCAGATTTAGGTGCACTGAACTCGAAGATATCCTACATCCGATTATGTTTTCACTGTCCGCTCCCCCAACTCTCAATGTTGAAACTGCAGGTGATCCTAGCCCCGAAGTGCATAGACGGAAAAGGGATCCCAGAGAAAGGTTATCACTTGAGACTATGAATTCCTCAGCCAAATCAATGGATGTTTCTTCTTGTGAGTTTTCGTGAGGTGGACTATGGGCCAGGATATTGGTCAGATTTTGCCGGCTGTGAGCACTGATGCCGAAAAAAGTCTCGGAAAAAAGGATATGGGGTGGCACATGGCAGCAGATTGCCCGTTGTGTTTACTAATTTCAAATTAGAAACAGGCCAATGTCACAACTCTGTTTGTCCCAAGTCACAAGGTCACGTACTGCGGGTGAATTGCAGTGATGTGGCCCGACCTCATCCCAAAAAGTTCAGAAGGAAATTATTTGAATTCAGAATTCGGGTTGTTCAAATCTACTAGACCTGCTAGAGGTTTTGAAGCTAGACAAAACAGTATGGAAAAAAAACATGAAAAATCATAGACGTTTGATACATGTGCACCATCATTCACAAACAAAGTTTGGTAAGTAACATAGGAAAATGCAAATTCTGGAGCGGGCAGGTCTTCTTGCAACATGAAAGGAATCGTGCGCCAGGTGCACATTGGCTTCTTTGCTGCCTACCGACTTCTTACCATATCGCTCCTTTGTATCGCTCCTGTGGCTCCAGAGAAACTGAAGCTTCTACCAGAACCCTGGTGTTGATAAACCAACGAAAACACCAGATGCCTCAGAACCGTTTAGGAGGATTAAGATTACATATTCCTTTCAGTCTTCTTGCAACAAAGTCGTGATACAGGAACAAGTGGGTCCAAGTATCAACATAAACATCATCAATCGTATCCCATAGTATCCCTTTTTGTATCTTTTTGTCAATGGTCATGGAGCTAGCAGCTAGCATCAACAATGACTCAATTGTGAGCAGCAGATGCTAACGAAAGCCACTGCAAGTGTCAGATCTGGCCAGATGTGTGTGTGTGTGTGTGTGTGTTTCTGAGTTGCGCTTGTTTTGATTTCCTTCAAATTATAAGATCAGCAAGCAGCGAGACGGTTTTTGGGGGTCATGCCACAATGTTGCAATTGTATCATTCATTCATGACGAACCACTACAAAAGAAATCGGAGTGGTGACTCTATGCAGTGCCGCCATGGCGTGTTTGGATGGCTTTCAAGGTCACTTCGATATGTTGTACGACGATGCACGAAACCAGGCGCGGGAAACATTGAACCTGGGAAACATTTGTCTTGTATAGACGTATAGATTGTGATTGAATTCGTTTCTAGGGAAGGAAGGTAATATGTGCGTTGAATTGTGTTGATGATTTTTTCATCTTTCATTGCTTCTGTTTGGATAAAGCAAGCAACATCTCATTCAAAATAGGTTTAAAGTCGTAACATCTCATGAAATCGAAGGCCTCCCACCAGTAACGATGGGAAACACCATTGGCAGTTTGGGATCAGGCGTATGCAATGTGAAGCCAGACTTGCACGTACATGGTATATGATCAGGGTATATTATTGAATATCTGATTGAGATTATGCTACGTTGTTTGTTTTACATACACAGATATTGGACTACGATCTATGCACACATATACTGTAAATGCGGCAAATGTACGTAAATAGTGTAGTACGTATCTATGGATTCATGGTAGTTCTATCTACACACTTGAACTTCACACAGGTTGGACGGTTGGACGTGTACGAACGAGATTTGATCTCTCAACCAGCAAGGTCTACGCTGCAGCAATCCAACGTGCAGCGGAAAGGCTCACCATTTGTTGGTCCCTTGTGGACTTTCGCGTTTGGGGGTATGTTGGCGTTGCAAAGCAAATGCTGCAAACATCAAAGGTACATGTCATGTTCAAGTATCCTACGAACACTGAATATTCATGAATATTCGGTATACGCAATTGTAGGGACAAGTTGCCGCGTTGCTCACTTAGTCCCTGGTGTACAACCCAATTCTTTGAGTTCACTTTTTTCTCGCTGTTTCGGATATTCATCATGGTGGTCTCAAGATGTCACGACATGTTTGCTAAATTGAATCATCAATTCTGAAAAGAGTTTCATTGTTCTTCGACTTCGAGCAGTGAAAGCATCCTGTTTGGGAGATGAAATCCAGATAAGTGTCCATAAAAGTGGCTAGATATTTGCTGGTGAGGTGCTACTCACTAAATTCCAAGGACATCCCGCATACCACGCGTCCAGGATAGCCTCCAAAAATGGTGATCGGAGTGGCTCTGCACTGGACATAGGCATCCATTCGTGGTGTACACGGGCAATTCCTGGGATGGGTTTTTCACGGATGGATTCCCTACCTGCCAATGACCCTTTGAAAACCAATGACTTGGCCACTTTTCCATGTCTGAAAGATCCGATGTTTTTGATTGCAACATTTCACCAATGGAGTGTTTGCGGTTCAGGGTGAGGAGCTTCTCTATTCGAAATCTGTTTTAGGAATTGGGAACAGCTGGAGTTAAATTTCCGTGAAAATCTTGCGGCAAGTGGCCATATCGCTTCCGAAGAGGGTTTGCAAGAAAAGACGATGCAAGTTTCCATCCTTTCAGTAGCAAAAACCATTTCTTCAAAAAATGTAGGTTGGAATCTCAGTCGCCTAAGTGCCACAAACAAGTTTGATACAAGGATATGCCAGGCAAGCTCATGGAATTGACCCCGCGTATGTGTCCCAAGTAAAGGGTACACCCTGGAAGATTCAAAGATGGAACCTGAAAATAAGAATGAGTATGAATGAGTGAAAATATGATGATAGGCGGATATATCCTCTAAGTCTGTATTTTCAGTTTTCAGGCGTTCCACAGCGATGAATATTGATGGCACTCTTTGTCCATGGTCCTTGTGGCAGGATCTGGATCTGGCTTGCTAGGCCTCTTGTGTTGGCAGACAGGCGCGGCAGAAACGTTTAAATCAACGAGCCTCCAGCAACGTTGACTCGCATCCTTTTTTCCCCCACAGTGGGCTGACATTTTTAAACCAGATTGTCCAGCTGTACTTGTAGAATCCTGTAGATCCTTCAAACAATACTGTTCCATATAGCTACTTGTAGCAATCAAGGCTGAAACTGGGATTCTGAGTGAATCTTTGCCCGTGTCAATGGCTGAACACCTTCCGTTCTTTTTACAAACAGAATCAGTGTCAAATGTTGATGAATGATTCGATGATTACAGGAATACAACTTGCATCTCTGTGATACTCTCAAGTTTGGCTTGGTGGTGGAGGACACTTTGATCGCGTGGTCTTGCTCGAAGCATGTCCCCCACTGGCGGATGCTGCGCGGAGGAATATTAAGCTGAATGGCGCTGCCACTTGAAGCAAAGCAAGGGAAGTTGGGATGTTAACTAGAAAAAATATGGAATGCCTCATGAAACTTCCAGGATGTTAGGATGACACTCATTGCGTAGTCGTGTTTGCTATGTAGATGTCCGATTGACGGTTTCACAGGCGGCATCACCATGAATCACAAATCCAAGACATCATGGGGGACTGGCGCTTTGAGAAATGGTTGCGGAATGCTAGCTGACGTTGGTCAATGTCCGTGGTTAGATTCATTTGCCAGCTCGTTCAGCTTGTTCTATCTATTTAGGCTGGACGGTTGTCAGTTTCACATAATTGAAAGTTGAAACGTAAGTCCTTCCATGTCATGCTCCCATGCTCACAAGTTGATTCTCGAACGCCCTTGAGGAGAAGTGCTGCACGGTGTGGGAGGGGCATTCGAATGATTTGCTACACGCAGACAGAAATCCCACGGACCGCGGGAAAGGGAACCATGGGGAAGGCCTTCCGGGTAAAGACGCCGCTTCATGTTGAGATTTGATGGTGTGAAGAATACACGAAAACAAAGCAAATACAGAGTAAAATTACTAAAGACGACAGTATAGATCAGGAATCCTGTTTGGACTACAGATTTCACTGTTTATATTACAGACCAGCCAGTACATATATGTTTACATTTTTTACTGTTGATTGTGCTCATTTTTGTATGCAAAGGTACATACAATGTGCACACATTACATTTGATATATTTAATCAGGCTGTCTAGCGCCTTTCAGTCGCCGACCTGGAAAACATCACTGACTAGCAATGAATTAAAACTCTCTTTGCATACTCGTTTTTGACGCTGTTGCAAATGGAAGAAGCAGTGAGCCGTGACAATAAAAAGACTTAGTGGAGTTGCTGGCATTGGCAATTTCCAACCGGAGATTGCCGTAAATCAAGCAAGCCCTTTCGGGCGAGTTGACAGTCTTTGGGTATTGACAAAATGCATCCAAACATTGTCCGTCTAAGGAAGTTGAATGTAAATTTGAAGGTTCTCAAGGTATGATTGAAGATCACTCCACCACACAGGCCGATGGTCAACTAGTGAGTGAAATCTGGGCAAGGAAACCGACAAAAGAATTGTGCCGCTGTTCCATTGATTCATTCCCGCCTGTAAGCATCATACAATCCAACAATAGATATGCAGTACTGGGGTAGTTTAAGTAGAATTAGTATACCGGCAATCATACCAAACAGTTTCTTCAGCTTCAATGTTTTAGATGGTTTTTCATTTCCCATAAAATCGGAGGATCCACCAACAACTTTCGACCTGTGCGTCTCTGAGTTGTTGGATTCGGTATGGAGACCCGGAACTGGTCAAGTTTTGGAGGAGTGGAGAAGGGTGGAGTTGATTCATGGTTAAAAAGAAGACATGTCGAAATGAATGTCCAGCAATGCAGCAGCGACTTTGAAAGTGATCATAACTCATCTAGGCAACAAGCTTCAGAGCTTTTCAGATTTCCCAATTGATTCATCTACTTAACATGATTTCCCAACTTTGTCTAAATATTTTGCTTTTTAATGGTCTTCTAGTTGTTTTCATCCAACAAGAAGATATGTTGTATACAGATTATCAGATTGCAATATCTTCTTTTTGTGATTTTTGGGGGGTAGATGGAAAGGCTCGCAAGATATCCCCAAACAAGTATCAGATATTTCAGCCATCATCTTCCAGGTTCTCATCGGTGAAGGGGTCTTGGATTCCTTGCGAAAAGCTTTGGCTTCGCCCTACTTTGGCCCAGGCCCAGTGTTGCCTCCAACCTTTTCTTGGGAATTTGGAAGGATAGGCTTGCAAGTCACCAAAATGCAGATATTTTCAAGGTTATACTACTGTCATTACTTTGGAACATTGTATTTCTTGTGTTGTGTATCATAGAATCATAGAATCATAGAATTGCTGTCGGGCATTGGAAGAAGATATCCTGCGCTTGTGGGAACCAAAGTTTTGCGCATTCCTGGCTTCCGCTCTGATATTATGAGCTCAGAGACCGCGAGTGCATTCTGGCTTCATTACGATTTATTAATTCTACTAGTATACGTATGTCCCATGACACTACTAGCACTAGTACTTAGCTTGGCGCCAGTACCATTACCCCCCACCCCGCCACAAAAGAGGGGAGGTGGTTTCAGCGACAGGGAGTGCTGGCCCGATTATAATCAAACATATACTATAGCGAGTATATTATGCTTTAGATTTATTGACATTGAATTCTGTGAGCAATATAGATCTAGTCAAGTATATGATTATAAATTGTATTTATCTAGCATCTTCTGGATGTCAGTTGTGATGCGCCGGCGTTGAAAAACTGAAGCATGTCCTCCAGGAACGACCTTGATCCCACAGCGTGCAAGCGTTTGGGGTCAACTCTTTTGGTCCCCTGCGCTCTTTGCACGGCATCGTGGTGACATGTGGAATCTCACGGAGGAAAGGGCAGGAAGATGCAGGAAGCTTCAAAAATGTTGAGGCCGAAACCTAGGAAGTCTTCCTGTTTCAGACGCATCTGACATGTCAACTTCTCGTTTGTTCTCAATGGAGACCTATGATTTTGATCTCATTTTTATACATAAAACAACCAGTTGATGACATGGAATTCAGACACAAGGTCTCTTTTGTGAACTTCACATTGTAGTTGGAGAGAGATGGGCTTTTTTCTGGTAAATCTGATATTTCCCCAAGAAAGATATACCTCTTACCAATGAAAGAAATGACCATTTGTGGGGAATCGGTTTCCTTTGGTCCCATCAAGGCATGGTTGCACTCGTGTCACCAAAGGAGATGAAGGGTTGCCCTGGACTCCACACCGCCGAACATGTACATTTGTGGCCTTACCTGCATTCAGGTGGGTGACCTGCGGAGTTTGTTTGGGTGGATTGCGATGGGATGGTTGGAAGTCATCCAGGTCTTCAAAAGATTAAAGAATCCGAAGGCAAATGATTTGGAATTCTTTTTGCCTCAATGGTAACTTTGCGCAGCAACTCTACCGCAACATGTTGGCACTTGAATTCGGGCATCAGCTTTAGCATGTTTTGTTGACCAAGATGGTCCTGGTGATTTAGACAGGCATCCGCATGGGAGCTTTCATTGGCCCGATAAGCATCATGTGCTCCTAGGAGTTGGGTTTTCCATGAGCTGTAAAAATGCCCGGAGACCAGCTGGAAAATTATCTCAGCAGGAATCTTGTCACACTCCATAGATTTCTTGGTGCTCAGCAGACAAAGAAAATGTTGCACTGCCAATGTCTGAGAAGCATTCAGCATGTTCTGAGAAACATTGCCAGCAATATGAAAATTGGTAGAAGCATCACAACTGGAGCTAAAGTTTCTTCAAATGCTCCCACCGCGCTTGCGACCATTGGTTCCAGTTGGACAGCTGGCTCCTGGGCTCAAAATTGTTTCAAAGAAATAACAGCTCAGTGCAGCTCTTGTGAGATTGTCGAATGCTTCGGGGTTTGTGAAGACAAGGATTTGCGAGTTTGTTCACATTCTTTGAAGTGGATGTATAGTATGTAGGCGTAGGGAAACGAAGAGAGGCTATATAATAGGACACCATGCTGCAAAAGTAGGGGCCCTCATTTTCAGAGACGCCCATGTCCTTCTTCATGGTCTAAAGGGACGAGGTTTCATTGCTTGAAAGTGTGGAACAACCTATGTCCAAACGCTCTGTGCACGTACGTACGAACTCCAGACTCAAGAATTGCAACTCCCAAAAAAAACACTATCTTCAGTGTTGTGTTCGCTGTTTGTGTTTGTTCTTAAGGGCTTCTCATTTTCATGTAGTCAAACTTTTCCTGCACCCTTTTGATTTCGGGATGGATTGATGAAGGTCTGTCTGACATGACATTAGCTTGCAAGCTCGACCTTCCAATTAATCCCAGTCCGTGAAACTTATCGCGGCCAAAGTGGTTTGATGTCAGGAACTGGTAATCCGTTTGAAGTCAAAACAGCTAGGTTAGGATTTAGGTCACAGAAACAGGAGTCCAATGTTAGTTTGAATCAGCAAGTACTCTTCAATTGACTGTGTCTCAGAATTACGCGCCTCGAAACCTGGTTCTAGATGGATGGTGGTTTCATATATCTTTGATGAAGATGGATTTTAAAGTCAATGCCGCGAGAAGTTCTGGTATTGGTTGTCAAATTTCGCACACAAAGAGAAAACTAAACATTCAAAAAATCTATAGAAAAACTTCAAACACTAGAAATTTTATTGGATCCATTGTTTTTGAAGCTTTGTTTGTTGTTTGCTTTTACCGTGGGTTCCTCTTTAACACTTGATGGTTCTTTGCTGCCCTGTTTTTTGCTTCAACAAATCCTCTATGCTTGGACAATTTGAGGTCACCAATGCACATGGTGACTGTGGTAATTTGGCTTTGTTTGGGGATGATTTCGGAATCCTGTTTGTTTCAGAATGAAGGAAAGCATGAAACCCTATCAATCTATATATGTATATAATGTTTATCATGTGGTTTGGCTGGCTTTGCTATTAAAGTACTTTGAGGGATGGTGGATGGCACCTTTGTTTATTGCCTTCTGGGGTTTTCATGGGACTCGTGGAGAAGAGCGTGGAATGACGGCTGACATCGAGAAGATGGCTTTTGTTCTAAGATTCATTTGCCTCACTATGACTAGTCTCTGCGAAAGAAGGTTGGCAACATCATGACATGTTCTAAGTCATGAGAACCTTTAGTCACTTGGACTAGTGCATTCATCAAAACTATTTATGTAGGAGCTCATGTGGCTCCTTTTAAGAAACGGAAAAGGCAAGGTTGGGATCTGCGGGATGTCATGCCGCTAAGGGCTCACAGCATCATCTCGACCTCGACCTCGTTACTCCCATGCGCTGCTGGGACTAGGCTCGTCGTTGATGAGCAACTCAAAAGGAAGCCGAGGCTAAGGGAAAATTGAAAAATATGAAATAAGGATTATCCATGATTACCGTATCAGTATTACTTGTCATTTTGCTTTGTTGAGTCCCCTGTTATTTTTTTTTTTGGGGGGGGGGGGGTAAAACTTTGGATGTTTTTGCATTTTTAGTCAGTGTTCGAATGGGTCCCAGTACACAGCTAAAATGAACTTCATGGTAGCTTCACAAATCCTGCAGCAGGCACGAAACTGAGGATGATGAGAGGAGAATGAGGATGATGAGGCTGATACACACGATGAATATATAATTTGTGCATGTGAAAGCACCAAGAATCTTGTACATAGTATGATACACATGATGAAATAAACTAGTCTCAAGTCTCAACCACTATACTACTACTTGAGTAGTTTATCAACGTGATGAGGAGAATCAATACCAAATGCTTTCAGACAGATTGTTTGGTAGATTTCTTGTACTCAATAGTAGCTCGCAACTGGCCATGACAGGCTGCACCCTCTTCGCCCGATATCGACCACGGGCCCACTTTGCTCGCTTTGCCAAACGCTTTTCGCGGAGGACATGGTTTCTGAAAAGCTTTGGAGGGTCAACATTGTTGTGCAAAATAGATCGCTGGGTTTACTCTAAGTTTGAAGTATTTACAGCATATATGAGTCATATGAGCATATATCAGCATATTACACAAGCCCTGACACAGACAAAGCGTCTGTAATTGCAGGAACAGTGGGCGTTCTAATTATAATACTACACAATGATTTTGAAGGTATTTGTCAGGAGTCATATCTTTTGTCAGTCCATTAGTCACTCTACTATCTCAATCAAATCTTAAATTTATGAAAACCAAAGCTCTAACTTACTGGAATTTCAAGAAAAGATAAAAAACAAAAAAAAACAAAATAAAAAACAAAATCAAAAAACAAGCTGAAAATAAAAACAAATGGAAAAAACAAGATTTAAATAAAAGCAAATNTCCTAAATATCCCTGACTGTACATCATGTACGTCGACTTGTGCTATCAAGTTTTGGGGGGAGAGAGCAATTAGTCATGACCGCCGCTGGAAAGGTTGACTATGAGTGGATTTGTGACGACACTAATTTTTGATACATTGGTAAAAAATGGGTGCACGTTTCAATTTTCATTGAATTGGTACAGCGGGAAATCAAACGACACATACAGTACTCGAATCATCACGTGTCGTCATATTGGCAGAATCTTGATATTTATTGATCCGTATGCCAGTCCTTCTTGGCCCTTTTGGCTTTTGGCTCACAGCGCCTTAGTTGATTTCCTCTCCGTCAAATTAGCTCACCATGGCATCCGAAGATGAGTGCCTTGTTACGACTGTATGTGAAAGTTTTGGTGTTTTCATCATGAAGCCCGCAGGATCGTACCACTGCCCTTCTTGTCCCCCCAAGTGCCGCTTCTAGTGGCACTTGTATGTAGAAAAAGATGCAGTGTAGTGAGGTTGTAGCAGCAGCAGAAGAAGGAGAGGAAGTAGCAGCAGCAGCAGCAGCAGCAGCAGCAGTAGTAGTAGTAGTAGCAGCAGTAGTAGCTGTAGTAGTAGTCGTAGGAGAAGCAGTAGCAGTAGCAGTTGGTAGTAGTAGGAGTAGGAGTAGGAATATGTCATAGCAAAAGTGGTAGTGTAGTGTTCAAATAAAGTACTTTGATACTGAAATGTACGGCCAATACTTGTATATGTAGCATGTAGATATATGGTATTTAGATATTTGTTTATATATACATATATATGTCATGAGGATGTATACCAATTGAGCGGTCCCATGACTCAGGAATGTTGACGAATATCTGGAATTGCTGTCGTACAATTGTTATCTATATGCATTATCAGATGTATATATATATATGTTCATATATATACATTATTTGTTTACATACATCATATGCATGAAATTTCCATGTCATGTCATAGTCCCATAGCTTAAAAGCACATTCATTACACAGTTTGTTGTGGTGATGACTCATGATGTATGCTGTGATGTCTTGGGCTCTGCGAACAAGGCATTCGTGAGAGCATTCTTAATCACGAATTTTGAGGTAAGAGGATCAAAGGTACTTTAGCAAAAAAACAATCTTACAAGCAAACATTATTTTGATGCATAAGATGGGAATGTGTTCGTTCACCCCGCACTCATTCAAGATGATGCTGTACCTTTCACTCGTGTTTGGTTTCATGTTTCTATTGTCATTTGGTTTTCTCAACTGTCCCATGTTTCCACCCAAAAACATAAGTTTGAATGCCAAACAAATCATCAGCTTTTGCCACGAGGTGGGAAGTGGTCAAGGAGCCAGTCCAGGATGGTATTCCAGAGGCATATCACAAAATCGAAAGGAACTTCTTAAAGCCTTGCGTTGTGGAGGCTTGGTGGATGGAGCCAGGAACGAGAGCAGTTTTATTTAATGTGTTTTTCATTGTACTGTATATACCAGGTACGGTTTGGTTGTTTTATTTGCGATATTTTTTTGGGGGTCAGGCCCTAAATGCAACGACCAAGTCAGAAATGCTGAAATAGAGATTTGTTGTTCTAAATAATTCTCAACAAATAGTGGAAGTGAAGAAGGGGTGGTGATTGTTTTATTCATCCACAACCGACTTGTGAACCATAGTGGACTTGCATAGGGACTCATGACAAGTGCAAAGTAGCAACTCAAGTCAGCTGATTGGACCACCAATGGTTTCTATCTTGTAACACACGTAAGAAGGAACTTTGTTACTGAGCCAGGTCCTGTTTTTTTGACCGAAAGATCGTAAGAACCGAGAAATGGGAGAAATGGTGAAAGGATGGCAATTTGAATTGATATCACATGAAGTTGGAACATATCGCTTGCCGCAGGTGAATGACAAGAAACTCTTATTTTGCATTCAGCCTCGAGCGTGGCTGGTTTGATTGGAAAGCTACTCCAGGAAGTTGTGGGAAAGTCCGTGTTTCTTTTGGACATCCGATATCACTTCAGACATGGTGAGATTGTAAGTACTTGTATTGTGCCATTACGTTGTGGAGTATTAGTATGTATTAGTGTTTTATCACATCAGATACTCTTCCTGTATATACACGTTAATACAAGTGCCTTTAACGAGATACCGTGGTCGTTGCCAGTTGAGACATGAGAGTGAGGTGGCACTCTGTCATTCCTGAACATTCAAATGTAGAAACCTAGCACTTGAAACATGGTATTTGGAAGATTTCATTTCGGCATTTTTGAGGTGCTGGTTTAGTTCTGGGGAATGCAGAAATTTGCAGGTGTAATGATAGGTTTCCAAAAAAATGGGGTTTAAGGTTATGCAAAGCACTTCAACCAAGTAATTACCTGTACTGGGAAGTGCCTGGAATTTGTTCACTTTTGGTTTTCAGCACACACGACCGAGGAAAGCCCGAACTGAACGGATTCACCAGGATCTGCTTCCCCCCAAATCCACCATAGCTTCCCATTAAGTGGCCATTCGCTAGGAGGGGGAATGAGGGTGGATAACTTGAGTATTTCACAATGTAGAGTATGCAGTGAGTTTTCCCCGAGGTCCTTGCCCAAGGAAGCAAGTCTTTGCGCCTGGAATTTGGCGATGAGGCGGAATGGCCAACCATTTGCGGTGTAGTGTTTCTTGTACCAGCAGTACTACTAGATCTACTAGGACTCTGGCCCTCCAGTATACTGAGCTCCAGTATACTGCTGTCAAACATTTGGACATGTTTGATGTCAAAAATGCAGAGTAGTTCACTGCCCTTCAGGTGCAACACTTGCAAGAAGCGCATGCCAATCTTTGCACAGTTCATTGGCGCGCAGGGCAAGCACATGTGCTTTACTGAGGCGTTGGGTTCAGTTGAAAATAATCTACAGTATCTATATGTGGATTATGAATGACTATGATACATTGTGATACAAAGGCCCCTATGATACTTGACACCCTATGATTCGAGACAATCGCACTCCAAGACACATGACACTTGGCAGAGAATGTAATCATAGATACTAGTTTTGAGAAGTTACACCCTACTGACATTTTGCAACATATCTTTTACGTGCATTCCCCTTCGTTGGGCAGGTGGGAGAGTTTTTTCTGGGATGTTTTCGGGGCTTATGTTGGAAAGATAGATGCACTGATAGCCACATAAATGCAGCATGATATCTTTTCTTAAAGGTTTGCTAACTTCCCATGCTGAAACTGCCAAGACCAACATGACCCTCAATTAGTCTGAGGTCCAAAAAAGAACTGGTTGGTTGTAAGCCACCCTGATGGTTGTCATCCCTTGCCTAATGAACAGTCCAAACGGTCCAACACTGCCAGGATTTGGATGATCCGAATGCAGCTGGGTTGGGCATGAGCAGGGGGGGTGGGTGCGTGTGTGTTGTCAAAACAAGACGACGTGATTAATCATTGCGGGATGATTAAATTTGCCCCCAACTTGGGAGGATCAAACAATGCAATGCAAAAAGAGATGATGTATGACAAGACTCAGATTCAGATATTTTCAGCAATGTGATGCCCCAAAATAGTGCAGTATTGGGGTGGTGGCATTTTGACCCCACGTGACCGCACGTACCCGGCCAACAACAAGCCGCTCGAAATTCCCTCGCAGTGGTTAGAAAATGATCGTTTGCTCTTTGGGGCCAGTGTCTTGAAAGTAGCTAAGTATAATCGGGTTTGCACGGTTTTCTTGAAACTGGCGACTTGGTGGACGGATTCTGAGAATCAGTTACTCTGAGACTCTTTGCACGGCACACATTGCTGAAGACACTGAGTATTCGTGACCTTCCTTAGCGAGTTGGAAGACAGCTAGTAACTGACACTCAGAGGTAGACGATTGGCAGATGCACGTGAGATTTGAGTTCATAGCAATTACAGTGGAAGTTATATAAACCAAGACTGCCTACGCTGAACCCACCAAATAGATTTACCAACACAGATGGCTGGCTGGAACCCTCCATATTTTCCTCACAAACGAAATACGTTGGACCATGTTGGACCTTTTCATTGACGTTAGTGGATTTTCCATTGATCCTGTCTACCCAGGTGAAGAAGATTCGATCCATGCGTCCCCCGGCTGGAAGGACCTGGAGTTTTTCCCAGAGACATTGGACAGCAAGATCTCGAAACTCATGTGCATCCATAGTATCCATAGTCAGAGTTTATAGATCTACGTATATATGTGATATTATGATGATATTTTGCATGAGAGATATACTTTACATCGTACATATCTAAGTGGTTTGTTATCATCAATTATACACAATTATAAACAAATATAAATGGCATATGTAGCGTAAACGGATATATTGACATAGTTTAGATCATTTGTGCATGATCAAAACTACCTCCAGGTTTCTGATAAGTTGATCCATTGAAGATCTGAGGTGATGAGATCAGAAACAGTGCTCCTTCTGCCTATGAAGTGGTAATCATCAATGAGGACTTTTTCAAGGTGAGCAATGGAGAAATGATTCCCGGGGGATTGCCGATAAAGCCAAGTGTTTATTTGTTTTAGCAAGTTTCTTAGACGCTTTGAAAGGTAGAGATTCTGTACTTTGGAAATGTGAACTAGTCTTACTTTGCATTTTGCAAGCATGGTAGATTGTGTTATCTTGCAAAAACTACATTGTATACATAATATGGCATACATATATCAGAGATGGACGTTGCTATTCTGTGATAAATTTCCAGTCGTTTGAACATTTCTTTGTTGTGAGGCATATCCCAAGGAGGTCGGGCCCTTTGATCACATGTGTCTTGGTACCAAGAGATGGTGATGAGTCAGAGCCTCCATGAAAATTGACCCTTCGAAAAGGCTGCCAGAGCATACAAGACCGAAGTTTGCCATGCTGGAGAGGGTAGCATTGCCATTAGCTTCAATGACTCCTTATGTGTATGTTCCACAGGCCGGATGTGTGTGTGTGAGTCAAACTCTGTTCCAAAGAGCCTTAAGTATCTCCTCTTTTCGTCTTTCCGGGGGTGGGGTAGGACGTTCCAAAAAAACATGTTTTTCAGCAGGGGGAGGAAGCGGGAACATCAGTCTTCCTCTAACAAAGACACTGATGTATTCCTGGTGATATCCATTGGGACGCCAATGGACGTACCTGCAAACTTTCCAATGACAAGCGACATGTGATGGAAACTGTGTTGTGGTTCCCCTTTTTGGTTTTGTGTTTCTCAAGCTGTTGCTTCCGACATTATCCACTTGCATGAGAATCACCGTTACATTTTGGTTTTCAAATTGATTTAATTCTGGAGTGAACCAAGTCTTTCCCCTTTGGTTCGTACCGCAAACACTCTTGACCGAGTATAAACATTCAGGATTCCTTTTTCAGATCTTGAAGCACATGGCTTATGGTAAGCCATATTTCAGTCACTTAAGACACGCTTTTCCGAAATCACAAATGCAGTATGAGAATTTCGTCTACGTGACTTATCAAGTGTGTTGTCATACTTTATTGAATCCGGCACCTTTCCTGCGATAATTGCCAGAACAAGCCTACACAGGTTTGCGAATGTGTTCCATGTACATTTTTAGAACCAAAGCCAAAGAAAGTACCGTACCTTTCAGATTCTGAAGATTTGAAGTGGTACTAGAATTATATATTTGTATACCCATACAGAGATTCTATAGATTTCCACGGTTTGGCTTGGATTCATGGAAATCTGCAAGCCTAGAGGTAGGACGGCAAGAGTTTGACTAAGGCACTTCGTGAAAGAAGAGGTCTCCTCTCCGGATCTTTCTGAGAGGTGGGTGCAATGCTGTCAGATGGGTAAGTGCTTTTGATACAAGACACTCTTACAGACAGCCATGGCGACTTGAACCAAATGAGTCATAGGTATCGGGAAAAAAGAATTGGGTAGCTTCAGAGCTTGAGAGGCTTCAAAAGTTGAAGAACTATTTGAATGGTAGCTTTGAATACCGCATCACCAGACTTGTGCCTTGGCAAAGGAAAGGACATTGGTTCAAGTTGTTCTAAGTTTGATTATGGTTACTTTTGATTTATGGATGTGTATGGATGCATATCATTATGATATCAATGATATCAATGTGTACATATTCCATTACCATTTATACACCGTCAGAGTATATATTCACCATATATGCCTTGTCAAACGAACATCAGCCCTTTACGTCCTTATCAAAGTGTCTAGCATGGAGAGACGGGTTGCGGCGGTGAAGGGATCGTCACGCTGGGTATTTTCTTGGCTGGGGCCAAAGTGGGATACGGAAAAACTGCGTCTTTGAATGAGGATTGTTGAAAATCCATTCAGTCTGGGATCTCGGGAAAAAGCAACCAGTACTGTATTGACAGTATTCATTTGGTATGATGGCATCTTTGCTCAACCTCATTACTCAATGAAAAGTTGTGTCATTGTTGTGTGGATTGTCTCCCTTCGAGCTGGTGTCCTGATCGTGTTTCACATGTTTGAATGTCGATAAGGAAGGATGCTTTGTCAAAAGGGTTTCCTTCCTGATGATTGAATGATCATACTGACTGATAGAGACATCACAGGACCTCAACCCAAGGAGGTAAGGGAAAAGCTTCCAAAAATGACCTGATAATTTAGGTTGGTCTAAATGTCTCACCAAGGTGAATGATCCATCCTCCTTGAAGGTCATGCAGGAGCCAACTTGTCAATGTCAGCAGGATGCTTTGCCTCTGAAAGTATGGAAACATTCATTTATTGGGTAGTTGTTTCTAAGAGAATCCTGGAATTGTGTCCGAAATTCAGGTTTCTTGCATGTGCACCACTCACCATTGAACACATCATGTTCGGAAAATATGTATATCATATACTGTATACTGTATGTGAAATGATATGATATAGAATAACGGGTTGATTATATCATGATTCTTCACGGTGTATCAAATCGGACATGCTTGCAACAAAAGCTTGCACAAGACAAGGCTGCTTCCTCTTGTCATAGTGAAAGCATTCATGGGAGCCAGCAGGATGTCCTTCCACAACTGACCCGGCCAGATCACTGGAGGCATCGGCCGAGAAGACCTTTCCTTGCTGGGTGGTTGCTGTACCGATGATAAGAGATGTTCATTGGTAGAACCACTATGTGGATACAAAAGTGGGCACCATAAAAGACTTTATGGAAGATGGAAATGGATACTGCCCTGGAAACTAACATAGAACCTGAAAATCAACCCTTAGACACAGAAAATCATCTTCCAAACCGTCCAACCTTCTTTTTGGGGTTCCATGTCAGTTTTCGGGAGTGTATATGGTTTGATTTGGAAAGGAGTGGATTTGAAGCTCCCGAATTTTGAGACATCCCCAAGATCCTCCAAGACCCGACACCACAGGCGTTTCTGTTGAACTGATTGAAGCATCCACCCAAATCATCTCTGTGTACTGTATATTTGATGATGAATATGAAGGCTTAGGAGTTCGACGATCCTTTTTGTGGTACCCCATACATCTCATCAAGCTGCCAGATGTTTGAGTTCTTGATTCAGATGGGGCACCCATTGGTACCATGAGAAGCTAAGATCATGCTGTGGGATCTATCTGGGAAGAATATAGATTTGGATCGGAGTAGGCATCAAGCATGATCATTTATCATAATCCACAATGCCCCCCCCCCAAACTCAAACTTGCTTCAGTCAATTCTCCAGCTTTGTCCATTTGCTGTTTGTGTTTGGGGAAGATGAACTGCCCTGTGATTCTGGCATAAGCCCTGCAAGTCTGAAGGTATTCTTTCTGTCTCTCAAAATGAGGGACCTCCGAAAAGTTTCGTTGAAATGGTCGAAATGGATTATCTTTGTAGGACAACAATGTGACAACAACATGAACTTTTTGGGCCCCTTTTCTTAGTAGATACGTCTCCCATGTGAAGGATTTGCCTCCAACTTCGGCAGGAGTGTGGTGAACTGGGCAACGAACTTCGTCGCCAAAGCGAATGGCAAGTTATGGCAAGACTGTGGGGATTTGGGATGTCTTGAGGATACACCTTCCTTGAAGTTCTTGTGTGTGTGTTTCTGACATTTTCTAGCATTTCCATTGTGAGTTTGTGGTCACAATCTATAGCAACCTCGCCGAACCTCACTTGAAATTGTAGATGTTTGTAAGGGAATCCTTCCCAAAGCAAACGATAATTCAGGTTGGTGAAATGTTGTACAGTTGACTCAGAGAATCCACTACAGCCCGCCAACAATGTCCAAGAATGAACGCCTGGTTGGGTCGTGTTTGTGTACTAAATCGTATTTGTGAACTGAGTCTTCAAGGTGCAGTAGGTACCTGTAGAATACAGGAACAAGCAAATGGAAACCCTGATATTCCATAGTGACAGGCAGATCAATTGGATACATTTGCTCATGTCTCCAAATTGACGACCTTTAAGTCTATGGGCCCCAGGTAGTTTTGAGATATCACCATAAGGTTGGTTTTCCGTGGTTAGTTTTCCGATGGTTCCAAGCGTCTCTGTCGAAGGACCTGAAGCTGCACGAGAAATTTGAGGTGGGGGAGAGTCATCCAGCCCGGCTGCATTGACTTTGATTTTTTGATGCATTTTTCTAGAACCAGGGCAGGAACAGTGAAATTTGAATGAATTGCAAGGAAGGTTGCAACATTGCATATTTCATATGTTCAAGGAACACAGTGCTCGGGTTGGACATGTTGTGTGCTCAACAATTGTTTGGAACAAAGACCTGCAGTTGAATCAATGCAAGTCAGTGACCGATTGTTGAATCAGTTACAGTAGCCAGTATGATGACTCAAGGAATGTCGTACTTTAAATGCAAGCAGCAGTACAATTCAAAGTCACCACTCTTCCTGTGATATTTGGTGTTTCTCTGATTCAGAAAGGCACTGCAGCTGGAAGACAACGTCATGATTCAAGATTCTAAGACAATCTAGTAATGTGAAGTACTTTTGTTGCATGGTTCTTTGATGTTCTTTGTTTCCAGCAGGGTTGCTGTCGCCATTGATCCACCACTTCCTCAATCTCAGTTTATCATTTCCAAGCAGAAGTTCCTCAAAGTTCCAACCAAAATGGAGCTCATATAAGATCATGGGGTCAGTTTCGCCTGTTTCACCATCCCGAACCATTGTTTTAGACAGCAGGTCATGGTCTATGCCATGGTAACAGGCCGAGTAAGTGATTCTGTTCACCTTGACATGCAACAGGCTCCTGGAAGGATTGGACTGAAAAACTAGAAGAAAACTGCGAGGTGGAGCCTTGCATATCAACCAGTTGAGAGGACTTGTGTTATCTCATCCAATCATGTTAAAACTCTTAAACAAGTCTAAGAAGGAAGAGAAATGGAATTTTAACTCACGGAGTTGATGGGATGAACTTCTAAAGTGAGCTTGCCCCAGTGACAAGGGGGGTAATCCTCAAAACCATTGAATTTTCATTGAAGTGACGGGCAATCATGCTAAATGACACTGGACCTTGAATTACAAGACTTGGATGGTCTACCTCTACCTTCCTTACCTACCAGATGTTGGAGGCCAGCAATTTGATAGACTTCATGGACTACGCTGAGAACAGCGATGGGCTGTGTGCCATGATGGATGACCGCAGCAATCCTGAAACGTATCAGGTGTCATGTGTTGCAGCGCCATGGTTGAAGAAAGCTTTGCAATCTGGGGATGCGGTACATCACATTGGTATTTCGTGTTTCGTGCATCCGTGTTGGGTTTCCAAAGAAGAAAAGGGAAGTGTAGCTACGGTAGCCGTTGAACTGTCGGCCCAGTTCTCGCAGTAATTACATCAATAGGGTAAACGTTTCAGAAATGTTCCTCCAGTAGGCAATGCTATGGCAATGTCGTTCCGTTCCCATTTCCCTTTCTACCTTTGCAACTGAAGGATTTTTCGAAATTCACAAAGCCCCCGGAGATCACCAATCAAAATTGGCAACTTTCGGTTACAATGAGAGTATAGGTTCATAAGAATCAAACCTAGTGTGTTTTGTCGCGGTGGATTTGACATCTCATCCAATCATCCAATCCCAGACACACCGAGGATCGACTGCGTGAAAATCGGGTCTCATCTTTGTGTACCGTCACACTGATGTGGGGATTGGATGGATTACCTCATAAGTTACTTGGCTAAAAGGATGAAAATTCGAGTGGAGGCAGAATGAGAGTGGCTATTCCTAAACAACAACTCCTAACCCTCAACTTGCGGTGAAAAAAGATGGGATGTTGTGGGTTCCCGTTTCAAGAGGTGTTGGCTTCTTATCCCATTTACATCATTTGGACCCTCAAACCATACCTAAAATCACCTTCTCAGGCGGTATTTGTATGTTCAGAAACTTGGTCATGTTGCACCTTGTCCCAGACCTGCTTGGTGACCTGTGAAATTCGAGCATCCAGCCCCGAACGTGGAGTTGTCAGTGAAAGATTTTCAAATCCCTTGGACAATGGTTGTGAAACTAAACACCTCACGCGACAGTTATACTGTAATTACTGTAGTTTCCCATCTTGCATATTAATATATACTTCGCAAAAATCCAAAGGAGAATCACTTGATTGACTGTAGGATATCATGCCAAAGCTGCAGCTTTCAGGAAATGGAGAGCCCATAGCTGGTAGATGCTGCTAGATCTGTCTTGACATGGAGCTATGTTTTGGGATCTCCAACTTGGAAAGTTGGAGTATATTGCAATATAGTGACTATAGTTCTTAATACCCCTTTGGCACCAGACGTTGAGTTACTCCATATGATGGTTGATTCTCTATTCTAGGTTCAGGACTTCGCAAGACTGAACTGGAAAATCGCTAAGGTCGGATCTGGACATTCACACTTGGGTCAATGGCGCAGCTTAGCTGAACAAAGATATGAAGCCTTCCCAAATCAGCACATGGTTGAATTGGAAAACGTCCAGGTGTTTCTTTTGAGTAATGATGACTGATTCATACTGATTCCTAATTTCTGAAATCAGTTGAACGAAGGCATCAGAAACTTGAGTTGCACAAAGGTTCATTCGTTCCAACCCACCCGTTCTTGTAAAGAGTCGTCGCAGAGTATTCATCCACTGCGGGCTTTAATTCTTGTGCACGGTGTCAGGGTACTGCTCACCCGCAGGCCTGAAATTCATCCTTGGTCTTGAAAAAGTATAGACGAACTCCAATCATGTAGCATGCATGTATTATCCATTGATATTTGGACATCATTGGAACTCCTTCTGTTCTTTCGGGAACTAACGCACATGGCACCAGGCGGTTCTTCCAAGCCCTACTAGGTGTAAACATGATACCTAATCGCCCACAGGACTCTGGTACTTTAGTAGCTTGCAGCTTGCTAAAATGACATTAGTTTGGTGAAGTATCTTGTTTCTAGCAGGGAATTCTGGGGGTTCTCCTAAATAGGACCTGGATTGTGCTTCAAAAAACCACCAGAAAAAATGTGGCGATGCACAGAAACCCAAGGTAGAGCTGTACTATGGACAAAGATGCGTTCTGAAGCCCAAGGGATGTGGATATTCGCAGAGCAGGGGTTTGTGTACAGATATAATGTACGGATAGGCGGATAGGAGTCATTCCGACATTCTAGACATATCAATCGGATTCAATCGGACTACAATATAAGGATGATTAAGACCTACGTGAGCAATGAAGAGTTCGTACATTTGCTTGACGTTTCTGATATATTTCATTTCTGTGAATAATTTCGGGGTACCAGGGGTACTGCACAGATTCGCATCAGTCATCAATGTCGATGTGAGACATGGTGGATTGGGTGTTGGTACCAACCGTTCAAGTTGATGTTCATCCCTGCCTGTGGCAACGAGGAGTAAAATGTTTTGAGATGGATTGAATTCCACAAACTGTAGTCCGTGATTGGATGCATTCTTCTCCCACCATGCATTCCATGACACTTACATTGGTATTTCAAGAGTGCTTCAAACCTCTTTGTCTCTGTCGTCCTGCCTCCAACGATCGAGGTGCAGCAGTGCAAGCTGGATTTCGATGCGAATGCCAGTTGCATTGAAAAGAATCCTGCAGAGAATATTTCATTGAATCAGACAGGAAACTTGGAGCCAACAATTTGGCAGCTTTTGTAGTCAAAGACAAACAAGATGATCCGAGTGACCAAGTGAACCCGGATATACAGCCTAAAACGTTCCATTACTGAGACAAGTCAGCAGTCAGGATTTGATCAATATTACGCTGTTCCGATCTCCTTTGTGTCAGTGTTTGTAACATTCACATTTGCCCTAGCAGCTTTTGCTGTTGCTTGAACATCGAAATGATATGTTTTGCTATGCAGCTGTTTTTCCCGGTTGTGTTTCAGCTGTCGGTATGGTGCTCTCAAATCCGGATGTGTGCACAAGATCTTTCGTTGGGGATCAGTTTGTTGGCTGTGGGCCACTCTGAGGCACCTTCAAATTCTGCGTGAACAATTTCAACAACCGAGACCACTCCGATGTGCCCTACAAGGTGAAATCACCCCGGAAAACACTGAAAGCTATGACCACCCATGTTAGTCAAGATGAGTGTGGGTCCAGGTGATGGTAAAATATGGTAAAATGCTAGGAACCTTGTTTTGTTGGCAAAGGCGAAGAGCGAGGGATGTATTTGCATGGGAACTTGTCCAACAGCAAATGAATCAATGTTCCGACCCTGTGTGGTTTCTTGCACATGTTTAAATTCTTTTCTATCTAATTGTTTTGTACCACGTTATGATATGTTATGCGGATTTGTATAGCACCTTGTTTGCATTTGTCTCATGTTTGGTTGAATGTGACATAGAATCTTTCCTGTTCGATGAAAGAGACAAACGGCCAAATTGTTGAAAGACAGAAAGTACACCGTGACATACCTTGGCCGCAGGTGATCGTGAGGAAGTCAGGAAAAGTTTCTTGGCTAATGAACCTCAATCTTCTTTGTTTTCATTACGGAGATCACAGCACCTCTTGGTTGTTGATTTTTCAGGGGGTGTGCCCCCGGGTTGGAATTTATACTCTGAATTGAGTGGTGTTTCAATGTCTCAATCCTCCAACTTGTTGCGACTTGGTTGATGGTGGGTTTACCCACCAGGGGACTCACCCTAAGGAGGTGGAAGAACACGAGGCCATTTGGCCCAAGATGCGAGCCAAGGGCAACATGATGACAGTTTCTTGTCAAAGTTGTTCAACAGAATGGAGGGGGGGCTCGTTTGGGGGAGAAGCGTACAGATCCTGTTGGAAGAAAAAGCGACAAATAGCATTAGATATGTGAGGCGCGGTCAATCTGTTCGAAGATCAATTTAGTACGGACCGGGCAAAAATGGTTCAGAACGTGTTGAACGTGCGCGCTAAGGTCCCAAAAAAAAACATAACCTTCAAGTGCACTACAAGTTATGATGCGCATGAACGGAGCTGTTCTTTTGTGTGTCATCGGTGGGGAAGTTTCAGAACACACGTACTCTGGAGAATTAGCCCGCTAAAAACGATAGCCAAATGATAAGACAACGATGTCCTATCTATCAAGAAAGGGCCTGCCAGGAAAAGGATGTTAGCTTATACGACGATTCTTCACAAGATGCCTTTCACTCTGCACCAAATGCTGCAGATCGCAAGGTGGCATACCATACAATGCTAAATCTTGAATTCTTGGAGGTGGCGAGGTGTACCAATCACTGTAAAACGATAGGGCCCAAAAAAATCGAAAAACCTTCAAACTCCTAGATAAGTAAGTAAATCATAGGAAAAGACGGTAAGAACTATACAACTAATGCAAGAAGACCAATCAAAGTTGCGCCGTAGGGTGCTTTATTGGGCCTTCTTTGATTTTGATACTGGGTCGACTGCAGCTACCTTTAGACGACCTCGCTTCAAATGGTGATCAAGTTAGGGGGATCCTCCCAGAATAACCAAAGGTGTATATAGTATGTATATAAATATGGGATTCATACCCGGATGATCCCAGATGTATACTATATAAATAGATTAGGATGAACTACCAGGATACGCAACAAGCCGTGCTACCTAAAGATTTTGAAGCATATATGAAAGTCACATACAAATTACAAATCATGAAAAGTAAGATACAAATCATGAAAGAGTAGAGCCTGGAAACCAGGTCTGATCATTTTTTAAGACATCCCGTGGCGTGCCCTTCGTGTCAATCTCAACGGAGCTACTGAAACTGATCTCCATTTAGCTGGATCCAGGTGTGCGAGGTGACCGTAACGCCAGAGGATGGGAGTTATGGGAGTTGGTGTAGAGGTGAAAAAAAATTGTCAGCTGAGTAGGGCTCCATCCTTTGAAGCCACAGAAGACGCAAGTTAGTTCATCAATGCAAAAAAAAAGGGGGGTTCATCATCGATGTAAATTGTGTACACAACACATCTTTTTACTGACAGATTCAAGCCATCGAAGCCACTTGGTTTTAAGGTGTTGTATTCATGGATATAGCCACGGCCTCTGCGGAGGTTTTTGGGATCCAATAGGAGACATGAAGTAACGATAGTCATATCATATCTTATTACATGAAGCTGCAGCTTAAATCACATAGGACCTTCAAGAGAAACCTGTGGAGATGTCGGAAGCAGAGCAGAAGAAGTTGTTGGCAAAAGAAGGAGCAACTTCGCAGAGACGTAGATGTTGGTTGGCCTGGAGTACCGGATGTTTCTCCAAAGTTTCAAAACTGCTACCCTTTACATCGCTGTCATACTGTCCTTGTTTATGACTCTTTTGCAGGGCGCAGATGGGTAACATGACGTGCAATTGACGATGTCACTGAATATAAGATGCATGGATTTGTTTGGGATTTCTGACGACCACGAATTGTTGTAGAACACCAGGACAGGGTCAGCGGGCATTTAGGTGATTAGACATGATGTTTGTTCCCAAGTCTCCGATACAAACATTGGCCAATGGGGAACAAAAATGTATTCACAAGCATTTCTTATTTCTTAGGGAAACTTTTTTACGAACATGCCACATCATCTCGTCTATTTCCACATTAGGCAAGATTGGCAGATGCAATTTTGACAACTATCACAAGGCACTAGTCAAACAGGACTGGCAGTGTAAGGGGACAAAACTAGCAGATATTTGGCGCCAGTGCTGATTGGGTTTGGAGCAAAATTTGAAGGACTTCCATCTTATTTCAGGAGTTTAGGGGTCAGTAAAATAGTAAGTAAGCAATACAGCAATACAAAACTGGCTGATGTTCGGTGCACTGAAGATTTGTTGACGGGCTTTCTTACGTTTTCTTGTTGCTCGGCTCATCCGATCCCGTTGGAAAACGCTAAATCCGTTTCCCGAGGAATGGGCCAAGATCTTCGGCGAGCCAAAGGCTTTCTTGGCCAACGAATCTGAGGTTGAGATGTGCCATGAACAGAACCGGCAAATGACGTTTTGTCATTCAAATGTTTGTTGTTGTTGTTGTTGTTGTTGTTGTTGTTGTTGTTGTTGTTGTTGTTGTTGTTGTTGTTGTTGTTGTTGTTGTTGTTGTTGTTAGCGTTGTTAGTGTTGTTGCTGATATTTTGGTTATGATCGTTGTTTCGTTTCTGGTTGTGGGTGGCGGTGGCAGGGGTGGTGTGAGCGGTGAAGGTGCTGATGCTATCACTGCTGCCAGCGGAGGTGCTGCCGCTGCGTGCCCTGCTGCTGGTACAGATACAAAACATGATACATGCATAAACATGCTATTCATTCACAAAATTTATTCTGCGCCAGGATGACCAAAACTATATGAACTGGTCCAGGAATGTGTCCAACAACAGCATGATGCGATATGTATTGGCGTTTGACTTCAAAAGCAGGTCCCCATGATACTTTTCAGGTCAGCATTTGCCTGCATGTCTCTGGAAACTTGTGCTGAGGCGTTCCGTGATCAGTGCCCCGAAGGTGGCTTTGGTGAAGGGAGCGCAGCAAGTCTTTGAGGACTTACTCTCAGCAAAGGCATGGACAGTTTTGGACGGTTTGGATTGATTTTGATGATGCAAAGCGTTGATAGCAGTTGAATTTTAGTAGCATTGTTTTTTCTCAAGGTAACGTTGGAGGTGTACCTGATTCATACTCCTCTTGAGTACTTCCTGTAGTACTTGCTCACGGGTATGACTTGTGTTTTCACAAGGTCTCTGTAAAAAGGAACTTTGTCGCATGGTTATATTTTTTTGAAAATGGTGTTCAATCTCAATGCACTGAAACTGTGAAGCTAATTGCCGATATTTTTGTGGTCTCGCTTGGGGATGACAGTGTTTTGTTTTTAGGATTGAAGTAAATCTCAGGTATATAGAATACTATGATATTCTAGACATGTCCCCGACAGAATTTACTGATGGTTCATGATTCTTAGGACAGTAAGCCTCTTTAATCACCAACCAGCGATGAATTAATTGACTGAATCACTGAGATTATATAACAGAGTGCCTAGATCTGAAAAGGCATCAAGCACATCAAGCATTTTACACACAAGGATGTATTGGTTTACAGATGGATGATTCATTATTTGCTAAAGCCAAAGCAATAAAATATCAAAATACCTGCATGTGCCCTACGAGCAGAGCAGAAACAAGAACAGCAAACTCACAGCACCTTGGAATCGGCCCGGTTGTCCCCTACAATATTGCGCAGTTTGTTTGAGCCGCAGGTGACCACGAAGCAAAAAGGTAGTTTGGCTGAACGCTGCAAGTTGGACACTGGGCTGCAAAAGGGTTTATGATCATTCCATATTTGCGAAGTCATGGTTGTTGATGGGAGATAAAGGTCCCACTGCCCAAACTGGTAGAGATGGGATTACGATCAGCTGCAGCTCTCTAAAGCACGGATTGAATCTAGGATCTTGCTTCGTGGATGCTGAAGAGTCAAAGATTGGATGTCTTTCAAAGTGAAGTTCGGCAAAATTCAGCCCAGAATTTGTGTGCTGCTGCAGTCTGAGGAACGCTTGGAGACTTTCATCGATCATGTCACATCCAAGAACTGTCGCCTCGAAGTACCTCAGTAGTAAAATAGCGACAGCGATGGTCTCAACGAAATTGCTCCGGAGCCTGAAGAAATGTGGTCGTCATTGAGTCATGGAAGTGCGTGTTCTTTGTGTGAGGTTGTGTTGAACATGTAGAACTACAGATGATTCGTCGTTCTTAAAGGACACTTTGTATGCTGCAGGAGCCCATATTTCAGACACCCTTGAGCAGTCTTCGAACTCATTTTGGAAGGAAGGATTGTTCTGACTATCCCCATTTAGGGTGAAATGACCACGGCTCACGAGAGTCATAGCAGTCATAGCCCCTTGTATCAGTTAGCCGAAGACTTTCTGGAGGCAGCGAGGCTCATGAACAAAGGCAGCAACCATTGCCAGTCCTTCTACCATCCTTATTAGATCTTATTAGAATATGCTGTACTCGATATTCATGGCCTTATGATACAGAATCATGCATCAGTTCTTAATGGAAATCCTATTATTTACTACCAATTATTATAATCCATATTTGGATGGCCACAATGAAAGGCATAAGGACATCCCAGACATTAGTTCAAGTCGATGCTTCTTGGCGATGGCCGAAGGTATTGATCCGGAATTTTGTTCCAGCCTACATCACACGGCTAGAAACTGCCACCGATGTCTTGAAGCAGAAGCTTCAAGTAAATGCTTGGGACCTCGGTGGGTCCCGCTGTGTCATGGCATTTCTCATGGTTGGTTCAAACATATAGGGCATGGTTTTGCTATATAGGTCTTCCCTTATTGTCCCTTCGACCCCAGAATTCCTCAGCAACCCAAAGTCAGCAACGCCAAAGTCAGTACTGCAAAATTCGAAGGTCTTCCATCGCAAGTTCGAGTTGCCTGTTGCACCACGCAGCGATGAGTGACCTGGTGGCGAAGTGGTATCGGTACCTACTATTGTTTCCGGGACAGCATGCCAAGCATCATCGTCCTTGTTTCACGAAGGTTCCCTGAGCATGCCTGAATCTTCGAAGAAGCCCTGGTGGTTTCGGACATATTATTATAATCTTATCGGGTAGGGGGAAAGCCTGGGTGGCTCGACCACCAAGGATGTCGAAACATAGAATTCTGCTCAAATGATCTCAAATACTTGTGGGTGTTTGTTTGTATACCCGAAAGATCCTAAAAGTATGCATGTATTTGTAATTATTTGTACGTATATGTATGTGCATAATTTATACTGTATATAAAAAACAGAAGTTGGCAGTAGGGGATCCCTCCAACACATCACCAGCGAGGCCTGGGACGGCACGGTTGGATGAGACCTGGGGCGTGGCACCACGTGCTGCTGTCAGAGGCTTCGTGAAGGCGCCAATTTGAGTTGAGAAGTTGAGAATGGTGTCATGATAAAACATATGAAATTTAAAAGAATGTGAAAAGAAAAAGCAACAAAAAGACATATGAACCGATGGGATGATGACAGCTCTGCAGTTTTGGAATTAATGAAAAAGAACGAAATGCCTAGGGTTGTTCCAGCTTTGTGAAGTTCAGATGCCACGCGATGTCTTTTGTGGCAGGATGTGTTTGGATTGTATCTAAAGTCTTTGAAAGTGGAGGTAATGCCAGTGTTGGAGACGTGGTTGTGTCGAAACCTTTCTCGGATATTGCGTTTTATAAAGGAGAGAGCCTACGCTCTTTCTTTGACTGTCTTCCATAAAGAATGGGAGTCACTGAATCTGCAGCGGTTGAACCGGGATGGATGGATAGATTGATCAGAGTATGCACAAATTGGATAAGCGTATTGGATAAGTCGTGCATGTATAGATGGGATATAGATATAGATATATATAAATATATATATATATATCTATCTAATATGATGTATATATATATATACAATCGATGAGACAAATGATTGGATATATTGAGTTTATAGTCTAGCCTAGATTCGTGCAGACAGCAGAAAGATTTATCGGCATAGATAAAGCTAAGATATATAGATATATATAAATATACATACCAGCACCACCTAAGAGGTGCCAATATGACCCTAAGGGGTGGTTAATGGGCACCCCTTACCATTCATTTAGCACCCCTTAGGTGTTCCAGGTATACGTGCAGGGTATAGATAAATGGGCCAATGGGGTATGCAGTATGCATCTGGTATAACTCGGCTATGGTCTACATAGATAGTGCGAAGCACTACTCCGCATGGGTGGGTAGATTCCCAGCTTGGCTTCCAATTGTGGTGGAAGGTGCAACAGCAGTGGTTCATGGTGCTGGAAAATGCCAGCCTTCCACAGAACCAGGACCTGGACCATGACCACGAGCAAAGGGTGATGGTAGATAAGTGGATTTGTAAACTGCTTCCCGGAAATGCGTTTTCATTTCTGGTTTAGGCAGGGAAGCTCCCTAACTGGCTTGATTCGGTAAGATCTGCTTTTGCTGCACACATGTGATTTCGTAGTAAGGCATCAAAAGGAATGAGTCACACAGCAAATTGAACGGCAAAATAGGCCCATGTTTTCTGTTCTGGTGCGCCCACGGATGATCAGCTAGCATTGAGTACTCTATCCAAATCTTTCCAAATGTCTTCAACTTTGGCCTTCAGGATGCATGGCCTTTAGCAGGCGGGATGTATCCAACAAATCTTAAGGCGGAAGTTCATCATCATCGAAGCAAGTGGGCACCTTGCTGGTGAGAACGGAGGGAAATCGGAAGTGAGTGTTGTAAGGAGGTCAGGGAACGGACTTTTAGCTACGTGATCACATGTGCATTATAGCGGCGCGTGTTTCTAACCTCAATGTCCATGTGGTTTCTGAAAAGAGATTCGAAGTTTCTCGATTGTGGGGCACATTTCTGTCCAAAATGCATCAAAATGCATCAAAATGCCACCCTTGAGACATCCAAGAAAGGCTCTTCTTTCGAAACTGGTTGAAGGTTTGTAACCAAACGGAAAGACCCCTCTTGCTTGCCAAAGTCCGTGTCGTTTTGATGTATGCAAGGGGAGGTACAGTAAGTTTTTTCGATATTATTCCAGCAAGATGACTTGCCTTGGAAATGGTTGAATGGGTATCCAGCTAGGTCTTAAGATCGTGTTCCTTTCCCGTCCCACTCTCCTGTCAATGAGAAAGGACATTGGAAAATCATGGAAAAGCATGAATGTATTTAATCCATGACTCGCGGTGGTGATTTTAAAGGTCCTTTACTTTCACCTCCATTTTGACTTTGACCAATATGGATACGTCTTAGGTTGAAACAACCACCGACAGGATCTCAGAGATTCTATTCCTTGCTCCTTTCATTCCTTTCCTAAACCACAAAAGGATCGATTTCTCTTTGGATGTGGCTTTCCGTGTTGGATCGGCCAGCATGGACATTTTCTATCGTGAAGTGAAAATCCCTCAAAGGTGAGTGATAAATGGACCTCACAAGGGCGATACTTCGTTATTCTAAATTGGCTAAAAATTTCTGAATATATCCAGATATAGATATTCTACTGTAGAGTCTAGAGTCTAGAGTGAGCGGATGTGAGAAGTAATTCTGAATTGGCTGCAGCACCGCTTCCGAGACCAGCTTCCATGCTTTGACAGCTCCAAAGATTGATGATCCAAGCGGAGCATTAGTCGGTTCCATGTTGGTGGGATTTCCCAAGTACCTCGGTGGTGGAAAGGCGGCAGCGGGTGAGTTTTTTGTTTGGCACTCTTCTTTTTCTGCAATTCTGCATGTTGTTTGTTTTTCTGTGAAGATCATCAGGCTTAAATTTTGGCCGCCGTCCAAATCCTTGTCATTGTTGGTCCACCCCAAGACAGTGACCCCCCAAATGGTTGCCTTAGATTCCTTTTTGTTCGGTTGCTACATATGACTTGATTTCAGGCTGTTGAAGTGTTGTTTTTCAACTAGATGAACTCAGATGGTTTCCGGCCATTCTGGGGTCAAGATGTCGCATCCCTGAAGATCCATGAATCCTAGATCTTCATCTTCTCCATGTTTTTTACATGATTTTACTAGATCCTTGTTGATTTCTAGAGGTACGCGAATTCCCAGATGTAGCCGGAACTAGGCCAAGAAGATGGAACGCTGCAAAGAATGCTGCAAAGAACCCTAGGTACTGATTTCGGTTGTGTTGGCTACGTTCAAAGGATTGGCTCTCCATGCTTCTCAGCATCTTAACTGTGACTGGTCATAGCTAAAGCTTCAAATCTCCAAGGTTCCATTTCCTGCTTGATGGCAAGGAAATCACAGTGAGCGCATAAGTTTTGTTAACAGCTATGGCGAATTGTCATTGCCTGAGTGGCCTAAGTGTACAGTGTACAGGTCGATGTGGCTCAATCGAATGTCTTTTCTTGAATCATTGAACTATCCGTCGTCCCTTGGCTGGAAGAGATCAAAAAGCTGTTCCCGACTGGGCATACCTGAGGACTGCCTTATAGTCTTTCATTTCAAGACGCGAGATGTAGACTAACTTAGGTTGATTCGATCTGTATTAGTTTTCTTCAGCATTAAGGTTGATTGGACCTGATTTATGCTCCTCCTGAAAACAGAATCTATCATACTCTCAAGTAGGCCTTGAAAAAAATCGGAGTTGGAATTGAATCGCCTCTTTAGATTGTCTATTCCACAGGAGCCGCGCCATTGCCACTGCCACCGAAGCGCAGAGTGTCACCACCGAGATTGGATGGCAAAGTTTGGCGCATGTCTATTGCATGAACCTCGGTCGAGGATGATTTAGCCAATAGTTGGTTGGTCGGTTGGTTCATCAGGGGTTTCTATGCTTTCCCTAGAAAAGTGAACCATCAATTTAACAATCAATGAAGCATTGAGTGATTGAATCTGTAAGCAAAGATGTGTTGATTTGAATGGGACCCTAGGTTTTTTTGGTCCGATGATTCTTGCTGTGAATTTTCCTGATCATCAAAATTCGGTGTGAAACGCGGCTCCAGTGGGGTGAAGATATTAGAATTGGAATTGGCAAGCATGCTCGATCTTTGGTTGACATGCTGATCTGTTTTGGAATGGCGGATTTCCTCCAACAGCACATTGACGTGAATATCTCGGCAAGCAAGGAGATTGACATGAACTTCTCAGCAATGTCATATGTACGAGTCATACATTTTATACAAGATCGTTGTCTAGAGTATTATCAGCTGAGTCGCCCATTCATTCTTCAAGAAAGTCTATCCAAAACTTCACTTTTCACTATGATAATTTCCCAACCCATAAAAACTGCTAGAAATTTCCAAGGAAGACTTGGTGTTTTTTCCAGGGCCGTACCCCCCCATGTGGGATAGGAACTTGGATCATCGTCCAGAGCGTTGGGACTTCATGCAGCGTCAGTTCCAACAGCTGCGTCTTCCGGTGGAGCGCTTCAGCGCGGTAAACGGACGCCAGTTGGATGTGCCGGAGCTGGCCATGATACATGGCCCAATGCTGGGAGTTGCAGATGGGGGTTGGTGGTTAAGCTATTGCAGTTCTTTGTCTATTTGGGAGCTGGTTTTGGGGGCAAGTTATTTTCAGATATCTTGAACTTGCCCTTTTTTTGCAAAAGAATGGGATTTGTAGTGTAAATGACCAAGATTACCACCAAAGAGCAACACTAGGTTTTGCCCAGGATACACTTTCTATTTGGTGTAGATAGCAGGTGCATGCGTGACTACTTTGTTGAATGTGTGCAAGAATCCTTGCACTTTGATTGGACAATAGTACGCTTAGCACTCTTAGCTTGGGCAGGCAAAGACCTAACCAGTCCCTCGCCATCATCCTGTTCCCGGAAAGTGTTTTCCCATGTCCCGGAAAGCTGAGGAATGGACTCATAGCCATGGAAGCTTTGCCCCGCTACTACCTGCCGGATGAACAGTGACGTGGCGTTTCAACTTCGTTTGTCGGCAAGGAAAAATTGATGCAAACCTCACCTGCTGTTTTTCCTGGTGAATCTAGAGATTTGGTTGCGACATATTCGTGACTTCTCGAGCTGATTGAGATTCTACATCTATCCGAGTAGCCATTTCACCTAGAGAAGGGAACGAGCGGGAAAGGACGCATTGAGACCTTTGAGTTTAGTCCGAATTTAGATGGATAACCAGTGAAAGCATCAAAAAGTTAAACTTTTGGCAAGGGACCCTAAGTTTTGCCAACACTGCATTTCTTGTCGTTCGATCTTTTGCGTCACAGTTTTTCATGGCATTAGTATGAATCACGTTTCGGCACAACTCTTCTTGATTTCTCTTCTACACTATTCATTTTCATGTGTTCATTTATTTGACCCAAGTTGATACTTCTCTTCAGAAGTAGATATCCCATCCCCTGTTGACCATGAGATGTGACCAAAAACGAGGAAACTGTTTGGCACCGATTTGACTGCTGGAGCTATCGGTTGTGCCCTGTCACACATGTCCCTTGGTTCACTAAGCCTCAGGTTTCTATAGGATTGGATGCAGGCCTGCTTCCACTCGCCAATACCTTGTTTTGCTGATTTCCCTCCGCAAAAGGAATGACTTGATAAGCTTGCTTTTTTGAAGTACATCATGATTGAATTGATATTACACTGACATTGTATTTGCGCGTTTGTCTCCATGAAATTACAAGTTCTATTTCTGCTGTAGGCGGTAAGTCTTCACTCATGAAGTCTAGACCCTAGAGAACAGTGAAAAGATGCTTTTTGCGTGAGGTTGATTTGGCGTGACATTGTACGTCGTTGCGCAGAAGGCGGGCCACATTAGAGCTAGAGTCACTAAAATTTGACTGAAGATGTTGGAGTGTTAGAGTCGAATAAACCATGTGAGCACCTGGACTCAGCAAGGAATGCGCAAAGGATTTGCTTCTATTTGATGCATGAAATTATGTGTTTTCTTTGCCTTTTCATGTCCTAGGTTTTGTACTCCCACTGACAAACAATTATTAAAGTCCAGCAATGGTAACATGGTGTTAGAATACTATACGTGTTGGCCAAGTTAGAATTGAGGAAGAAAAATGTTGTGAAAAGCCACCCTAATAGATTAATGTTACCCTTTGTGAATAGTCTACGCTTGTTGTTCCATAGTTTCAATTTCAAGGCATTGGACAAATGGTGCCACCTCTGTGAAGCATCTTGAACATATTCTTCCATGGGCTTAACTCAACTTGACGCAATCTAAGCTAGTGTTTCAGCCTTGTTTGAACCAAGATGGAATCTCCAGTTGCGAGTCAGTATCAAGCTGATTCCAGTTTTGCATGTAAATACTTATATGATTGTTTATACACAGAGCTAGCAGAAACCCACCAGAATCCAGACAACTTGTTTGCACGTTGTGTTTTTTCTCTATATAGATATATATATATATAGGATATATATATATATGATATATATATATATATACATTTACATATATATATATATATATGTCTTTGGTTTGTTGCCTTATGTAGCATGCCTAGACGCCCTCATCAGTAACATGTTGTGCTGTTTATTTTGTTGATTCCCTCGACGTCTCTGAAGCATTTCACAGATGGAGTTGATCCACGAGCACCTTTCTTGGTCATTGAGGAGACTGCCCGGCTTGCCTAATGAGTAAATATGACTGACATGTTGTCATTGAGAGCATGAGTCTTGTGTTTTAAGTTGATTTCAGAGGATCGGATCAACAAACAAAAAGGATCCGCAAACGCATTCCGGCTTCAGTTTTCAGAAATTGGAGGATTCACGAACCCCCCCAACCAGTCACTTTTTTCTTGGTTGAATGACATCAGTGTGACTTTGTTGCTAGTGGTTGTGACATCAAGAGCAACATACAATCGCAACGTTGCTCGTTTGCAGCATCCTGCATTTTGCGAGTGATTGGCTCTTTGGGCTGCACAAACAGAACAGCGGGTTTAGATGATGGTGTATTTGGATGCATTTTGTCCAAGTGCGGGGCACTGATGATTTCTGGACAGCATGGATAGAAATATCACGTTGTATACGCATATACTGATATACTGCTCTGTGTTGACGTATTTATGTACAGTATATATCAGTATCTATACATATAAGCGAATTGATGTCCAAGCCACATACCATCCACAGGGAAGCTCGCTTTTGCACAAAGCCCCGCCCATTTGCCCTGCCACATACTACCCCATCGCAGATTTGCTGCAGGATGATTGCCAGTTTTGCCCAGATTTCTCGGAGTCGTTGTTGTTGGAACGCCTGTCTCATGTGCCGGAGGACGGGCGAAGTGGCGCTTTCAATTCAGACATTCAGGTTGTGATGGAATATGACTTGGATGTTAGCAAAATGTACTCGTACTGTAACTTCCTGGGGCATCACTCGGATTGTTTCTTTGACTGTTGCTTTGTAAAGGTCAAGGTCCTGACTGATTTGGTTGTTCACACGTTGAATAAGCATAAATTTGTATCTGCACATGGTGAAATTCTACGCTTGGGCGGATATTATGTAAAAAATCGACCTCTTTTTCTGATCGTAAGGAATCCTTGGAAGTTGTCTCGAACTATGTCAGGCATAGGAAGCAATGGGGGCAGATGTGGGAAAGTGCTTGAAAGATTTCAGTCTCACCACTTCTGCGGTCAGGACTGGGAGATTGTTTACCTCGGTGGTCAGGACTTGCTTCGCAGGCACCAAAGGAAGGAATCCGAAGGTTTTTGTTGTTCTTGAAAGGATGGAGGAGCAATGGCAGCGACAGGGACGACCACAACAGCAACAACAACAACAACAACAACAACAGCAAAAAGAAGAAGAGGAAGCCAAGTTCATGTCTTCTAATGTTTGCTGGATTACCCGACCATAGTTTGGATACATGGCCGATGTTGTGCTTTGCTGGATTTCCAGCCGGGCCCTGACAAACAATGCGGTTTCCCCAGATATGGAAATGAGTGACATGAGTTATAAGTCATGTAGGGGGCATGCTATATGAATATCAAGATCTACTGAGTACGTGTTGTTCTTGGTTACCTCGCGATTGGGTGCACTGATTTGGCAATGGACTACTGAAACTGGTGAAGCACTTGGCACTTGTTTGGCCTGTTGCCCAACTTGTAGATTTGATATCTTCCAGAACTCTTGATGGCTTTTAACAGAAGGCACGGAGTGTTCGTGTAAGGTTTAAGTAGAAACCACATGACACCACTACTGCATGACAACTTACCATCTCCTGCCTTGTTTGCAGAAGCATGTAAACCCTACTGTATCTTTTTTTGTTGGCATCTTTGTTTGTTTTTTTAAAGTATACAATACATGACAACATATCTGGCAGGCAGCACTTGTATGAAGTTGGAAAAGGCGTTCGACGCCTCTACAAGGGCTTCCGAGACATTTGTCAAGCTTTTGGTGTGGTCTCGGTCTGGGGTCGCTGAATTGTGAACTGTTGAAGCCTTCAATGAAATAGTGTTGTTTGGCACGGGTGTGCACTATGAACATCTGTGCAACAGATTTGCAGGTTTTCGGTGGATTATTTTTTACATGCATACTTTTGCCAGATGTTGTGCAAGGATGTACAGAACAACCAGCTACTGGAGCATCCTATTTAAGTACAGTGAAGGCAGGCAGTTTGTCTATTAGCTGCAGCGTGGCGCAACGTAGCCATACCAGTTTTACGTGAAATCTAATATATAATGGGATCCAATAGACTCCAGACCTTTTTCTTCTATTTTCGTCATAGTGTGCACCCATATCCACACTGAGGAAACCACTGCTTATGTCATCAACGATGCGGGTGCCAAGGCTTGCTTGGAGGTGCATCGGTTACAGGGTCAATGAAACATGACGGGTGCATTTTGCTTGTTTCAACGGGAAGTGTGAGTGTTCATCATGGTTTAATGAGCCGCACTTTTGAGATTTCATATTGATTTGGTGCGTGTCGTTTTGGGAATGTTCGTGAATGCTAAGTGGTGGATAGACAACGAAAGACAATGGACGATCATTGAACACCATGTTAACCACTGACTGACTATGGACCATCGAATTCATTGATGCGCTCATGTTTGCCGCATGCTCACCTATTTACGCAAGCGTCGCGGGTCGTATCATTTGGAATGTTGAATCATTGCTGTCGGCATCTTTTGGCTAAGATCATAAAAGGTTCAGATTAGCCAAGTCCTTCCAAGATCAGGATGGATAGAACCAGGAATTAGCAGTCATGCTGCGTCACTGTTTTCCCTTGCATTGAAAAGCCCCTAATGTTACTAAAGAGGTCATTGGACAAGCCTCTGAAAATTCAAGCTGGTTGAAAGTTGAAGCCTACAGATTTGACAAAGAAGATGTAAGAGGTTGCTGTGAGAGAAGGGCTTTAAGAAACCACCTGAGATCTATCAAGCCAAATCGGAGCATTTTGCACTACCTACTAACCAGTGCAGCATTCTTTTGTACATGAAGCTTCTGGATTTTGAGCCAATAAAGTTCGAACAAAATCTTTGGACATGGAAATTATCATAAACTATGTATCAACATGTGCTTCGTTGTGTGGATATTTTGACTGTCACTTAATATGCTATCCGTCGTTCAGGTGAGTGTACCTCTCCACTGGCAAATTGACACTCACATGAACGATGAGTCGCTTCGTGAAGGTGGATCGTGTGTGGATCGTTGATCTCGAATATATATACAAGAATAGACAAGAAAGTGATTACGGATGATGTACGTAGAATGTGACTCATAGAATCATAGAATGGCTATGCGCCATTGAATGTATAGAATGTGAATGTGAATTGATGCCAATTGACTATTTAGTTCTTTATGTGACTATCTTGACTGCCTATAATTCTTGAGCAAGCATTTGAACCTGCCCTTCCTGGGCAGATTGGTCCTAAATGGTATTGTGTATAGATTTGTCTCATTGGTGGAGTGAGACGATGGCTGCAATGTTCCCATGGCTATGACGTTCGCACCAAAAGAAAGCACTAAGACTGAATATGTCGCATGTTGATGATCGAAGTGATGCAGATCCTGATGAACATCAGACACTATCGCAACCGGAGACAATTACAATCAACAAACACTGCTTCTCAATTGCTGAAGAGTTGTTTTGTAAGTTTTGTCATCGTTACGCTAGGTTTAAAGCCTCCAAAGTCTGGGCATCAAGACCATACGATGCATCCCAGGGGATACTTTCTTTGGCCAGGCAGGGTTGTGTCATTTAAGCGTCAGGAAGGGATTTGCCAAAGCCTGTGCTTTAGAAAGTTGATTATCTATTTTGAAAGTCAAGAGACATGAGAACGGTAGAAGTACTAGTTTGGAAAGTGTATAAATATATTTTTAAATATATGCAAAGCAACATTTGCGGTGAACATGTGGTCGGTGGACAAGCGAAGGGCCTATAGTTCTTTTGAGCAGCCTGACAGTCCAGCGTCAAAAGATCCATTTCATCCATGAACAGTTCCACAACTGCCTACTGTGATGCCATGGTGAGCATCATCCTGTTTTTTCTTAATAAAACAGGTTACAGACTGCTCGGATCATTTGCCCCGCAAACACATTCTCCAGATTCTTGAAGTCAAGAATCAACCAAGCACCTGATTGGTAAAACGCACGTCTCATTGTCTCATTTCTGGAATCACTCATCCCAGTCTACAAGCAAGAACTTGCAGGTATCGTGAATCAGCAGCGAGAGGGGTTCCCTACTGATGTGCAAAAGATGGAGCACGATTGAGATCGGCGTGGAGCACTCACAAAAAGACATGAGGAAGATTCGGGCTGCTTTGCATGATATCAACATGGCCATGTTTCTACCCGTTTGGGCCCTTGTATCGTTGTGATTCAGGTTGTAATGCATCAGGATGATGTTTAGCGGAAATGTTTGCCTCTTGTCTCCCTTTGAGCAGGTAATCCAACAAATGTCCACCAATGTGTCCTGAATCTTGCTAGTAAAGGATGAGTTGAGAATGATCTCTGAACAATCAGCATCTCTCAGCTGTTCAATCAAAAAAGTTGACCCCCGTTAAGTAGCAGGTTGGTTCTTTCGTTCCTCAAGAATCCTCCTCATCTCCCATCCCTGGAAAGTTGTGGTGCATAATCAACTTCACTAATTGTCGCCACTTCTTTCCATGTTGGCATCCTGGATACTGAACTTGCAGATGGACCCAACCAGAAAAGACTCCATTTCGCTCAGTTGCACAAAAGAATGACACACATTCCAGTGAATTATTGTTTGACTTGACATGATTTGAACATATTTTGACGATACGGTCGTAATATGTCTTAATCATCCCCAACTGATGCCAGAGGGTCGGGCAATTGGACCCTTGTATGAAGACAACCTGCTTTATTTACCATTGCATTGAACCCTTCCCCCCAAGCGAACCAGTTTGGAATTGCTTGAGTCAAGTTTTGATCAAAAAGACGCTACTAGAAGAATCCCCTAAAGGGTGCTATGATGTACCAAGTGTTGCTTAGCCACACTGAACAGATTGCAACAAAACGCGGTTTCGGTCCAAAAGACCACAGCAAAGATGCTCCCATGCTGTTCTTTGCAGTTCGGGTGCCTGTTCCACGGCAACCAGCAAAGTTTGGTCCAAATTCAGCATCTCCAAATTGGCGGACCCATTGTGCATTGAAATTCGGTTGCGGACATATTTTTTGACCACACATGATTTGAACGGTATATAATCTAGAGTGACTCTTTCGATCCAAAGCTTCAATGACTTCAGTAGCATGACATACAAATTTGGTCGAATTATAGTGACGTCAGGTTTTGTCACCATCCCACAAGTGGTTTCGTTTAGTGCGGCACTCCGCATATGTTCAATGATTTCATAGGGATTCCAGGGTGGTGATGTATTTGACAAGATAAATGGTTCAAAGTCTTGTCAAGATCAGGACACATGCATGCCACATGGAGATGCAGAATTTTGCCGAAAGCCTCACGAAGAAAAGTCTTGCTGATGAATACCTGGCTTCCATGCTCATGAGCTGTTGAATGGTCAAGCAGGGATGAACCAGGGAGAAATACTATGAAGGCGATATTTGTTGTGTGTTTGAACATGGTGGAGCACAAGAGAATTGAACCCATCTCATAGGCAAATCAAGATTCCAGATCAAGTGCAAGGTGTGGCAAACATATTAACATCGGGTGTTTTCCAATGGATATGTCTAAGATTGTGATTTGTACCTTGAATCGAAAAAAAAATGAAAAAGAGAGCGAGAATCCAACGTCGTCCATGGGATGATTCATCGACCAGGTCTGATGAACTTTGTGTCAGAAGCGTTTGAGGCGAGTCAATCGACCAGACTTGGCGAACCAGTTGGGATTGCCGATACATTATGAAACATTGTAATTGACACGGTAGATAACTGGTGCAGGAGTTCAATCCATCAACAGTATGTTCTAAAGATGTTCGGGTTCACTTACCATGTTGGAATATATAGCGCTGTATATATTATATATTTCCATAAATCAAAAGATGTGTATACCTGCGACGATCGTTTCCTGGATTTCAGACACATGTAGACACCAATGACTGGGTCTAATCTATGAATGATTAAAATGGACCCAGAATTTCAATGATGGAGAAGTGAAGATCGTCTCAAAGGAAATGATGCAAATATATGGAAATACCCGAGTGCAATGGTTTTTGTTTGGGATGCTTACATTTTGTGTTTGTTCGGTAAAAGGATATGTCACAAAGATAAATCTCATCTATGAGGACATGTTCCACAGTTTTCTCACCTGGAGTACGAGCCAGGCTACGCTGCCTTGTGCTGCGATTGGCAGTTAATGTTCTTAAAATATGGCCTTTACATGAGATATGAGCAAGAAAGATCAGCTGAATTGGTCCTAATTAAGATTGTCACTGATTTTGATACCAAGAAAAAGAACTTGACTTTGAGATGAACATATTCTCCCCTTAAAGAATTGGAATGCGGCAGGGGTGGTTCCAGTTTGTATACATTCTGAGAAAATGACAACTTCACTGCCGATATACAGTCAATGGTGTTGTAGCAATGGGTAAGTAAGATCCGTTTAAGATGTTGTGACATTTTCCCATTTGGTGGATGTTCATTTATCCAGGATAAAGTTGGATAAATTGGACTCTCAACCAAAAACATAGCAAGACCTACAGGGATCAAAAGATGATATAGAAATTCCAACATCATGAAACACTCTAACATTCCCCATTTGGATCCATTTGGTCATACGAATGTCACAGAGATTCATCCATCTGGAGGTCTTTGACTTTGACTTTTCTGCTCCTGTATTGAGCCGGCGCCAGCGCTACACGGTGCAGATGCAAGACAATGCAGAGGCGCATGGTGTAGCGTGGCTGGGATAGAAACCGAAGCGTGGACTTTTGGATTTGGGGATGGAGGCGGAGATAGTGGAAGGGAAAGAATGCATGTATTTGGCATGACACCATTTCTAGAAAGTAGACAAAATGACAAAATGGTGATATTTCATGATATTTCTATGTACTTCTGACAAGTCATCACAGTCAACAAATGTTTCCGATGGCAGAAACTACCAAGCCAAATAGTGTGAGATCCCAAAAGCTCGTTTATGGGTTGATAAGTTATTGTCATTTGCCAATTTGCCCAGATCTATTGTCCATATCCCTTTTCTCATCCTTTTCTCCAAAGGAGGTGTTTGGAGCTTTGGTGAATTGGCAGGCATAAGTTGGATTAAGTTGAGTCTTTCAAAATGCCAACGCTTTGTCGGTTTCCGTCCTGACTTGGAAGGTCACCTCAGTTGATATTCATTTCACGTGCTCGGATAGTTAACGTTTCTGATATTGATGTCAAGATATGTCAAGTGGAATGATGCGATCTTTTAAAACCCTACCAATCGAAAATGTGATAATCCACGGAGCTGCTTGTACTGAATTGATGTGTTCATGTTAAACTGGATGATGCCCACACGTGTTTTCGATCAATGTCGTATTGTTTTCTTCAAAACCATGGACGACCATGGATCTCACGATGCGCATAGGTGTAAAGTTCAGAAATTCCTGTGTATGATTGCAACGCATCCAAATGGTCACGTTGTCAATAACGGATGACTTGTGTAGTGGAAACTAAAAATGAAACGATTGAAACTGCCCCACACCCTGGGCTTTCGCTTTAGTTGTTTCATGTTTGTTCAACAGTTCCCCAACGTATTCCTCAAAGTTAAAAAGCAAAGTTCATCCTCTGATCCACCATGATCCACCAATCCCTTTGAGTTTTTGAATGAAAAATGTGCCTCCCAGTTGCACCTTCCCTTTTGGCTTGTTTCTAGCTGCGCACCCAGCCGTCGAGTCTAAGACCCGAGGTTTTGGTTCGATGCGCAGCTCTATGAGGAGATCCACCTCTCTACCAAGCCAGATGCAGCCAGTATTTTGCGAGAACACTGGCGACAGGTGTGTGTGTGTGTGCCTTTTTTTTGGAGTGTTTTTCGGGATTGGACTCAACACAAGATGTTTTTTTGGACTGTAATTGTATGATTTTATCTAGATCACTGCGTATGATAGTAATACGACTGTTCATGATATGATAAGGATTAAGGTGTGACATTGGTGAAATTTCATTTAGTTCCAGATTGATAAATAATGATAATAAAGTGACATATATTTTTGGATATATGATGTATTTGTAAGAAGTCCCTACTTAGCATCGGATGGCGATCAGAATCATGACTTTAAAAGCCCAGGTCGGAGTGCAGGTGAGTACATGTATAGGTGGACTGAAATTATGCTGAGCCCACGACTCACACATGAACTAGTTCGAAGCCTTCTCATTTTTTGCATGTGTGGCAATAGTTAGTGGGAAGCATTGCGAGTCGGAAGATATCCCATGGCATTTCCTTCCGTTTGAGAAGCGTCTTAAAAGATATCATTGTAGATGCTGAGATGTATCGATTTCATTCGTATAAAATCCATTGGAACCATACGCATCCTGCATGTCACTCCACCATTTTGAGACAAACATAACCGAACATCCCTACAGACTACAGACTGTCCATTCCTGCAGCTGCTCGGGTCCTTTCGTTCGTCAGGCGGCACTCTGTTTCCGCGCACCTGTGCGTGCAGAGGGCGAAGGGCTGCTGCTTGAGCTGCACCAAGATGAAGATGCCATTTGGGTGCCTGGATCTATTTGGTTAAAAGAAAATTCCTGCCACACTGAAAAATATTCATGCTCTACTGCAGTTAAACTCTTATAAAACTTCTTGGTTCCGGAACTATACGAATCATCTTTGGGCGGCATACATCCATGATACACAAGTCACCTAACGGCTTATGTTGCCTTGTCTAGGAGCTAGCCCACTCATCAAGCAACAAGAAACTTCACTTGATTGAACATTATTTATTTCGCCGTGGGCTCAAAGTAAACAAGCAAATTCCAGCAGGGCTACGGCTACAGTTCATGGCCCATGGCATGAAAGCAGATTCCAGCGGGCTACAGTACATGCGGAGTATTAAAAAGCATCCATGTGAGTCTGATTGCTAGTGAATAGATGCAGTGATGCCAATCATGTTTGAGGTTGTGGCCACTCTAAATCCTATCTAGATCTATCTAGATCAACATGCACGTTGTGTATGCTGCATGAATTCATGTCTACACTTTTGCACTTGGTTCATCACTGCCTCATGAGCCTGGCATTTCATGCGTGGTTTCAAAGGTTCACTCTTTTTGTAGCCTTACCTAATAATGGTTTATTCAGGTTTATTCACCATTCAAATTTTCCAAATGCTGGTGTCCATGCCTGCGCACTAGTCTCGATCATCCTCCGCCTCGGGCCTCGTGGTTGTTGTTGGACTTCACATGGTGTCAGGTGACACTGCCGCGCAAAGATACGGCAGAGAAGACATATGCTGGAAAGCCACCCATGTGCAGGCCGCTTTCCGTTTGACGAAAACGGAAAATGGATGAAAATGCCATTTAAGCAGTGCTAGCCATGTAAGCAGACTTATTGGCAAAAGAAAATCTGGTAGCAAAGTGAGTCCCCACAAGATGCTCAAGTTTGCTAAGAATCGGATTTTTTAGCAGATGTTTTTTCAGCAAAAGTGAGGCTCATATAGTTTAACTAGAGCTAGTGTCTAGCGTCCCCAATACTTTGAAACATCACCTTCCAAAAATGTTCTTTTGGTTCATACTATGTATTTATATATATATATGCCAATATGAAATAGTGTTGTTTCATAGCCCAATGAAGCTTCCCAGGTTCCCTTCATGGAAACAATTTTGATATCAACAGATACCCCCAAACTGTCGTCCGGTCGTCCGTTCGAAAGGTGTGGCCTCCATGCGGGCACGTCACGACAGCGCTTAGGTATGCCAAGGCGTCCGAGTGAGGTTCGGTGAGCCTGGCAGATGGGAAATCTTGGAGATGTAAATGACATGTAAAGATATGATTTAATGATTAGATGTATACAGTATACATATCAGATGAGTTCATATGAAAAGCAAATACATTACGTTTATTAGGTGTACAGGTCGAGTCCAGGTAGAGTGAGAGAGAGAGAGAGCTCTATGGGTATATCGCTATCTTGCTCCTATCCCAGAAGTGCTGGAGAGAGGCCAAAAAGGCATTCTGGGTCTATATGCGCGTGTGTTTGTATTAAATAGGTTGAAGATATGTCCTCGACCCTGAAACATTAACAATGGCCAAGCTCTACAGGAAGCGATATTGTGTGGAAGGGGCTACTCTCCACCGCCTCCATCTCTTTTCAGGAAGAAAAGATGACACACCAAAGTAGTTCCAAGACGATTCATGCATGTTGGGACATCTTTGGAAATGGCTGATCGCTGAAAGCTTAGGATGTAGTTACTGATGTTGATGGGTGCGCGTCTCAAATCATTACCCTCAATCGCCATATCCCTGAATTCCCTTCACACCCTATCATTGGCCGCTTTGAAACGAGATCAAAAAGGATGGGGGCCCTGAATGACTGCTAAAATCTTCTGCACATCTGAGCACACTTGATTTGGATGCCCCAAAAGGTCCTTTTGGGCACCGGTGGTGCAGTGGTTTTTGGTGACGGACCTCAATTACCTTTGTTGTTCCTGGGATGCCAAGATGACGTCAAAATGGGAGAAACATCAGGATCAGGCATTGAATGGAATTGGATATGAAATGTACGATCGGCATGTGGTATTGGAATGTTGATTTTTACTATTTGAGACTGTTGATTGGAATGGTTTTGTGGTTTCTGTGCTAGTAGCCAACATGTTCTTTACAATGCGTCCTGGGCTCTGGCCCTTCAAAATTTCAAATTTCAGGGTGCTTGCTCCGCTGACTCTTTGGATGGAGGTATCTACCGCAACATATGATGATATTAACTTGCAAGATCTGAAAAGGGATTCTTTCTGTCATAGGCCTCATGTCATTTCAAAGCCGTTTTATGTTTTCTTAAACCTACAAATTATTTTGAAGAGTTTCAGAAGACATTTCAGTGGAGCCACAGCAACGAGTGCAAGGTTGGCCCAACGTGGCTACAGTCCGGTGGTCTCCGCCGGGATCAACAGTGGATCCAGAAGGGGACAATGGCGACATGAACAGTTGAATGGCATTGCAGATAGGTGCGTATATAATGTGCATATGATTTACAGATATTATCTGTCATTATTATACATATAATCATGTAATCCTTTCTATGATTGTATGGCATGTGGCTATATGATGCTGCCTTGAGGAATTTTAGTGATGTCGCATGATTTCACCCCAAATGGTCTTTAGGGAACCCTCTCCAGATGGCCTTGTACACATCTTTGCGTATGCATACTCAAGGCAGTATGCTAGCGATCTATGTAAATCTAACCTCTAATTTCCGAGGTTTCCCAGCTTGGTAACTCTGTCATGTTGTACCTGCTTGCTCCTTGCAGTTCATCGAAGCTTGGAACAAGTAGTTGTAGGAAGGTTTTGCCATGGCTTTTCGTATTCTTGCCCGTCTGGGCCAAAGAAGAAGTTTTGCACAGGTGGCCGATGCTGGTTTCTTTGCCTCAAAATTAAAGACACTTGAAGATCCAAAGGTGGGCAAACATTTGGTGACAACAGAAGCTGTCTCCAGGTCAGAAGTTCTTTTCTGTGTGGATCTCACCGTCAAAGATGGACGGTTGCTGCAGGATCCGAACATGTACAGCTTGCAGGTGAGCGAGCATGAACACCTTGATCTCATGAAAGTGCCAGATGACAAAGGTGGCATCGCCCGATTCTTGAGCCATTTGGGTGAACCCAACCTGAAGCCCGTTATCACTGATCAGTCAGTAAGCTTCAGTGCTGTGCGCGACTTGCAACCTGGTGAGGAGCTGGGTTATCACTATTGCACTACTGAGTGGTCTATGGCCAGCCCTTTTGAGTGCGCCAAAGATGGTCAGAGTATTCAGGGATATGCCCATTTGAACGCAGAAACACAGGAGATGCTTCAGAAGAAGGAATTGCTGGCATCCCACATCCAACAGTTAGCATCAAAATTATCCGGAAAATAGATTTGAGAAAAAAAAAGATGGCCTTGTTCGAGTACTTGGAGGTTGGTGAAGTATCGCTGAACCCATACAGATACCTGTATCAAGATTTCGGAGATACACATACAGAAAGAGATGGAGAAGGATAGAAATAGAATCAGCTGGATTATTTGATTGATACAGTATAGATAAATGGGTTGGTTTATACTGAAGGCAAGTATAGATAAATAAGCAGACATCGGGTGCCGATAGGGAATGATAGGCATAGATATAGGCACCATTGATAGATAAAGATATAGCATGAAATATCTACTATTTACTATTTGAAGCACATTCTTGCACATACATTGGAGAAGCCATGGAGGGTGTTCTCGAAGTGTGAAGAAATTTGGAAAGCTATTATGGTGATTTACCCAGCAAATATATATGAAAATTTTGCTGCCAGAAAATAAAGGGTTGTGAATGCGTTTTGAGGTTGGGAAAAAGATCGCAACCCTGAGCACCTTTGTCCCAAGATATCCAGATTGGTAGAGCTGTGATGAGCTGTGCGTATTTCATACCTCTTTGCTGAATTTGTTGAGACAGTGTTATGTATGTCGTTGTTCGACCCTGGATCACGCATTCATGGATTGGACTCATTGGACCGTAGCCAGGAAGGTTTCTGACAATTCAGTAGTCTTCAAGTCCCGCGGTACGCGCCGGTGTGCTGTGCTCCATCCACTAGTGATGATGCAGCTCGTTCGAGATTTTGACAAGTTGGGGCTCCTCAGATCATTTTGTTCCGATGTTCTTTGCATACTGTACCCAAAATATACACCAGGTAAAATAAACATATTGATCCCAAGTTCCGGACGAACACGGGTCTGCAATTCCCTTCAATAAGCTGCGAAATCGATGTTGAAAATGAAAAGTCGGACCTCCAAGAAGGTAATCAACTGAAGTCAAAAGTAGGTCGTTTTTTGCACTGGAATCTGATATTTACATCCAGACATTACAAGACAGTGTTTCTTTGGGTGGGCCCTGCAATTGCTAAGGCTTCCTGCTGATCCCAAAGAGCACACCTTTGAGGCCTGAATCCATATCCATACATTTCCAGAATTAATAAGGCATGTATTGAAGTCAAACAAGTAACATGTAGTAGCGACAAGATCGTCGAAAGAGCATGAAAGAGCATTACAATGCACTATATTTGAAATGAGAACCAGACATATATGCAGTTTGCAAGACGTATTACGATGTAACTGGAGGAATGATTCATGGTCAACTGAAGCACATCCACTTTCGTCTGAAACTTGAAAAAACTCTGGTGCCTCAAGACAGGACGACACTACTGAGCCTAGCAGCGGCTCCGAAACAGGTGCTGCGATGGAGTTTGGTCCATCGATTGGAGTCCATGTCAGGGTATGAAAAAGACCTACATGAAGAAACAACAAACTGAATCCAGTCAAGTCAACCGTTTCAAAGAGAATAGATTCAGAATAGATAAGATCTGGCAAAGGAATTCTGCTGATGGTGGAACTAGTTGAAGCAAAAGTGATATTCTTGAAGAAGTCGTGTTGAGCAAGCATCACAAGCATCAATACACTAATGGAGAGCCTCCACCAAGCGCAGGAGGTCTCAGTCTTTGAGCGAGCAAAGAAAGCAGGTATAGTGTCACAGAGGGTTTCTCCAAAGTCCTGTCGCCGTATGTTGCCATATCAAAGAACTTTGCCGTTTGTGGAAACCTCTTCCCGTTCGACAGGTTCCGACCGTCCCAGGCGGGAGCGGATCAGTTTTGGACATTGCCACTTGTGGAGGGGGAAGTCATGGAAACATGACTCTTTCGAACGGAAGTTCTTGCAGGAAGATACAACATCGAAACAAAGAAGCAGTTGAATTTGCAAAAATGTTCATTGCCAAAAATCTGACATCTTTCATCATCTTTCTGTACGTTTTGTCAATTCGTTCAACGGATTTTTCTTCCCGATCTTACTCCAACGGTGTCGCGGCGGTCGGTGTTTTTGGTTCCACTCCTCCGTGAGGCGCTCGTCGCAAGGCGCGCGATAATTTTTGGTGGGCGATTCATCAAAGCATGAGATGCTGTTTTATTATTGATATCTGCTAGAACCAACAACATCTCTCCACCAAGCACCTCCTTATTGTTTGATTATGATTGCTTATGTACCAATTAATTTGGTGATTCTCGTGGTGCTTTCGGAAGACATCACAGCTACAAAGTTGGGGTCAACCACCTTGAGTCAGGGTCACTTCGATGAAACAACGCTCCTTCCGAACCTGTCTGGTTTCCTCTCACGGGACCCTTGGGTCGTGCTCCGTAGGGCCTTGCTTGCTGGTGCCCCTCCCCTTTTTTAGTTTGGGCACTAGCAGGCTTGCCATTCTTGCAGATATTTGAGGGAAAAGGCTTCTTCATACAAGGCAAATGCACCTCCAGCTTGCCAAGATCAGTGCCCCATTGCAAGTGTTCGATGAAGTGTTGCAGCATTGAAGTATTGCCTAGACCAAAACTGGGTTGGAATCAAAAGAACTTTGTCTAATGGGTGTCGTTTTATGAGGACTCTTCGTTGCCTTGGTGTTGGTTTAGGTCTCAAGCCTCCAATTTTGAGACATTTCCATATCACAATTTTCCTGGCAGGTTCTAGCCAGGCCTTGGTGGTTCGGGTGAACGGGGCAAGTGCAGCCAAGTATCATTCTATGAAGTTGCCTTGGATATGTTCCCAAAGTCATGTGGACACAAGATTTGATTGTTCAAGATTATTTCAGGATTCTTCATGTCCAATTGACATATCAAGGTATCAAGATGATTGAAACTGGTTGAAGTCTCCTGAAACTTTTTCCCGCTGGTTTCTAGACTCGAATAAGAACGGCTGTCATGTTATTATACACATGTTATATGTGTACTAACTATTGAATTCTATATGGGCCCTACTACGATAGCAAAGATGTATGTAGTGATTCGCAAGGATCTCGCGGGTGTTCACCACCTTCATTGCCCGACTACATATGCTGATTCATCAGGAGAAACATCCCAAAATGACACTATGATTTATATAATATATATATATATACGTATGTATTTCCTACTGAAAAGTGGAAATTTTCAGCCAGCGATGTTAGCTTTACCAGAGACCCAGTCGACCCACTTTCGGGAAGAGCATCTTTGTTCGACGCAGCTCAGATCCAGGTAGACTTCACCGTTGCAACCATGGCATTCAACGGGAGGTGCTTCGTGGCTGTTGCTGACCGGTGTATCTCTGAAACTGGCACCCTAAAATTTGATTATACAAACAAATTCAAAGCAAGATGTTATTTTCAGTGGATGTGTGGGTGTCATTTTGGGTTCTAATTTTGATATTCCCCTACTGAGTTCAGTACAGAGTACTGTATATTAATATCTGAAAATTCGAAAAGGTTGGGTAGTGGGTCAATGATGTAGAGCAGAGCGCATACAACTCGATTAGCGTTAGGATATGTCCACTGCCATCTCTTGTCACTCTCTTTCAATAGATGCACAGCAGATCTCTCTTCTCTATCGCGCAACAAGCCAGCTTTGGACAAGTTGGAATGTCTTGAATGACCCTAGAACCGATATCGTTGAATTTTGAATATCCTCTCATCTATTCAGAAATTACCGCCTAGGCCCAGGCGTCTTACTTGGCTGAATATCTCTGAATTATTGCAAAAAAAAAGATATGCGTATTTAATCTTATAAATATACCTATGTATCATTGTGCATCATTTGATCTTATCAATATGCCTTATCATAAAGGCAAATACACATCTACTTGCTGCGGTTTTTAACGCCTCGTGGCATTTTTGCTGCAGTTTCTGGTGTTAGGCGCAGGCAGCCCCCACCACCACCTGCAGAGCGGCCGAGTGTGCCGCAGCAAGTGGACCCTTCCGAAGGAGGACCACCATCGTGGTGTCCAGGACTGATGGATGATTGTGAGTTGTTTAGCCATTGGTGGTTGAACATTGGTTATAAGTGAGTGCATGGTGTATGCATAAGAGAATATCTAATATTATTGATATATGCAATACTGTTTTGTAGATACATACTTCATTTTGGGTTTTTCTTGCAGACCATTTCATCAGTTTAGGAATAATCAACTTCATTTTGTGGATTCGTTCATCCGTTCATTGCATTACTACTTGCTCAGTTGGGTTGGTGTTGCGGGGCCATGGTTGAAAGTACAGGAGAGCCTGTTCCTTCGGCTGGTATTGGAGCTCCACCAGGTACCTCGAAGATGCGGAGACATCTAGCATGTGTTGCCTAGCATGAATGAAATTCAATTAGGTGAAACGTTCAACCTGGCAGAAGCAACAAAATGCCTCTTGGAGCCCTGAACTTTCACCTGATCGAACAGTCATCATTCACCATAGCTACGGGTCTCTTAAGCCATGAGCATAACGGGAAGTGAGCATGGTTACCCCTTTATTGTTCCTTGTAATCCCTGCCAGAGGCTTTGTCTTTATATGACCTCCTGCTAGGCAAGTGAACTTCATTTCAATTCTGCTTCAAGAAACAACATCGGGACGGATTGAACTCCAAAGAAACTGCAAGGATCCTGATTTCCATCAACTTCGTGTTGATTCCCACAATCCCTGCTGGCAGCAACTTTTCTATATTTTAGCAGCGAGTTCAGGCTAGTAGCTTACCATGTTTCCTTGTGGGAAACGAATTTTGGATACGGTAAGTATTTTGAATTTGTGTCATCCTGTCATCCTGATTCCTGATGCATTCATATGCATTCTATATCTACATCATTTGATATCAATCGTTATCAATCTAGATCTGTACAAGAATTGTATTTGTATCCTTCTAGATTTGAATGATTTGAATCATGTCATCATGTCCATTCCGATTCCTCCCACCTCAACTTCTCACCCAAACTTTTTTGGGATCCTGTCAGGTTTGCCAACACCAAACAACCCAATGCCTGGATCTCATGTTGCCTTGGATCCAGAATTGACAACAACGTCTTTTTGGATTTGAAACGAAGAACCATGCAATTTATACACAAATTTGTTGGTTACATGTTGGAGTTTATGGAGGTTAACAACCAACATGTTCTTTTGAAATCATAAGAAGATTCCCTGAAGCGTTTTAAAGATTTTTATATAAAGTATACACACATATTGTCCTGTCGAGGATGCGAGCACCCACCAGGCAGCCGACAGCTGTGAGGCGCGGAGGTTTGTTAAAGGAGACATTGGGATGTTCATTGATTCATCCAACGCATTCCAAAGTGATCCGAATTGAATATTTATCTGAAATTTGATGTTCATCTACAGATTGGATACCAAACTCATCATTTTCACCCTTTCCAGTTTTTGTAGATTCCAAAAAACAAGAAAACACATGGCTTTGCTCCACCGAGGGGCCAAAACTTGGAGGGCGTCCCTGTGAAAGTGCCACTTCCACAGGCGGCCTAACGATGCTGTTGGGGAGTTGAGATCTGTCAGTCAGATTTGTAAGGACACCGAATATACATGAATATGCTTGACAGATGTCCTGCAACGGTGTCCCACCAGTCAAAATCTGCGTTTGCCACTGTTTCTGGGAGGGGGAGCATCCCAATGCATATACTGTACATGGATCTACTTTGATGCTCGGCGGATGTTTTGTTCGCAGCAGGAAGCTCGCCTTGATCCACGTTGTCAAGCTTTACTGCTGCTTGGTTGAAGCAAAACCCACAAGTAAGGCTGTTGCCTGTCAATGCCAGATGGCTCTGGAAGAGCTAAAAGTGCTGGCCATTTGTGATTCAGTTGCGAAAGCTCGAAGAGAGCAACATAGATCAGCGGTTGGCGAAAGGTCATGGGCTCACGTGATTAGAATGGAATCCGAAGGGATTTTCAATTTATTATACTGACATTTACAACCCGAGGAAAGTTGGGATGTATCTGAGGAATAGCATTGTAGGCTAGGAATAGTATTATTGGCGAGGAAATCATGGGAATTGACAAAATCTGCTAGAATCCGGCACCCAGCTCAACTGGGCTCCTACCCCTGTTTGGGATCTCCGGACACACCAAAAAGCACCTATTGGGCGAAGTGAGACCAAGTTGGTGAGACGTTTGAGTTCCAAAAATTGCAATTTCATTCTGCAAAATCATGATTAGATGGAATTTGCATGTGATGGATCACTTTATCCAATTATTGAATCTATACGTTCTGTGTGCAGGACATACTTTCTGAAGCTACATTATATCAGCAGTATATGTACTGAGAAAGTTCAATACCCAAAGGGGGTAACGTCCTTTTTGGTCACCCTTTCTTCCTTTGCCATTCCCTCCCCCTTTGCCAGAGGTGGGCAGTTACTTTCAAGCGCCCCCTCGTTATCGTAATGTTAGTCAAATTCTGGTAGGCCATCCCAACTGAAGAGTATGCAGAGCCATGTGCATAGATTGTTCATAGATAGAGGACGTCCTTTGCCACCTGAGATATCTGAAACCTTCTCAAGTGTGTTCTAACGAGGATAAGACATGCATCCTTGACATCAAGCGAGGCTGAGGTCACAATCCAACTGATGACAAATTGACTGCTTGGTAGCTTATGGTACTTTGAATTCATTGCATGTAAAGTCTAGAGATGGGAGGCCTTCTGTTTGGTGGTGTTGAAACTCCTTAACCGGAATCAACAAATGATGTTATAGGTTCACACACTGTAGTGGCTGTACTACTGTTACTGCTTCTATATACGTATATAACCACTAAAGCCCCCCCTATTGCATGGTGTTTGATCGGACCCTTACTTGAGTCCAAGAAATCTCGTTTGGTGCCCAGGTTTATGGACACCCCAGCGAAGGTGCGACCAATGAAGCTGATGGCCAGAGACGCTTGGAGCTGAAGGGAGAAGTGGATGGTGAAACAGGAATTTTGCATGGACAAATCACGGTAGTTGGGCATATCTCAAGTTGTCTAAAAACTGTGATGACAGATGCACAAATCAAAATGACACATGGTTGCATGATACTTTCCTTGACAATCTTTTGTTGGATTGGGGGTTGCGGCTCACCCTCCTGTTGAAATTTGGTACCCCCAAGTGCCCCAAGTGTGCTGGAAGTGTTTGTTTGTAAAGGACACCGATGAGAATTTCTGGGGTCCCGAATTCAGAGACATCCCCATGCAACATAACAGTATATCCTACTTGTAATATATACACAGAATCATATCTATGTGTATGTATATATATATATACATATATTCGTATGTGTATGTAATTTGTGTATTTATATATATGTATGCACTACATGACCAATTCTTGGACTTCGAATTCACTTTATCACTACTCCATGACATCATAGGCATTACTATTTCAAAAGCACTGCTGTTCGCATTGTGTCATTATGCAACCTTTGGGCACCTCAAGTTTTCACCGGAGACGACATGGCAATGTGTTCAGTGTTGATAGGTTTAAAATCGAATGTATCAGGCGAGGTCCCCCAAACAGTGGTTCGTTTTCTGCGAGTACTAATTTTAAATGATCCTAGCAGTGGGTACTTGGCCAACTACTTGAAGTTTTCAGGATGTTTCACAGTTTCACCCTGTCTGATTTGTTTCATTTGATTTGAACAGATGCGGCATGGTCGAACTCGTAGTTTTGACCTACTGTAGGGGATGATTGGCAAATTGTATAGCGGTTCAAAGTTTTGCAGACAACCTTCCCATGTACGATTTGATCGGCCGCGGTACTGTCAGCACCAGAGTTTCCGTTGAAACGAGTCTAAAAACGCCAACGTCATCTTACTGTTCAGTGTGAGTACGATTTAAGGGCATTCCTGAAATATACCTTGCAGACAAAAGAAAGCCGAGGTGGTGTGTATACATAGCACTGATAGGACACAGCTTTCGAAATTCTGTTGACTTGGAAAAGTGAACTCCGGTGACCTCATTCCACATAGTTTAGCAAGCAATTCAGGTTTTGGATTTCAGACAAACAAGAAGGATATTTCAAAGAACAGCCTGTTTAAGACATATATTTCTGTTTTTCTAGGTTGTAAAAAGATTGCAAAAAGGAGTGTTCTGGAAACTATGACAAAAAATCCATTTGTTTATCAAGTTTACACCTAGTTCCACATCATAGGTGGGAACCCTTTGATGCTTCATTGGGGATTCACCGTTCAACCTAGGAACCTCAACGTGGATTCCTCGGTCAGATCGACCGCGCGACAACGCTCCTGAGCACTATTCCACGGTGAAAAGTTGGAGCCAGGTGGGGATGAAACGCAAAACACAAAAAACACAAAGGATGCAATATGTGATCTATATATACTGTATATCACTGTATATATCGGATGTATCAAGTTTGTGTAGGTATATATTATATTTGTATCTACTGTATATAATTCTTTACATGTATTTTTAAAAAAAGTTACATATATGGAGACAGTATGTATTGCATATGTGATGCCTTACAAACACGGCAGAGGGAAATGTGATTTTGTGCAACAAGCTCCTTCGGTGATTGGCGTCTGTGTGAGGCCAAATTGTGAATTTGGACTGCACAGCTACAGTGAATTCGACCTTGGCGTAGCCAGGCTGTACAGAGGCGAGCAATCAGAGAAGGTTGGCAATGAAAAAAATCCGCAAAGTCAGATTTGAATCGAATAGATAGTTGGAAAAGCAAGTCTGAGTCTCACCCAGTGCAAACGTCTCGTTCTCTCTGAGCTGCTCGTGGGCCCTGATTGGCTTCCCAAGCGACCTTTTGGCCATTTCCTTAAAGGCAAGCCGCGGCACTTGACAGGAACTCGGAGATCCACGTGCCCCAGTCTGTGCTGCTCATCGATAGTGTGATAAGTCGGTGACTTGAAGTGGTTTAGATAGTTTTAATGCAGGTATATATATATATACATATTATGTTTACATTTTATGTATACATATACATATACATCTACATATACATATACATATGCATATGCATTTACACATACATATACATATACATATATACATATTTGTATATACATATAAATATGTATATATACATACATATGTACATATCAGCTGTATATTAGATATTGAAGAATATCTATCTACAATCTACATTACCTTGCATTATGTTTTATTCAATGTGCATGTATCATTGAGACATGGTGATTGTAGAACAAAGCCAGTCAAACCCAAAATTCATGTTTTTACAACTGTTTAGGATCTTTAGCTTCACTGCACTGAGATGAAAGATCGGATTGAGTGTAGATAAGACTGTGGGAGCACAGCAGTTATAGCTGGGTGCATCCAAAACATGATGGGAGACCTTTGCCCTTGCTTTCTCATCCTGAGAATTGCCACGAATTATCCATAGAAGGGAGTCTCCCCGTGATTATCTGGGTATATAACAATACTTATTGGCACATATGTACACAAAATGGCTAATCTGACCAACCTTTTTGAATTCTCTGGTCAGCCATAGGCAGTTGGCCTTGCAAAATATACAACAACATACAACAACACTGTTTCTTATAGTAAGACTAGTGACTATTGATTCTTATATAGATATACAGACACATCATGTCTATATTAGGTACATCTATGTGTACACTGTACGTTTATATTTTGATAGAATACATGCATTATATATACAGTTTATTTGTAACACGTCAGAATCATTGACTTTCTATTCGCATTTTATGTCAACATTTGTCGTGAAATATATTTCCACATGTCTTGCAAATGTTTGCATTTGCAATTTTTGCGCTTGCCTCTTGGCTCCAACCGAAAAACTTTGAACCAGCACGCCAGACCCCGGTGCTCCACGACGGACGCCGCCAACGCTGGGTGCTGGTCGTTGATGATCCCGCCGTACAAGGCGTTGACATCCAACGTGGCTGCTGCCATTAGCCGTGACAGGACCAAGCTCGTGTCCACAAAATCAAGCACGTGCAAACATATGAACGACATCGTGTGGATGATGAAAGTTATGTGAATGTGTGAATTTATATAAGCAAGAATACGTCGACTACATGTACATATATTTTACATATGATATAGATTTTGATATGCATATTATATATCACAGTATTCTGTACTTCTTAAACTCTATCAAATTCTTTCATTACAAACAATGCAACAGATTACGGCAAAAGTATGGACACATGCAGTCTGAAGTCTCATGTTTTGAATAGACATGACACTGATCGTTTTATTCCAAACCTTGAAGCTTGCAATACGAGTGATCTTCAGCCACCTTATCCTCTAGACCCTGCGCAAACTCAACCCTATCCACAATAGACAACAGTCCTCTTAGCCGACAAGCATGCCACAAAAGTTGCCTTTATAACTTGAAATATTCTTGATATGACCATTTGATGTTATACCCTAATCAGTTGTCACAAGCTTGGAACGGCAAAATTTTGTTGCCCACCGGAACCGGAAGTATTTTGAGATCCACCTGCAACCGAATTCAGGGCTCCCAGGATCCACCTGCGAAAGGAGCACCCATTCAGCACCAAACCACCACCTTTCGGCACCGAAGCGGCCGAAAAAAAAACAAACAAACATGACATCGATGTGCTGCCGGGGGAGCTGCGCCATGAGGTCCCAAGATATTGGATAAGTCAAGAAGTAGGATGTTTGGAAAGATGCAAAGTGTATTTCCCAGAAGATGAATGGGACCCATTTTGGGATGGTTGGCCACGAATTTTTTGTTTGGGGAACTCACTTCTTTGGAGGTGTTCTATGACTTTTGACTTCACCCAAAATATTGTGTTCGTCAGACCTGAAAAAGAACGAAAAGTGTGAAAGTGTTCCCTCCAAATCAGAGGAAGAAGGGGAAGAAGGAGGCTTGTAAGGCTCGTAGGAAACCATCAGAAGCTGCTGGATGTTTAACCACTTCACCGGCCCCATCGACCTAAGGTGGGTCGTGGCCTTTTGAATGCTACCCTCATGCAGCGCTTCCGGCACTTGGAGGGTGGTCAGTCCATCAGAGTGGCTTAGGGGCCCAGGAAGAGAAGTGGTGCACTCATGTGCACTCGCTTGATCAAAAGTTCCAAAAGCATTCAAAACACTCCCAAAATCATCCAAAAATCATCATCCATTGTGCTTCATGAAGGCAAAACGGTGGTTACTGACGGCTGAAAGACCCTTGATTCTGGATGGAAGTATCTTGCAAGACGTCGTTAACTGAAGGGCCATTTGAATCCATTTGACCAAAACAGAGTGGCAGGTTCTTGAATGCAAAAAACGCAAAAGAAGGTCACTGAGGTACAAAAAGAATATGTGATCATATTTGACCACTTTTTTTTTGAAAACAATAATCCAGAATCCAGAATATCATATTGAGTTGGTTTGAGAAGATGATTACTGTATGTATTGTGGCGTAGCGGCTTTCTTGGCTGACCTTGTGTCACTACATGAGGCCTTACGGACTGGGGAGTTGATCCCATCACAAAAGGTGGGCTCAGGGGATTTGGGTGGTGGATCGGAAAGGGAAGGAAGAAAACCTTGGAAACAACGGAAAGGCATAGGGAAAGTCAGATGAAAAAAGCACTATATGTACTAACACAGATGATCCTTCAGTCATAGCCAATGTGGGTGTCAGTGGGGCAGGGCCTCAAGGTAGAGACAATGATAGATACCCCACAAAGATGAAGATGGAATAGGGAATAAGAATGGATAAGATGGATACGGAATGGATCCCCTAACGAGGAAATCAATGTTGAATGTCACTTTGAGTGTCTCATGTTAAATTCACGCGAGTCATTAGAGTGTGCAATGACTCGAGCTTCAAAACGATGGCTAGCAGCAACTGGACCAGTTAGATGCACTGCAAAGGTGTTGTTTTTCCAGCTCCTTCTTGAAGACCATGAATGATTTCACGGTGTGTGAAACCACCAAAGTCATCTCAGATTTGTCAAATGCTCAAAATGTCCGACCGCCAACGCCCGCCTTCCGCAGGTGTCTCGAAAGAGACCTGCAGGCGCGGGTATCCCTGAGGGTGGCAACTTGGGGATGATGGGCGTCTCGCGTAAAAATCGTCGGGTTGTTTCAGTCTGACCTTTTCCGGCATGGTTGGCGAAATGTCGTGGAGAGGTTCCATTATGGTATGAAAAGACACCCATGATTTCATATGATTTCGAATTTGCTGGAGAAAAATTGTGAATGAATAGCTTGGTCCAGTTAAGTGTGTTGCATTTTTGCTTTCAGTAAACAACCTAATTCAAAGAGAACTATTCGGTATCAAATCTTTGAATCCTCAACTCGGTCATTTTATGTCAAGTTTAGCGAGCTGCTTAGGGAGCGATGTGACTTGTTTGTTTGCCATCAGGAGCTCTGAAGGCCCGGGAAGGGGAAGAAGTTTTGTCGAAAACTCCCAGATTTCAAGGATTTTGAAGAGACTTCAGTTGGTAAATGTATTTATTACAAAAGCGACCGAAATCTTTGGGGAGAATGATGGATTTATGAATTGAACTGAATTTATGTTTGATTTTAACATATTTCAACTATAGTCTGTAAAGTGTTCGGCCTTTGATTTCATCAACTAGATCTTTTGGCAAAGGAAATGAAGCTTGTTCTTGTGGATGTTGTTTTGGTGTGTTGCCTTCCAACAAAAGATGGAAATAAAGGAATGGGGAATCCTGCGGAAATGTATGGCACTCAGATAACTCGCCCAGGAGATAGTTTAACTAGACTTCTGTCAGTTTTTAGGAACGGACCTGCAGAACGGTTGAACTTGACATGACTTGTTTGGCGCGATGGAAATACCGCTAAAATACCAATCAAAGATGAAGCCTCCTGGGACGTCTTTAGACTTTCTCCGGGATCAAACACGGTATGATTTTGAATTAAATCAGATCACATAGCATTTAAGCAAACGAATTTGGACCCCACGATAGAATGGCCAAGTAGTTGTTTCAAGTGTATCGATATGTTCAGGTTTTATTGTAATGCGTTCCCTAAGCTCAAGCCAATCGGATATTGTTTTTCTGTACTTGATCAACATGTTTAATCCAACAATTTTCCAAGAATCATGTGTTGCATGGCTTTCTGGGCTTCCCCACTTTGGTATAGGCATAGGCTACAAACAAAACGTCTCATACTGCCACTGGGCTCCAGCAAAAGCCGCGAAAAATAGAAAACACGGCCCAAAAGTCCAGAGCGTGACGTGGGCACGCTGGGACCTCAGATTTGGGTTTTACGGATGGCTTTTCCCTTATGACATCATCCGGTCAAGTAGGTTTGGGAATTGGACCAAATATAAGGAGCCACTTCCGAGTTTGTTTTGGGCACAAGCTGCTTTGACACATTCAATTGCATTCAAGAATCGTTCTCAACGTGTTTGATGTTGGCTGCCGAGCTTTAGCTGAGCTGCATTGTCGCAATGCTATTCTATGGGATTTCCATACATTTCCTGCATGCACAAAATATATGGGACAGCATTCTTTGCTCACCACTCTGCCTAATGGTAATTCACACGCTGTGGTGGCGGTGGGTGGTGGTAGTACCTGGTACATGCTAGTACTATCAGTATTTGTAGCACTAGTACGTAGAAGTATTTCCGGTATTACTAGTACTAGTTACTAGTTCCACTGTACTAGTTGTGTTTGAGGGGACCATAGCATGGGGGAGGGGACCAGGAACATGCACTCTCTGATGGCCCAGATATAGGTCTGACCTTTGGGTGCATCGTAAAGGTTGGATTTTTGTTAACCGAAGAACACTGTTTTGAAACTTGAAATCCTTGAATCATGTCCTAATTTTTTTTTGGGCGTGTGCGTACAAAGAGGTTGAGGTGCATACTAATGTACAGTACTGAATCGTATGTAGTCATGGTCACACATAGTAGCTAATCAAGGGAAAAGCCAGAAATATCTGGCACCCTACCACCTTTTACGATTGCCCAAGCGCTCAGGCTGTTTCCTTGCTGAAGCATGTCGAAGGTTGGGCTGTGACTAGTTGTGATGCTTCATGATATTCTTTGCTGTTTGGACATGACCATGAGGTATTGGAAATTTGCACCGTACCGTTTCGAGTTTGGTGTGACATTCACTTCACCACCATTGAACCAAAGATATCCTTGCGCCACCACAAGTGCATCTTTAGCAGTCAAGAGAATTCAAGAGATCCAAGTTAGCGGGTAACGCATGAAAAGTTTCCTGAATGGTTACATTTAGATCCATCCTCGTAGCACACATTGAGAGTTGACTGTTTCGTGCAATTCTGCTAAAGAGCACGGTCACGGTGTTTACAGTGCCGAAATTGAAAATGAATGCCCCTGTTCCAAACCATCTCCACTATCCACTCATCGAATTTCCAGGGCTTATATCTTCATCCCCTTTTACCGATTATCTCCCCAAATCCTCTCGCATCAGACGGGCTCCGGAGCGGATTTGCGCAAGTTCATGGAGAAACGACTGGACCGCAAGGGTGTCCAAAAAGAATGGCAGAAGATAAGATGTATAGACGATATGACGATATGTAGATATCTTGAGTAGAGTCGGAGTGATGAGACTCAGTTGGCTGGACATTCCAGTCACGAAGTGAAGATTGTAGATGATTCCATTGATGGTCCAGGTATTTGAGGAAGCTTGCAGGTACATGCAACTTTACCGAAGCATCCATGAAAAAAAGATCCATGAAACATGAATGTCACCATTGGAAACCCGTCAATTGTCATGTAAACCTCAGATCATCTCTATGTCACTGGAAAATCCAAGACCCGAGATGTTTACAGATGATCTAATTTCAAACTGCCGCACATCCTGTAAAGCATTTTGTGGAAAGCCCTCCCAGTGGCACTTCCATTGATGTCGATACACGGATGCGTACATGCATGGAAACATATGTTATTCATATTTACAATACTTGTCCCCCCCACCAACTTCTCACCATGTCAAAGATGGTGAAAGCTGCTACTCAACCCAATGAGCTGAGTTTGGTGCAAGATATCGTGAAAATAGCATTAAAAGATCATTGTGGAAATAGATTCCATACTAAACCCCTCCACAACTTCTTATGGCAGCCATAAGCAGGACTTGAAGCTGACTGCCAATCGCCATGTGGTGGGCGTCCTGCGAGGTGCTTTGGATGGGAAACGTGCCCAAAAGCGGTCAACATGACACATTGGAATGGTCCGGACTTTAGCCAGCCAGATGTACTTCCCAAAGTATACCTTCCGTAAAACCGGGTGTAAGATCATCGACTGCCAGGTTCCTGCATAGTTTAAGGGAGGGAGGAACAGAGCACTATTTGGAACTCAAATCGGAGAGAAAGCTTGGGTACTGGAGCTACTAGAAGATCTCGTTCATCACATTGTATAATCAATATATTATTGGAATATTCCCTTCCAGAAAATTGGCATTAAAAGGCACTGGGAGTTGAAGTGACAGTATATGAAATCTATAAAACCGATATTCAAACTATCAGCTGGACATGACCATTCGCTAAAAAAATCCAGAAGCATGGATGGCAACTGATGAGTTTGCAGATTTGCTGTTTCTGCTTCTAGGATATGACCAGTTTATGAACATTGTCCTGGACAACACCGTTGAGATTGTCTCCCCCACCGAGAAGAACGAGATCGGCATGGTGGTGATCCGAGGCCATAGAAGACAAATGGCTAGGAGGTTGTCGGGGTGTTTATCAACAGATTGATTGATTGCCACAAGATATGATGTTGGTGGGAGAAATTCCCCACCACTTGGCATGTAGAATACCCTATCAATAGTGCCATAAACTACCTGTCAACTTGTGCAGGGTTTCTTTAATAAACAGTATTTGTGAATATTTGTGAGTGATCAAAGTATGATGTAAGACAATGAATTTGAGACTACTATGATCATGCAATTTTATGCAGGTATGTGTAATTTCACCAATGTGAAGCACTACGAAGGGCCTGCCTTAAAGTGCCTGTAAGCGCGATCATGACTGTGGGTGAATCATAGCGACCACATGACATCACCCCGAATAGGTGAAGTCAGAAGAATCCCTGTCCTCACAAAACGACCTTGTTTCGGGAATTTGCAGGATACCATTCTATGTCAACTACATTTGTTCAAAACGGACAATAATGAATCACTCAAGGTATGCTTGGCTGCGGTTTTTTTTGCGAGGTCGATGTAGTAGATACAATAGACCTTCAAAAGTCATATGTACATCAGCAAGATGCAGGAAACACTTACAGCAGCAATGCACCACACCACAGGGGAAAAGAGGCTTCCCATTTAAGAGGATCCTGGCGTTTGCTCATTCGCTAAAAGCTGTACTGCCCAGATCTTGTAGCAGGTTGGGGAGCGTTTCCTCAGCTCCAAGGGAAGATAACTGAGCAGGGTTGATGGGTTTTACTGGATAGAATGATAGAAATACTATTATCCTTGACTGTACCATACTGCACCACAAAACCGGCAAATTCTCAATAAAATGCTATGAAGCACCCGCTTCATGGATAGCGCATCTCAGGGATGAGTTAAGGGGGATGAAATCTTTGTTTAGCTTCGCTTCCACTAAGACAACAGCTCTAACGTTCGAACTCATAGGCCAAGGATGCAAGAGGGGGAATGCCTTCACCATCCTTGACCAATGATTTGGGAACCTTTCAATACTGGACCCAAATGAAATTGGATTTCAGTGGGAAAATGCAGGAAAGCAATGATTTATTGAATTGTAGTCTTTTGTGCACCTACTCTTGAGAGCCCATAGGAGACGTATGTTGCTCTGCAAAAAGGGATAATGAGATTACTTCCTCCACTCTGAATCCATCCACACAAGGGTTGTTGGAATCCAAGTGTTCATGCAAGTGGAACCTTGCAGGATAGTAATGGAGTAGTTTCAATCAAGTTCATTTATCCAACGTGTCGAGGCAACAGCATTATGATGTGGGAGTGCTTGGACAGAGTCAAGTGAGTGATATCGAGGAGGTAGAGGAAGTCTGGCATCGGAAAAAGTAATGAATGACCGAAAACGCGCCGCTGTGGCAGCGAAGAGTTGTGCGTTCCACCGTTTTGGGGTGAGGAATTCAGGCCGAAAACTGATGGAAATGGAATGAAATGGATGTGTTGGGGGATTTGCCATCCAATGAAATCCAATAGCATTCATGGGATCTTCATGACGTTCATGAGATCTTTATGGGTCCAGCCACAAGAGCTCACCGTTCTTAAATCAAGGAGGAATTCATCAGGTTGAACAACCTTGAAGGTCAGGTGTGGAGTCACCCATTTCTGAGGTGAATTACAGCGAACTCACCCGACCTAAACGTTTGGTTTGGAAAGAATCCTCCCCAAAATGACTTGACATTTCAATGATAGGTATTTGGCGGTTGGTGAAATACGAAATAACTCACCAGCGAGGGGTGTCTGCATATTATGATACCATCCCAAGAAGCATTAAGAAGCCTTTTTCATGCGAGTCCAATCAGTACGGCAATCATTCCAATAGTCAGATAGAACTAGTCCAAGCTTGGTTGGAAAATTTCAACTTCTCCAGTCGGAAGATGTGCCAAAAAGCAAACATCAAAGCATCAGCAACTTGGCTCAAAGCAAAGCATCAGAAGACAAAAAGCCGAGTTTGCCAGGCGCGGACAGGGTTGATTCAAAGATGAAAGAAGAGGTCCAGGTGACCAGGTGGTAGAAGTTGAAGGATCACATATTTCACAACCCTATGGAAGAATGGTTTGTAACAGACCAAGTTTGAGGTGATTTGCAGTCATTTGCCTTGATTTTACCGTGCGTATAAAAAGGACCTAAGAATCCAAAGAGTTGTGTTTTTGTGTACTCTTTGATTCAGCCTGGTGTGGCTGTCCCTTCTTGCATTAGATGGGAGCTGCATAAAAAGTCTACTGCCAAAAGAAATTGTTGCCTGTGCGGAGTGATACGGGAAAACGCTCACTGCAGAAAGTCCTATCACAACCAGTCCTCTTATCTTGTTACAGTTTTTCCATGTGCCACAGGGTTTGCCAGCACAAAGGTTGGATAAAGGTGAACATAACTGATATTGTCATGTAAGACTTATGCTCTAAGTACTTTCTAGATGCTATAGTGGCTATGGGAGAACCTAACCATTTTTAGGTTGTCATGCTTGGATACTTGCATGCAGCCTGCCAACGTACCTTCCTCACCAAAGAGTCCCATCATGTTCCATCCCTGTCAAGGAGAGCAATGTCGAAGGTGAGATTGGAAAAACCTTGGGGTTGGTGTTTGATATTTATCAATTTTCACTAACGGGCATGGCTCTTGGAAGCTGAATGGCTGATTGGGTGGATTTTGAAGAAATCTACAACTATTGGGTAAGAAGGATATGTTTTTGCATTTCAAAGGGAAGTGTTCACAAGTTGCGGTGTGACCCTTCCCTTCATGCATTTGGAATCACATCAACTGGTTACCAAAAAGCTTATCGATTCCGAGGTCCAAGGGATGGTCAAAATCCTCTAGATGCCAAGTCAACACAGAAAGTCAAAGTTAAAAGTGTTGCAATCTATACTTGCAGCATTGAAACCCCCAGTTGACAATGAGAACTTAAACTACAGGATTGCATTGAATGAGTGTCGATAGTTACCTTATAATAACTTATAATGATATGATATATATATATATATATACGTGCATGTTTAGATTGATACCAGACGTCTACCTCGTCCCAAAGCGCGATTTACTTAGATTACTATACTAAACACTATGTGCACATTTGCATACGATCCGACTTTGCTAAAAGTCCTTAAGGTCTGTTAAGTACTCCTAGATATTCCTAGAACAGCTGCCATGCGCCAGACTGGATCGGGAGCAGATTTGCGAAAGTTCATGGAGAAGCGATTGGATGCTTGCAAGAAAGGCTTGATCCTATGACAGATCCTATTATGATGCTATGAAATAAGACCTCCAGAAAAAAGTGCGGTTAGATTGATGACAATGGAGAACTTCTATCACATCCAAGACCTGGAAACTGGCACTCTAGGGAGACACTTAGAAAGCCAAGACCTCAAAGGATGACACATCAAGAGGTCTCCTTGTGCTACATCAAGCAACAGCAAGAAATTACGGACCAAAACAAACCTTCTGACCTGCTAATTTGAGTAGAAAACCACAGGTTCTGAGGATTATGCATCCAGGGACCAGTTTGCTTTCACCGGTGATCCTATCAATTTCCCATGACACCAACCTGAGGACTTGAAATTGACTGCCAACCGACATGTGGTGGGTGTTCTGCGAGGCTCGAACCCGTTGATGTGTTGGAGCTGTGGAAGGTTTCATATCATTTTTCTCTGACGAAATCGGAGGAGTCATGAAAGTAACACCCACGAATTTCTGTGATACAAAGATCCGCATTTTGTGCCGAACAGAGATCATTATGATCATTCTCAACCAAACTCCACTCGGGACCCTGGTTTCTGGTTTATAGCGTATGACCAAGAGATTGCCCATTTGCCAACTGAGTTTTAAGTCCAAATTTCCAGACCCCGAAATTCATCCAAAGGCTGCAAGATTATATTGAGATCCATCCAGAGGTGCTCCATTAAGATAGGGCCAGTTTGCGACCTTGCTGTGTACAGATGCTGGATCCCTTGTCATAGTCATGGTTCTATTAATCACAGTGGATCAAATTGTGACATCTACTGTGGGACTATATATGACTATATGCGACTACAGGTGACTATTTCCACTTTTCTAATGAAATCTTTTGGGGCTGGATCAAGGCAATTTGCAACGTCAATTTCTGACCACAAAGTTTAATATGGTCTGTTGAACGAGAGGTCCGCCATTTGGACGTGAGGCAATTTGTATGTCCAGTCATGCAGTTTATGACTAGATGACGACTGGCAGGTTATGACCAGTTCATGAACATTGTCTTGGACAACACAGTGGAGATTGTGTCCCCCACGGAAAAGAACGAGATCGGCATGGTAGTGATCCGCGGACCCTGGACGACACCATTGGCCATTTCGATTGTGGGCCCAGAATGTATATCTCCATATTGTCATTTATGCTTACATACTAAGGCAGACTCTGATGCAGTTTACCTTGAGATTGGTGGAGTGGAAGGTTGGAACAAATATAAACATCGTGATGGCAATGTTTCTACATGTTTGCTTGAACGAACAGATGGAAGTGGGAATCTGCATACCTTCGACCCCTCCGCACCTTTTTGCCAGTCCCACTTGTCTTAGGAAACAGCATCATGATGTGGGAGTGCTTGGACAGAGTGAAGTGATGGATGCATTGCGCATCCCAGGATTTTAGGGCGGCTGCCAGGGTTGCTACGGCAAACACCATCGCGGTGCTCCAAGACACCTGTGAGCAATGGTCAAACAGGTTGTGGCGTTTTGTGGGATATTGCACCGCCTCATTGGGCGATGAAGTACAAGCAACATCAAGAAACAAGTTGTTTATGTAACATGTATGAAAATATATGCAGATATGCTGTCAAGTATATCCATCCATGAATACCCATGATGTTTGTTGAGTTTGTCCACTGCTCACCTGTCCAAGCATATGACGCCAAGTGTGCAAGATTTTGTGTGCCATCCATATTTGAAAAGGTTTGACAACGGAATAATTTCGCAGGATCAGTTCATGCTTCGCCACGTGGGGATAGAAAAGACTTTGCATAAGGCATGCATGAGCCTAATCAATTGAATCACAGTGTCCTGTTTGTCCTTATGTGTGGTTCCCAATCATTTTGTTCACAAGGAATACTTGGCTATAAATTTTGATCCCCCCAACCAAAAACATAATACAAGTGTTGCGTTTTGTTGCAAGATCAACAGCCTCTTGTGGAGGCTGTTGCCTTTTCACCCTGTTTTATACCTCAGGCTTCCTTCAAGGTATTATAAATTGTAGGTGTTTAGTTTCAGCCTAGAAGGCTATGAGATATGAAGCTGCGGAAGTTTAAGCTGGCTATTAAGAAATTGGAGGCTCCTACGGTTTTTTTGTTTAGCAACTAAAAAAGTTGGTGAAATGAAAGAACAAGAAGAGCAACAAGAGCAACAATGCAATGAGCTTGTCAAGTTGTGAAATGGATGGTGCAACCCATCACGAGTGGATGCAACGAAAAAAGGAATGGGCTGCCCTGGTGTCTTTCGAATGTATTTTGTGATTCCGAATAAACTCAGATCGAGTCTCGTCCTCAAAAAGTCGTGGAAGATGAAGATGATCCCTTCCTTTTATTTCCTTTTGGGATGCATCTACTGTATGTTAAAATGTTCTTTTATGATCTGTGTGGGGCTGATGGATGGGTTTTCCGGGATACATATGTATATATATACATATGTTCCAGAGTGGTCTAAGAGTCTCAGTGATGTCATAAACTCGTTTTTTTACATTCCATTCCATCCCCTTCCATCCCGATGTATTCTACTCCATTCAAAAGAGAGATCTCAAATTCAAATCCGATAAAGCTTTTGATGTTTGGTTTGTTGTTTTGCTAGCCATGTGTGTACTGTATGTAGTTTTTGCATGAACACTGAAAGGCAAATGTATGACTCGACCATCCTCTGCAATGCAAAATCTGACTACAGTTGTGGCGATTCAAGAAGAGTTGATGTTGCATCATTTCAGCATGGCTTTTGACATTACGATCACCACGACTTAACTCAGGCTGTAATTGTTGAGGTAAATTGATTTTCCTTCCCTTCACCAGAAGACGTGAATCATTTTGCAAAGTGTTATACCTCCCTTTCCAGGCAGACGACAGTGATGAAGAGGCAGTGGCCAGCTTGATAGAAGATGCTTGGAAGTTCGTACCACACGGATCCATTTTGGTGCAGGTTGAAGCAACCTTTACATTCATCAACTAGCAATCCGAAAAAGTGTCTAGGGGAGGAAACTGCAAAGCAGTTTTCATGTCGTGGTGCAAAATTCCTCACAAACCTTCGGCCTGCCGGGATTTTTTGTACTCTAAAAGACTTGTGATTAAAAGAAATAGGATTTTCAATGTATTTTTCATGTAGAAATTCAGAAAGCAACTTGAATCTCTTGGATTTTTGTTGCACCTTTGTACCCTGACACCAATTTCACACTCCATCAAACATCATGGAACTTGGCACAGGAACCTGACTTCGATTGGCACACCTTGGCACAGACCCTGATACAGGCCTCAGCATAGACTCCGCGGCAAAGATAACAGAAGCCAATATGTGGATTGTACTGTTGCATGTTTACTTAAGTACTACTTATGTTTATTTACGCTTATGACATCGTGACACCTGACCTAAATATCAAATCATGTCATGACTGTAGTCACCCCATCCGTAGACATCCAATAGTTCGAAAGACTCTCATGGAGTCGCAGCAGAATGATGTGTCCACTGTCTCAGAGTTAGCAGCTCTAAAAATCCCGCGGTTTCCTACCAGGAGTTTCTCTTTTCAGAGGATTTTTGGGATCCCCACGTTTTAAACAGCCCTATTTGCTTGGAAAGTGGCGTTGTATCGGAGCCAGCATGATGACTTTGGGCGTCAAATATCGTATTATCTCATATCACTCGTTGCCACAAATCACTGTGTCGTGGTAGCTTGTTTTTAAAAGTGACCTTTTGGGGATCCAAACGTTGAAGTTTTCAAGGATTCAGTGTCCTCCGAATGGGAGATCAAAAAGTCACTTCGAAGAAGCTGGTTCGAGTGGTTTGCGTTTTATTTCCATTTTATTTCCAGAGTTTTCTACCAAAAGAAATATGCGGTGGATGAAATATGATCCGTTTACCGACCAGGTTGGTTTATTCTTCGTTCAATTAAATGCCTGCTCGTTGCCACACTGGAAGGAGTCTCCTAATTGGAATGTTTTTGTCGAACCTTGGTATGACGAGCTGTGCGAGGAGTGGTGAATAGGGCACGGAAGTTGATTTTTAGTTGAAGGAAAGATTGTAACACTTGATCTACTGCAATTACTGTACAGGTGGTTGTGTTTTTGTTGTTTTTTGTGGTTTCTTGTGGTTCGATCCTTGGGATCCAATTTGAACGGGCTTGAGAGCGCATTGGAGATGGTAGAGCTGCCATGTTTGTTTCCCTCCTCTGCGAAGGAGTTTAGACCGCACTAGAATGATGATAAAAAGCTTGCTCAAGGCCCCTTTAAAGCTGAATTGTTTAGCCCGGAAAGTTGACGGCGTGTTCATATTGGATTCCAATATGTTGAAGGATTTCTTTGGGTTTATCAGATCAATCAATAAACAGAAGCTGAAGGCAAACCTGGCTTCCATGCCTCAAACTTGAATTTTCTGTGAGGTAAAGAAACTGATCATTCTCAGATGTCATTGAGATGTTGAGGACAAAGAGTTTCCACTTTTTGGGAGCCTTTGCTCGATATAGGTCATTGCCTTTATATACGTATAATTATCTATATATATATATATACATGTAAAGATGCTCAGACTTGCATAGCACCTTAAACAGCTTAGGGATTGAAGACCCGTAAGATTTCAGGATGAGTCCAAAATTGGGTTCATGTTAGCACAGAAGGCGCTTATTTTTGTGGTGTTTCCAACAGACGAAGAGAAGTGGATGGTTAAGGGCTGTTTTCAAAATGTGCTACAGTGTCACACAAGAACTTTCACTGGTTGATTTAAGTTGAATGTTGACATGATGACCAGTACAGCACACTCTTCAATATCTCCTGAGTTCATGACCCTGATAGGACCTATTTCATCACCTATCAGGGCAAACGCTAGAAAATGATCATACCCTAGGGAGAGGATTTCTTGCTTCCGCCGTCAGAGCAAAGTGCACCAGGACTGGGCGTTTCAGTGCGGCACCCAACTCGGCTGGGTATGGCTTCTGGAAGGTCCGATTGCCAGTTGTTTTTGTTGTTTCATCGGACATTTGATGGCTTTTCTTGTTGGATCTGCTTTTGGCTCTGGTACTTTACCTGATTTTCAACCTATGCTTGAGCCATTGATACTAAAGCACTGAGCTGGGGATGCCCAATCGAATTGGAGAGCTATTTGGTAAGACGGGAGGTGTTTTTTTAGGGTCCCAATTCTAAAGACCGGTTTTGGGGTACCTTTCAACTTTCAGTGGTCGGGTCATGGAATTCTGGAAAATTCCCTCGATGCTTTTAGTGAATACAAAGGGGAGGTTCCGGGTTCACCATGGATTTTGTGGGGATCAGATTTTAGGAAGCTGTCGTGATGACCATCTCGAAAACCCACTCCATGTAGTCTGCACAAGTCATAGCAACCTCACACGATTCATATTGTGAAGAGTATGATGGCTTCACCTCAAGTTACTTGATACTTGTGTACAGATCTTCATGGATTTGTTGATGATCTACATTCATCTACCCTCCTTTTTTCTAAGTGGAAAATCGATGAAGATTGCAAGATGGCAAACAATTTACCATCAAGTGTTTCATGTTTCATCTGTTGAAGCCACACAATCCTCGCCTCAGTATGAGAATGGTATATTCATATGAACAAAACATACACATCACAACGACCTTATAAGTACACGGCTAGTTTCGTCAGTTCTCTTGTTTCCCTAAGGCACCTGGCACAGGCATCTCAAGATGCAAGAGAGTTGCAACGAGAGCTGACAGAACGCGTTGGGAAAACTCAGGTGATTCAGCGGTGCGGAGTCATGGTCAAGAGTCAACACGTCCAGAACGTAAGCACCCAACCCAAAGGAAATTCGTTGATCGACGGGGGATTCCCTCAAGAATTTTCCAGGTGGGTAACATAGTGTGTTTCAGTGAGATACGATGTCCAGTAATGTCGTTGTTTAGGGGGGGGGTGGGAAACACTCACACAGTAAACCCGAGAGGCTCAGTGACTTAAAGAGACAAATGCGGTTCTTAGGAGTCTTTTTTCGAGACAGCACTTCGTCCTTATGATCTCCCAAGGGCACCGAGTTGGTGGATTCTGCACCGGTTTTTCTCTTGAAATCTTGTGCCTTCCACAGCGAGTGGTTGCACAGGCAAGGACAAAAAACAACGGGCGAAACGACTGGAACAATGCCATAATGTGTTTGCTTCTAGTGAGTGGTAGTTGTAGTGGTAATCTTGGCAGGGTGGACACCTTCAATCACATCAAGACTTGTCTTTATATCTATTTCCACGTACTGAGTCGTCTTACACTTGCTGTATGTTAGATTTGCTGAAGTGATCATGTTTGATTTTCCACCTGGTTTATATAATTTAATATAGTTAGGAATCAGGAACATGTTGTGTTTGTTCTAAGCAGTGTGTCAGACTCCACAAACCCTTCTCACCTAGTTACTGTTTTCATGCCTTCTGTAGGAGTAAACTCTCGGATTCTCGTACCTTCCGAAGAATTACAGTGGAAGTTTCCTAGCAACTCAGTGGAATTTCCCCAGTCATTTGTTTTTTTCCCGGTCATCATTTGTAAGCATTTTACGGACAGGGAACTCGTCGTTTGCAGAGTGTTTGAAGCAAGATTTGTTGATACCCAGAAACACCAGCCACTTGAGCAGGCGTTTAGGGCCACTCCCAGAGGATTGCAGCCCTTGGAGAGGTTGACAACATGGTCATTCCGAAGCAGCAAGACGTCGTTGAATGATTGAAGAATATTGAATGGATAGAAAAGAATTCCAAAAACTCAGCTCTTTTCGGTCCGTGTTACTATTTTGTGGTGGAAGTGTTGGTGTTTTTTCATGTGTCTTGATTCCAAAGATGAATCTACTTCTGAAGCTGGATTCGATGAAGCTACGCAGGCCTCGATTTACGAGCCTTGAACCAACTGCATGGAGGCAATGAGGGGACAAGCGCATGTTGGCATGGATTAAGTGTGGATGGACTCGTTGTAGAAACACAGTAGGGTCTTGCCTATGTTGACTTTTTCACATGAGAATACGTTGGAATGAATAAGTAAATGGCATGTGAAATATCTGAAGCTTGCCTAAAGCCATTCAATCCGCTGGGGCACCATGATCATGTTCATCCCATTCTTGGTCAGCTGATGCGTAGCAGATAGCCAGTGCTAGCCAAGGACTTCTCAAATGTCAGTAGTGTTCGATCTTGTTGAAACGTTGCTTCCACTTTTCACCCATGGCTCCGACAGCATCGATCAGGACAGAGATCAGTGGATGTGTGGCCTCTGCGTGTTGGCAAGTTTTTGTTGATTAGCTCCAAGGCTCATGAGGCTTGGTTTGAAGGGAAGGATAACGATATATAACGATGGGCGACCCCGGTCACACGTCGTTCCTGTCCATGTGGCGGAGATCACCAATTTGACCATGGCATCAAGGGTGTGTGTGAACGTTTTCACAGAAAATTGTCCAGCAATCACATCTACTGTCACCTACACTAAATCTTCTCCCTCTGGTGCAGCAAGATTCACCTATTTGCTAGGGTGCTTTGGACATTTTGTAGTAGGCCACAATGACCACCTGTAGCCTTGACCAGTTGGGATGCCTCTCCATATTCCAAAATGATGTGGAGGCTTGGGTCCGGCAGACTTCTTCGGGATGGGATGCTGGGATGTTTGGCAGCTTATGAAACAGTTAGAGTTGGCTTAAAAGGTGTCCTACCTGATGGTGAATAGAAATCCGGAAGTTGCACCCGCTAAGCTTCGTAGTTTATTTGTTTATGCCCACCATTTATGTCTTTTTTTGAACGTCCCAGTGGTTGGCCAGATTTCTGAACTATCAACAGCACCTGCTTTACTGGGAGCACATTGATAGTAGCTTAAGAAAGTTGTTGTTGACTAGAAACTTGATATTGATCAATCCACTGAAGTGTCCAAATCTAGAAAAGGGCAACCGGGAAACCTCCTTGATGGGTGTATTTGCATTGGAAATGGTTGGGTTCTACTTTGTCTGTTTTTCCTAACATGCAAAGCCAGCGACTACTCAAACAACTATGTTGTTGTTGTTGTTGTTGTTGTTGTTACAGTTGTTTGCAGTGTTTTGCCACAGTTGAAGGCTCTGGTTTCATTGGGCTCTTTGGAGGTCCCAAGGTTGATTTACATGAGTTGACCTTGGTGCATGACTCATGGTGCCGCATGCTTAGCCGTTTCAAAGTCGTGTCCCCAAGCATAGCCCATCGCCCAGCCATGGTCAAAAGCAAGCACTTTCCAGGCCGGGCACGGACCATCGGAGGGCACGGACCATCGGAGCCGGGGAGGTGGTTTTGGTGTTCCACGGTCGGGATGTCACACTTCTGGTTGGGCCCATCCTCGTCATCATCCTAAGTCAGGGTAAATAAAATGGCCCATTTGCAAGCAAGAACCAAGGATATGAAGCCAAGTACAAAAGGGACGAATCTGATTGGACATTTCATGACCTTAACCAGGAAATATTTAGCCTTTGGCACTACTGCGGTCGAAACCCGCAATGTTAGTTTGAAGGGTACCAAGCCTCAACTGTCACGCCAGCCTTCAAGAAAGAGCTGCCGCGTGTTGATGGCAAAGTCTTCGTCATCACGGGCACAACTTCGGGCACTGGTTACGTAGCAGCTCAGACAGTTGCAGAAAAGGGCGGAGATCCTTGGCAATTTGAGTCTCAAATGAAAGCATGCACAAAAGGTGCGCTTTTTGGATGGATTTTGATGGGTTCTGTGACAAAGCTGGAGTACTTGTGCTGGTAAGTACTGGAACCTGCAAAATGTTGTCGGTGTCCACGCTTGGAGGTTGTTCCGAACAAAAGGGATCCATCGTCGGATGCCACGTCTTGTTGTCTCTCCCAAAATGTGAACATCTGAGGAAGTTGTCCTATTGAATCGCAAGTCTAACCGAGTGGGGGATTCACTGGCGTCCCTCCAACAGGCTGTGCCAGACGGGAAGTTTGTCACTCGGTTCAGATGTTAAGAGAATTGATCGAGGTTTCGCAGACCCAAAACTGGCATGAATTGTGAGGGAATGAATGTTACCAGAGTGACAAGGACATGAAGAGTAAAATTGGGTTTGCACCTGACTGCCACGCTTCAATATCTACACAAACATCATCAAACTGCTTAGATGTCATGGTTTGCTACACGAGGCAGTTTGGCAAGATTTGAATAGATTTGATGCTACCAGCATGTGTGCACCTGGAGCGAAGGCATATGTGCGCACATATGCTAAGCTGAATGCTTGAGCACATGGATAGATGAAGCAAGACTATATAGATGAAACGACATTAGATAAGATCTGAAATGGAAGTAATGCAGGAATGAGATGGCGCAAAACATGTTTAAAAGAAGTGAAACCATTTCTCAAGCAGGCTGCCTTGCAATTTTTTGGTTGCTTTCAACCCAGTGGTGAGCAGGCTTTTGCAAACATTTTGCAAATCCATGTGTGGCTGATTACACTTGGCCAAACCAGCATGTTCCCTTCAACAGGAACTCATCCACTCTGCTTCCATCTTCTATCCTTCACAGTGCTGATTTTCTACTTGGATTTCCATTATCTTTCTGAATCAAGTAGGTCTCGCAACATCTGCCAGTTATCGCTGTCCCCGACCGTCCCCTGTCGGAAAAGGTGATCGTCGAATGTGATTTGCAAAGTTTTGCCTCCGTACGTCAAGCCATTGCGGAGCTCAAGGTTGGTGGTGCCACCGTCGCATTCGGTTGGCCCTTGCAATTCAGTGAATCAACCTGTTGAACATCCACATGGAATCCACATGGAACCTAACTTATATATAATTATATAAATATAATATACCTCAATAGAAAAATAAAAAATAAATGACCAAAGCTTCTTCATTAGAGTCTAGAGTTTCATATTGACTTTACCGGAAGAAGAGAGATTAAAGGTATTGGAAAGAGTCCCTGGAGGACCTTTCTACGATAGTTTCCTGAATGGTCATTCTGCGAGTGCGATTGTTTTGCTTCGGTATTGCCGCAAACTCGCAAGGATTTGAGAGTCAAATGACTTGCTCGGCAAGGATCAGTCCACATACAAAGCATTGCATTTTGATGCATTTTGTAATATGTTCAGAAGAAAAGCACATCCCTGCTTCCATCATTTAATTACATGCATCACCCAGTTTCAATATGAAGTACATCCCAGATCTTTCATGGTCATCCATCGTCATTCAGTTGGTTTATGTCTAACCTTTTCTGGCCGCCATATTGAACTGAATTGCTGTACTGTAGGTTTCACAATAAGACGATTTCAATTTCGCTTCCTCAAAGTTTTGGACCCTTGTGGCGCACTGTCCTTAGAATCGGGTACACTGAATTGGATGAAATTGAAATTGAAATGATCATTGCAATCAGAGGATTTCAGGGTTTGCGATATTTTTCCACCATGTATTCTATCTCTCTTTCCACCCTTTGTTCCCCTCCCAAATTTCACATTTTGTCCAAGTCATCTACTTGGGCCTGAATGCATCGCCTAAACTTGCCGCTCTGGCAGGCGAAATACACGAAGATCTATTGCCTTTGCAACAATGCAGGTATCATGGCACGGCCAGATGAAGCGACGGTGGATGGCTATGACACGCAAATGCAAACGAACCACCTCTCCCACTTCCTTCTGCTCCTTGGACCAAGTTGTTGACATTGATTTTGCTGGATACAAAAAAAACGGTTGAAAGGTGATGGTACCATTTGAATTGAAAAAATATGAAAAAATTGTACTTTCACGGGTTTTTTGTGATGTTTTTGGGATAAACAAATGGAATTTGTCAATGATGCCATTGATGCCATTGGGCATTGGTGCATCCTATGGCACAAAGCCTTGAAGAATCATGGGAAAAATGAGTCCATATGGTTGGTATGTCAGACACATCTTACATATATATGATTGTATATGTATATAAGTATATATATATATAAATGTACGTCTGTATGTATGTATGTATGTATGTATGTATGTATGTATGTATGTATGTATGTATGTATGTATGTNCCTNGTCCCCTGTGTGCCTTGCCTCCCTACGACTATGTATGTATGTATGTATGTATGTATGTATGTATGTATGTATGTATGTATGTATGTATGTATGTATGCACATGTATGTATGTATGTATGTTAATCTAATGTAACGTAACGTAACGTAACGTAATGTAACGTGATGTCATGTGATGTGATGTGATGTGATGTGATGTGATGTGATGTGATGTGATGTATGTATGTATGTAATTTGCACAGATGAGTGAATCTATTTGATGATGTATGCTGATATTATATATATACATATGTATATATATATATGTTTGAATAAGGAGATCATGGGAAGAATTAAGGTCAGTCATGATCATTGCATGGACTGATATACGATGAGCGCTTTCCAGCCGGAGCTGGAGATTCTTGATCCCAGGACTGCCGAGCTGTTTCCATTGCTAGAGGCTCAGGCCAAGGAGACTGGAGATGCTCGTATTGTTAATCATTCTTCCTTTGGCAAAAACTTCACAAAGAACAAAGGTCTGGAAGAGAAGCTCGGCTCTGAAATGTGGAAAGCTGAAGCCGTTGTTGTTCAAAAATGTTCCATAAAGACATTCAACCTGGACCAACATGTGATAAATACACTTGCAAGCCTTGCAAGGTTCTTCATCTTTGATACGCCAATATCACTTGAAACCGCCCAGTTCTTCTGCCTGAAAATTGTTCAGGAAGTACTTCGGGAAGAACGGCGGCAATCTTGGCGGGAATTCGACGAAGCTCATGGCAGGTGCAAATTTCGACCGTTATTTTCAGTGACCTGGCGGGTTGCTGTTGTTTCTACGTTGATGCTGTTTACATTTCTGAAATTTTCTGAGATTGCATTCACTCACTACATCTTGGCTGCAAACCTCACATCAAGAAGTAAAACCTCTCTTTACACAGACCTTTCATTCATGACACACCTAACACTGCCAACAATAGAAATCTTGGAGTGACAGCAAGCTGTCTGAGGACGAAGTTAGCAAACTCCGTTTTCACCTACGCCTTGCATGAAAAATTGGAAGCCAAGAAGATACCCATTCGCGCCGTTGCTGCTCACCCAGGCAAGTGTTCTTAAGTTTCACCAGTTTGCTGGGCATGTTATGATTTTTGTCGGGGGTCTCTTGAGGAGTTGTGTAGGAAATTTAAGAGGCATCCAAAATATCACGGATATTCCCACAAGAGGTCTCACTTTGAAACCTTCCCAAAATTGCCCTTTCATCACTCTGAGTTGGAGAGGAATCTCCACCAATATCTCTGAAAGTTGGATGACTGAGGTGGTTCTGACACAAACCTTGGAAATGAAATGAAGTCCCTTGGACTCGCCATGTATGTTGGGATGGGACCAAGGATGAATGAGATTGGTTCATAGATTGGCAAAATTGGCAAATGTAGGCTCCAGATGTGTGAAAACATCTTTGCCCGTTTTCCATGTACCGTGTATGTTGTTCATTCGTTGGATCTCACGAAAGCTATCAGGTGGTAACACATACTTTGAGGTTCTACATTATGAAGTTATGGTGCAAGGCAGAAATGTAGATGAAATGAGGCATTGAATGTTTTGCTTGGTTACTCACATTTCAACAAAGCTGGACAGAAGTGCTTGGAATAGCTTCATTCTCACAGGAACACAAGTCTCTACATCGCAATTCACCCTGATTTCTTGCAAGTTCTAGCTTCTTGGTCACCCAAATGCTGGTAGTTAGAACAAATGCGGCAGACCCAATGCGGCGGCGGTTTTGTATTTAGTTCAGAAAGTGGATGCCATCAAAGACTGTCTCTTATTGATGAAGATAATGAAGTCTTAAAGCAATATGACAGACCAATGTAGCAAACAGAATCGGAAAGACAGTTGCACCAATCTGTAGCAAGATCAACTGTCACCATTCAGGTTCGATAATTGCTGTACAGGGTGTTGCTTGAAATGCTTAACGCCTGCCATCATCCAGCTCCTTGGCAAACTCTGGGGGATAGGAATGAAACGCCTGTTTGAATCTGGACAAATTCGACGGAGTTTGCTAAGGCCGACATGTTTCGCCGGGCTTTTTGGAACGGAGTTCTTTTGAAAAAAAACGGATCCTGCAATGACAGAATTTGTAGAGAACACTTTGAGTTGGAGCCTTGGAGTTTCCTTTCAAACTGCCGGCTCAGGTCATCTGAGGATGGAACCATGGGCATTTTGCTGGGTATGATGCATCCAGATGCCAAGAGCGGTGTCCTTTATGGTCCTAAGAAGGGTGGCACGTGCCATGTCTGATATGCACTGTTACTTCACCAATGTGTGGGATTGGGTAAAATCATTTGCATGAAAGCACGGCGAGTCACCAACGGGATCCTGCTTTCAAACACTCATGCAAAGATGAGCTGCATCATTTCTAGTTATCAGAGAAGTATCATGCGCATTGGACCAGGCCGATTTATTGCTCTGCAAGTGTGGAAGAAGTCATATGATGCTGCGTTTTCACGGTGTACCGTACTAGTTGCTCCAGTTTCCAGCCCTATAATAGTTTGGTGATAGTATCTTGATTGAATACTGTTACTACAACACTTTGCTCGGGACACTATTCAAGTCTGAAAGAATCACTACAGAAACTTGTAATGTTGCTCTCCCAGCAATGCACTTTGACATGGTAACGCAAAGTACTAGTTCCAAGTGAAAGCATCTCGAAATCTAGTACGGTAGCTGGAAATCGTTCCATTTTTGGCATATGTCAGGTAAATGGATTGGCGGTGCTTTTAACCTGCCAGGTCGTGAAAGTTATATAAAGATAAAATAAACACACAGGTAGTTGTTTTGGACCTTGATCTTTCAACTGCTTGTCTGAGGAAAGGCCTTGCAGTTCCAAACCCCGTGGAGCCATATGAGAAGGATCCCAAGGCATTCGGGTACGCTTGGACATTTCTTCGGGCAGAGCTCCAAAAGAAACCTTCCACCGTTCTACAGTTACCTCTACCGTACAATGACGCCAAGCTGGGGACCCTTTCAGGTCCACAACACTCATCAGTTGCTCATAGTAAAGCTCCATAAGATTTCAGGATGCATGTGCGGGTTGACTGTGAAATCAGATGCAGCCCACCACATGCCCAATATTGCCCAACCATGTTCCCAAAGTGTGAAGTTAGATTATTGCCAGATGTCGAATCATCAGGCGCAGGAGATGTTGTGGCGCACTAGTGAGGAAGCCACCGGTGTCACGTTTACAATTTGAGAAGTAGAATTGGCAGCGTATCCTTCACCGCTGAATTTACGTCAGTCTTGACTTCATGTTGTTTATTATCACATGTCTTGTCAAATATTATCGAAAGTACCTGGCTATTTGTTGATTGCACCAAAGCATCTATGGCTTGGATGCTTGACAGCTTCTTTTAGTAGATCCTCCTGCGCTTTGCATGACTTGAAGCGCGTTGCATGACTTGAAGAGCGGTCCTCCGAGACCGCTGAAGTGGCCAATGTAGGCCATTGCTGTGTGTACTGCTATGCGAAATCGTGCGAAAACAAAATGGCAAATGGTTGCAGGTGTCACTCACTGGAGTTCACCCTTTTTAAGCGTTTTAAGTCAAAAGAGTGTCCTTTCAGTGGTGGGGAACCTGAACACTTCGGAGAGTTCTAAGTTTTAAGCCAAATGTGTTGGAACACCGCTTACTGCGATCCTTTTTGAATCATTTGTTCCTTGGGAGGTGGTCTTTGCTCAATCCTGTGAGCGGACATCACTGAAACAAAATGATCATTCTCGATCAAGACCTGGTCATTGAATGTAAGCATATGACAGAACTTTTACCTTTTTTGAGCGATTAAGATGTCCCAGTTCTGAAAGGATAGTGAGAACCACCTGCTCCAACCTTCGCGCCAGGTTCATGCAGAAATTCCATGTGAATGCACCTCACATGGTTTGCTGTGCCTTGGACGACTGGTGATGCCGGATGGACTACTTGCTAGTGCACCTTGAGAATGGTGTTCCTTTATACTTTTAACGTATGTAAATTTGTCTCAATCTGATGGACACATTTATTAGTTATCCGAAAGTGATTCTTCTTTCAGGAGATTTGTGTTGACCTCGTTTCCTGTTTTGAAAGGGTGTGTTTTCCTCCCTAGGTCCCAGATGCAAAGCAGGTAAGAGGATGGAAAAGACTTGAATAAGAACACATTAAGGAGGTGATTCTTTCTTTAAAAATAGTGCAATAAGTCATGATCAGGCTTCCTAATCATCTATGGAAAGACTATCCAACAATTTGGAACTTGGATTCACTGCGACACTCTGATTCAACGGCGCACCAGAATGCTGTCAAAACGCGTGAGGTTTTGGTTGGAGCCGAAGGTGTGGATTTGCACGTTTCAACAGCGTTGGTTCACAATCCACGTGGTTGACCAGAGTTCTGAATGATTGACAGCAATGAATCGAAAAGATGGAACCTTAAACATCCTCAAACTCACTTCTTTACATTCTAAGTGTGTGAAACTGTTGCGGGCAATAGGTACTAATAGTTGAAATATGATGAAATATGTTGAAATGATGTTCACTCAAAATGTGTGCTTATTTTCCAGAGCATTTGGACGTGATTTTATATGATTTGATAGGGGTGTCGCTCATTCACGATCTGACTCAGGGACCAGGCAATACAACATGCTACACGAAAGAAATCCGCTTTGGCAGGTTTTTTCAGAACCTGCCGTGCCCCGCACCAGGAAGCGACAGCAACAGATTGGTATCGCCTGTTGACATCCGAAGATTTGCAGACAATGAGCGAGTTGAGGCTGGCAGTGCAGGTGGATGAGGTGGCATTCAAAGAATTCATACTCGCACCCGAAAAGTCGAATGTACGCAACAGGCGCGTTTTCATTTTGGGATGGCATTTGCTCAACGCCTAATGTTTGATTTCAAGAAGCTGATTGCATGCCTGTAATGTAGATATATATATATTTATATATTATATAATTATATATCATGAAAACATGAGATAGGTATATCATCAGGTAAATCTTTGTGAATTTGAATGATCTTAATTGCAGTAGGGGTGCAGACGATGATAGTGCATGAATGATTAGTTGATGCCATGGACCTGCTAGCGGTTGGCTGCAGGTGTCCTGACATGGTGTCTAGCATCAGGAAGGGGAAAAAAATGCGTACTTGCACCATCTTGCACCCATCATATTGACATATTGATATTGAAGCATCAACTTGATTGATCTAACTCAATCCGGTACCGATATCTAGAGCACCTATCCAAATACGTATTGTGTGTATGTGTGTGTTTAGTCGCTTCGGTGCTTTGACCAATTATCCAGGCATTTGCGCTTCGGCATCGCACTGCTTCCCGAAGGACCAGCACCTTTGAGAATTAACGGCGATGGGAAAGGTCGATGGTGCTTAGTGCTCCGAATGTGTTGAGTTGTGTTGGTTCCTACCTCCCTTTATGCCATGTGTTCCGACTTTTTCAGTAGAGACTTGAGATCCTTACATGTCCATTCTATATCACACTCTGTCAATATGAGTGTATTGCAATATATTATACATTGCAATCAGAATTTTTAGAGAGGTGACTCAGTTTGTTTAGGTACTAAGAAGTGACGCACACTGCAGAAACATGACTCGATTTGATGCAGCAACTTGTGATCGCGGGGTGAAGCCCTTCTCTGCTACTAAGTTTCACTGGTTTGCCCATGTAAGCAGGAGCATGCAAGAGTAGGGCCTAAAGCAGGAGATTAACATTTGGCTGATTTTTTCCAAACGGGTTGAACACCTAGAGAACATGACTATTTTGAAGCTGAGAACAGGCCAACTGACTTGATGAATTGATTAGCCATCCATAGGATGGTATCCCGACAATTTTTTGGTGGGTTGTTGTTTGGACTATGCTAAGGTGAACGGTTCTATCTCGATCACTTTGAGGTCCAGCGGTTGGGTCTATGTGCGACATCAGATCTGTTGGCCAGTGGTTTCATTTGAGAATTGTGCAATTTTTCATAAATTTTCCTGGCTGCTGGTTTCATGCCATCACAAAATAGATCAGAATCCTCATGCCACAGGTTTCAATCCAATGGAGATTTATTGATTATCGATTCAAAAGAAAGGTCGAAAAAAATCTAGAATATTTTCTATAATCTGTTGTGATATAAATGACAAAGATGATTGCATATATTAGGATCAATATGATATGATAAGAAATAAAATAATCAAATATAATATGAATATAATTAAATATCAATTAATATAAATCTATTTTTTTTTTGGTATTTGATAGAATTATAAATATTTTATTATATAATATTAAATTATAATAAATATAAAATATATATAATTATATTATCTTATCTTATATTACATTATATTATATTTTATATTATTATATATTATTATATATTAAATTATATCATATTATATTATATTATAATATATTATATTATATAATATTATATTATATTATATAATATTTATAATATAATTATATTGATTTTTTTAATTTGATTAATCTTTT
>DF239352.1:107499-222567 GCA_000507305.1 Breviolum minutum Mf 1.05b.01
TAATAATATATATATATAATTTATATATCTCAAAAATTTAATATTAATAATAATTAAAATATTAATTATTAATTAAAAGATTAATTAAAATATTAAAATAATAAAATATTAAAATAAAAATATAAAAAATAAAAAATTTAAAATAAAATTATTAAAATATTAATTTAAAAAAATATTTTGTTTTAATATATATAATAAAATATTATAAAAATAAAAATTTAAAAAAAAAATAAATAAATAATAATAATAGTAATTTATTAGTATTTATATTTATATAATTTAACTAATTTCATTAATTAATTAAAATTTATAAAATTATTATTATGTTTAATATTCTGGCAAATATTAAGATTTTTTTTTAATTAATTTATATTATTAAAGGAAAAAAACCGTTCAATATTATATTTGGACGAATATTAGTATAATTTGTAGTAATCTCTCGGATATTTATAATATCAGGGGAATTGGAAACCTCAGGTTTTGATTCCTTATATGGATCTTCAAAAATATTATATAGGATACGAGTTTGATAATACGATTTTCCTTTTAAATATTTGTTTTTTTTTTCATCAAGCAGTCCAGCAGTTTGTTTGTGTGAAACATATCTTTGATGGTGTCCCACATTTGGGAACCACTGTTGATTGTAATTCCCTTCATGATTATGATCTCGGTTAATAATTCACTACTTCCATAGTACAAGTGATTCTGTCAAAATGTTGCAAGTTCTCACCTGCACTGCTGATGCATGCGAAATCATGGTGACACAAATGGGCTCAGCTAATTTCCTGCCAATCTAGCGACAATGCCGGAGGGACTTGGCTTTTTGCGATCCGAAGCAACACTCTAAGAGACACACACGGGGTTTGAAAAAGACACCAACCTGCCTCTTGCAGAGACACGCACAACAGATTTTGAACAGACCCCCAAGCTGAGGCATAACAAACGCTTTAGGAAGTTTCAGTTCAGATACCGCCGGAAAAATTCCCAGCTGTTGCAGGATTGGTCGACTCGACAGCTTCAAAATCCCGCTCCTGAGATGCAAATCACGACCTCGGTGCGAGAAGGTCAAGGCTAGCCAGCATTCCATTGGCAAGCTGATCTGTTTCAAAATGGGCTCAAGATCCCAACAGGCAAAGCTGAAGTCTGAAAAAAAGAATAGGTGTGTTTGATTGATCAAGATATCTATAAGTTTGGTAACTAACTGGGCGGTTTCAAAGACTACAAGGGACTCCAAATGACTCCCAAATGACTCCAGTAGTTTTGGGAGCCCACAAAAACAACGGTTTGAAGCTGTTCCCCCCCGCTTGACAGCACCCAGGTGCATCTCAGAAACTGATTTTCAGACACAAGCAGGGATTCTCCTGGCGCCTTGCCGCCCCGTCCTGGGTGCCCCTGGCATCAGGCCACCACGCACGGCGACGCTGGCTTTGGGCTTGAACTGACACCAAACCTGGCACTGCGGCGCTTTGAAGGTATGACAAAAGGAGACAGAGCTTATCTACCTGGTGGTTTCAACCAAGAATCCAAGAATATTAAGTCCATTTGGATCATTTCCCCAAGTAGGGGTGGAAATAAAAAATGTTTGAAACCACCACCCAGTTATGATCTTGAGGTGGAAAGGAGCAATTTGAGCACAACTGGTTCAGTAACATCTTTTCTATCCAATACAATGGGATGGCTACGAAAGGTATCGGTGTTCAGCAAGGAGGTTCAACACTTTTTATCAGGCATTCTGGTCATTCCCATTTCAGCAATGGTGAATCCCTCAAGAAATTGATCGTTTTTGCTTGGTTCAAAACAGTTCCCCGTGAATTTTGTTGTTTCCTAAAATGTTATTTCAGAAATAGCCGGGATAGCCGGGTGATATCTCCAGATATCTACAGTACTTTGGTGGTCAATACCATCTTGCCAACTCCATACTGCCTATCTTAGTGGATCCCCGGCACCCGAAACCCCGATCGACGTTTCAAAGTTTCACATCCCGATCGACTACCCAAAACTTGCCTTTGGATCTGGACGTACCGCGCCCTGGGGCTCATGCCACTGCTGAACCCACTTTGGCCACTTTTTTTTTGAATAAAGAAGTTTACAGTAGCGCTTGAGAAGATTTTGGGTGTTTTTAGCTCAAATCGTCATGGTCCTTGTTTCTCCATTTTCTCAACATCACTCTACAAGCATTCTACATAGCAGACATGGTCCATCTCTAAAAACTGCAAGATAGCTCATGCTGACCACCCTTAACCCCAAAAAATCTCCAAGTATTGCCCCAAAATGCTCCAAACATGAAGCATCTCAAGCTTGCAGTTCTGATTCTTTACCCCCCCCCCCCACACCACATCAAAAATCACGTCGTGACCACAGGCAACCTCCAGATCATCTGCTGGAGGCTCATCTTCAGCTTGCTGCTCCTGGTCACCGAGCTGTGCAAATATGTGACATAGTCAAGGAACTTCTGGTGATCGGTGAACGGATATTAGGGGGATCAAACTTGATCAAACACTCCAAGTTGATTGCCAAAAACATCAACTGTCAATTTCATTCTTCTGCCTGGTCATGTCATCTCTGTTTTTGTTGACTCTTCCTACAAAAACATACACAAACCGTTCAGATTTGATTCACTTAATGAATTCACACCCAGCCGCCTTTTGCACATAGTCCCCGGTGAGTTGATTGCCATTCTTGAAGACCCAAACACCTTTTCCAAAAGGCTTGTTGTACCTCGGTTCAGGTCAATACCAGAAAGCTGTGAACCCAGTGAAGCTGAGAAATCCGAATCAGACGATTTGTTTTCAAATTCGGATGATGTTTCCATCTGGAGACTGGTCGCCCGGAAGCCAATTCGAAGTAGCTCCTGCGTGGGGAAAGGTGCAATTTTGAAGGTCAAGGCACCTGAACTTCCCGCAATAGAAGGTGCCATTGGGAAAGACCCACCTTGGACGGGATGGGAAAGTGGGAAAGTGAACCCTTGAAGTTGGGAGATTGGGGAGTGTTTTCAATACAAACATTCGCAAGATCCAAAGGTGGTTTTGTTCAGTAACAACAACAGCTTGTCCTTTCCATGAATAAGGAGTCACTCAAGTCATGAGGTTTGAGAGAAGTGATTTATGAAGACCTGGAGGCCCTGAAAATCAACTGCTTTCAATCATCTCTACGGAATCTGTAGAAGGGTTCTAATTTCGTGGCAGCAACAATTGACCGTCAAAAAACAACCAGAATTTTGGAAACATGAAAGAAGCACGACTACCATGATCAAAGACTTCGAAAACAGCATCATGGCTCGGTTTACTCATGTTCTATTTTATGCCGTTCTGCCATTCTGAGACAAAATAAGTCCAAACACGTACTTGCCCCCAAATCAGCCCCCATTGAGGTCCGTTACAATGCATTTGTATCTACTTGTCACTTCCCGGTAAGTTGAAAGTCCTGAAACACTTCACCTCGAACCTGCCGTCAGGTTCTGAAGTCATCTATGTAGCTGATTCTATTTACCTCTTGGTGAATTGGAAACGAACTTCAGAAACTTCCAAGGAAAAATTGCCTTCCAAGTCTAACCCCTCCAGATGTTTGCCCCCATAAAATCAGGCTCAAAAAATCTCATTTCAAAAATATGCAGCCGAAACACTTTCCACAGGTGATCTTGCCCTCTTCCCATTCTCCCACCAGTTGAGTCTGATCCTTGGCAAACCTCAATGGCGCTGGTCCGAAAGCGACGGAGAGGAATAAAAGCAGCTGGAGTGGCAACAAAAAAATGCCCTGAATGGCCATCTGTCTTTTGGATTAAGAAAAAGTTTGATGATATTTGAAGTATTTTACTCTGACCCAACACACTTTGGATCTCATGACAAATCAATTTGGAAAAGCGTCTCTTGAAGGTTTCGTGCTTTGGAATCGCATGGATCTCATATCTAAACGACTGAGCTTCCTCACGTGTAAGTGCCCTTTCCCTGCTTCTTGCCTTCCCTCCATTGGCCAGTGTAGACCTCGGATCTTCAGAAGCAGATTCATCTGGGAAATGGGCCAAAAGGCAGCACCTGAAAACTGACGCCTCTGGAAAGTTATCATCCCAAAAGGAAACTAGTCTTCAAACCACCGCTTTTCAGGGAATTTGTTCATTTTTGATTGTGTAAGCACAGTGTCAACTGAAGGGGGGTCCTGTGTTCAAAATTCTGCCGCAAAAGCAATTCTGAAGTACTTGGCGTCATCTCGAATCAAACGGCAATTCAAGGTGAAAACGGCCTCCGAGACGATGGTCTCTTTGTCAGCAACACTGACAAAGCAGCCAATTTGTATGCTCCACAGTCTCCACAGCTCCAGCGTTGCACCAATGACCACAAAGCTGAGAAAACTCACTGAAACAAGTGAAGTGGCCAAGTATTCTTAGGCTTTGGATGGCTACTGCCATAAGCCGTCTTCCGAAAATGTGCAGGGCAACACACGTTTTAGAACTTGCGCAAAAACAGCCGTTCTTTGAAGAGTTCTGTAGATTTCTGGATCATCTCGATTTCCTCCAATGTATATCTTCCTTGACAAGCAAACACCTGAGAAAACCCTTTGTCCAAATGTCCAAATGTCATTCCTTCGCAATCCAAGTGGCATCTCCGTTCACATACGTGAAAGTGCCCTCTGATGGTGCCTTGCGGCTGTCTCTCAATTGAACCGTTGGAGTGATTCGTCGCTCGAAAATCATTTCGAAAAAATAACACTGTCATCACAAGGGGGAATTTCACGAAACGATGCTATCATTTATCGTCTCAAATAACTGCATACCAATTTGATCTTATCGTTGTGAAGGTTTTTTTCATCCAGCTCTTGGAGTAGGGCATGTCCCGGGCCTCATCAGGATTGACATTGGCTGCACAGCCCCGGAGACCAGCGGTGTAGTTACCAAGGTAACTTCCTCACAAACAAAACGGGCAGCCCAGCCACCGAGTGTGGCAACATATGACAACCGATTCTGGCCCATTTCTGTTTTCCCGGGGCAGCTAAAGGCCTGGGGCAGAATGGCTTATGTAACCCATCTTGAAGCAAAAAGTTTGTGGCCGCCACCTCCACGTGGAGGTGCGTTTTCATCTGGTGGATCGTCCTCCTGGTGCGCAGCAATGTGGACAGGCAGCGATGTCGTCCCCGAAAAATGTTGCAAACAGAAGATCCTGCTCCTTTGCGGAGACTGTTTAAACAATCTCTTCACATGGCGGGCTTGATACTGTAATGGTTTGGAGGAATGACATGGCCATGACGTTTGAAGTTGATAAAATTACAAGTTGATCAAAACTTCTCAGTGCTTCATCTTCATCTACTGTACCCCAAACCGCATTGTCTTGGTTCATTTCCTCATCACCGTTTTCCGGCAGCGACATTTCAGCTTCCAATGTCCTCGGAAATCTTATTCCTGCAGCAGCACAGGCAAAACGAGTCGAAATCATTTCTGCCACAGCACAGCTACGAATGTCATTTGCTGAGACACCCAAGACGCCCAATTGGGCACCCATAAAATGTGTTGTTTGCTGGGGGCAAGAGGTCTCAGTTGAAGAGCAACATCTATATTAATCTAGTTCAATGGAGGAGTAACACAAAAAAAAACTCCCCATTCCCACATTTTAACCCAGAGTATGATGTGCACATCGCATCACATCATTGCTTTTTTCATACGATGTGATGTATTCAATCTTAGATCCGAAAACTCCCTGTCAACACCCCGCCTGTAGATCATCTTGCCGAAGCCATGCTTCCGATTCTCTTCGTACTTCCCTCGCAAGAGATCGAGTCCAGTTCCAGCATCATGAACATCAAATGCCAACAAATTCGCTACCTAACTCACAAACGTCTTTATATGAGGACCTAATGCCTCCTTCGCGCGTTGGTTTCCTCGCAAACATGAATCATTTCCTCTTGGGAATACGTGAGAGTTTTGACAAACTTTGAGATGATCCCATGCAAAGTGTTTAAGAAGATATCTTCCACAAATCAAGACTTACCAAATAGAAGGTGGGTCCAGTGGCTTCAAAAAGATCAGCGCTGACGTGATGGAGTTGGATATAATGATGATTCTGTGCTAAGAGATATGGAACAGTTGTATATTAATGTATTTATATATACATATATTCATTTTTGTATACATACATAAGATTACTTATGATGATTTAGCCTTAGAAGTCAAGCATTTGATGATTTGATGCCTTGATTTGGTGGCTTGAAAATGCCCTTTGCGCTTGGTACACCCAGGCATAACATGGAAGCATAGGAGATTGACGTCAGATGATGTTACCCGAGTGAGTTGGGCAGTGTTGCTCCTAGTAACTTGTAAGCCTTTGTCATTGTCGCTTCCGTATATTGCCCAAATTACAACTAACTACTAACCACTTGCAACAGTACAAGTTACCGGGGTCGGGTTGAAACAAATCTTCGGTGATTCTTGGCCGAGATCATTACAAAAACACGTGCTTCCCCTTTCAAGGAAAAGATCATCGTGGTGTACTTTGATTCCCCTGCTGGCTTCGTGTACTTAAAAGTTCTTAAAAGGAGGTCTTGCGTGCTTTGCCCAGTCACAGAAGCATTACTCTTCAGAATTCTTAAGGTCTAACATTCTTCATCTTCCACATCTTCCAAGAGATTACTAGAAAATGTTGGCATGACAACTGTGCCCTTTTGGTCCTTTCCGAATGATGAAAACATGGAGACGCTCTAGACATCTCTGGGTCCACTCCTATCCATTGGATAACTTTTGCAACACCCCAGCCTTCATAGGAATCGCCATTCTTCTTGAAGACATAAAGGCCTTTACCTTCGTTTCGGCGTTTTGTTCGTTTGCACAACTTGATTCCATTTCCAAATCAAAAGAGATAGAGTAATCTTATCAAATCTTATACTTGAAATGTCATTCTGATAAAGAACATTTGTGTGCACGTGGGTTCCACAATAAATTCGCTCAGCGATTTGGACTTCGTTGGTGTCGCCTGCACGCAAACCTTCCACAAAGGTGCCCTCGTAGGTGTCACCAGTGAGGTACATGGCCTTTCCTGTCAGCACCGTGGAACGCCGTCTTGCCATGTCAATTGGATCGCCTTTGAAACCAGATTAGCCGTAGTTTCTGACACAAAGGTATCCCAAAAGGAGATGCAAAATGAGGAACAAAGTTGGGCCATAAATCATAAAAAGAAAGATATCCCTTTGATAAACCAACAATGGTAATGGAAAAAAACACCAAATGGTTTAGATGACTTTTGTCCGGAAAGCTGTGATCTTCCTTTTTGTAGCTTTCAAAAAATTGGCTGTTGGACCAAGCTTTAGTGGCAAAAACTGGGACCTATCCCACTCAATGCTTGTGAGCCAGCCCAAAACAGTAAACCCCCACCTTGTCCCGTGAATTGTTGAGATCCAGCCTGTGGCGCATGCATTCATGGCAGGATCTGATACAACCAGTGGAGTGTCACACAGAACATCGATCACCTCAATCAACCCTGAAACCCAGATACGCCTCACGTGCTTCAGCGGAACCTTTAACATAGAGCCTGGCGTTGAAAGCAACGCTGGGCATACCCTCACTGGTTGGCTAAGAGTGCATATACTGGGAGATTCATCCAGCGTGAAGGTGAAAATTCCCTCTGCTGTTCAAGTATTCAACCCTCAAACTCCCCATGCAACAATGCCAAGTATACATCCAGGCAGTCTCAGCACACATAAAGCTTTCCTGCGGCCATTGTAAGGATTACTTCAAGGACTTTCCCATCTCCAGTCTTCTGTAGGCCTAGCAGCTGGCCCTCAGCCCTCTAACTGCCCAAAAACCATGCCAGTAGTGCTCGTATTTAGGGTCAGTCTCATCACCTTCAGCCATGATTACCTTCAAATCGTTTAGTCCTTGCGCAACAGGGAGATGGGATGAGATGAGGATACAGCAGGTATGCGTAGGGACTGCCATTGATGCAACTTCAAGCTGCCAGTGGAGTTCCAATGCACACACAGCAACAAAGCAAGCGACAACTTGTCCAAATTCAGCAGTGAACTCTACGATCAAAAGGGTCCTTGAAAGACTGAAAGATTAGCCTGGCGCCCTCGCAGCGTCACTTGAGCCCGTGGCTGTGTAGACAGAACGTTCAGACTAACAGGTTCTATGAGAAACAAAATCTCATCCCAACCAAGAAAAAGTGTGTGGCACAAAGCATTCCGACGCCCTTTGGAGAGATTGTTCATGTTCAGGTGCTTCATGAAGAAACAGCACACTGAAACCTGGCAGGTACTTTCTCAAACCAGGCCGTATCTCAGCAAAGGCAGAAACTGTCATACAATCTGCAGATCTCATTGTGTAATGTACGTGCCTAGCTGAACCCCAGCGCTGGACTCTCTAGAAGGTTTTCTCTACACCGGATGGTCCAAACTAGGACCTAGCTATTACCCTCCCCAACAGTGAACTTCCCATAACACTTCCCAAGTGCAGTCCCATCACTTCCCTGCAAAGCTGCCCTGTCTCGCAGGTTCCTTTCAGAATCCTTGAAAACTAATCGTCAAGCCCCATAGTTCCAAAACACAGATGACTGGACGCATTCGTTTTTGGTACAGGGAACTTAAGTCCATAACCTTCGAAGCTGATGGCTCGCATCTTTCTTTATGCAACTGAGATTATTGACGTCGTTTCAGGTGAAACTGTGGGGGTGAGACGACGAGACACCTTCAGCAACTGAGTTTGAGGAAGGTGGCTTCATCACTATGTGTGAGCTGAAATATTCCTTGTTCTGGATCTTGAAGTGTTTGGCCAAAACTGCTTGCAAATTATACCTCTGCATGTGCGTATGTATGTGGATATACTATAGATACATGCACATGTATGTGTGTGGTGCAATCCAAAGGTGACTTCTGTATGTCTACATGCAAATATGTTATGTAACATGTATATATACGTTGGTCTAATTATACATACAGGTTGCAGGGCAACTTTATTTACAGAATAGCATTAGGCTTGCAGAGCCATCACCTTTAAATTCTAGTTGATAAATTATGAGAATCTTTGATATCGTCCATGTTTCTGTCTCCCCACCTTTTTCACTGACAAATTTTCAAATCTTTGGGACAACTGAAATCCACTGAAACCCATTTTTTGATTTGTCCACCTCTCTCTCCCCGACTGCAAGGCCCCTCTCTCCATTGCATCAGCTTCGCTGTGGAAAGACCTGGTGGAAAAACCATGGGTCAACCAGGAGAAGAAGTGTCCCATTCCAGGGTCATAATTTGGAAATATGTCTAATCTTTCACCTCCAAATCTAGCTGGGTATTCTATGTTCTGAAGATTGGTGGTAAAAGAATGAAGAGGATTACACCAACTCTAAGCACATGGCTCTTCTGTTTTGTGAGTAAAATGTCGTCAAGGGGATTTCCTAGTTCCTTAAGCTAGCTTCCTATCATTGAGTTGTTAGGAGTTCGTCCATCCTCACCAGATTTCAACTACAAAAACGATATAGTGGATTACTTTGGTACAGTTGTGTAGAAAATCTTGGAGTAAAGTCTGAGGTGTATGTTGATCAGCTGGAACAGCTTCTAGTTGATACGATTATATATCCATGAGATCATTCCAAGGTGCCATTGAGAGGTCCTCGTTTCCAATCTGGTGTGTGAATTAGACGCTATGCGCGATCGCGCAGATGGCGCAGAATTTCGGACAACCACTTGGGATGGAAAAGCCACTGAAGAGGGAAAATAAGAAAAAATGATGTCGATCAAGCATATATAAACTCAAAGTAAGCTGATGCTTTTTTCAACGCGAACAAAAAATATCAAAAAATCAGAAATCCCTTAGGAAGTCACCTCATCGAAGCGCGCGCAGAGCTCTTGGAACTTGGCGTTCTCCGTGGAGGTCCAAGCCTTCTTCCCAATGCCCGGAAGAAGTGGATTCCAATAATTTTTAAGGCACAAAAAGAGCCAGGGGGTTCATCGAGTAGATGTGATGTGTCGAATCAATAATAGACACTTACATTCTGGACTTCTTACAATGTCAGCACTTGGATAGATGCGAGTAAGTATGCGCAGGCATTGTATGACATGACGGAGAAGAACACGCATACGTGAATTCATAGTGCGAAGGAGAATCAAGCAACACATGCGGAGAACTGATTCGCTGAACAGATCTTTCGCGAAGGCAAAAAAAAAGATTGAAGCACCTTGATGCGTTTTGCAAAAGTGTCTTGCAGTTTTTGTGCGTATACAGCTCGCCCACGATACTGCATTGATTGGAGGGTGAGAGGAAGAACTTGTTTTAGATACAGTACTTCTGACTCAAGGAAACTCTCACTATAACTTGACATGAATACTACGCCGTGCAAACTCCCCACCTTGTATCAACACATGCAGGCAGACAAACAGCTGAGTGCAAAATTGTATCTACATCCAATCCCTGGGTAAATCATGTACTTCCATACGAGTACCAAGGGCTTCATGGACCTCCTACTTCGGCCAATGATGCCACTGATACCGACGATTTGTACCCCTGAGCTGCCCCAGCATAATCGGGTGACATCTTCTTCTCAGTCATCTCTTTCAGATCCTCAGATGTATCGAACTAAGGAAAATGCTCAACAGACTTCAGGTGGGCCTCAACCCTGGGATGAGAATGTCAATTTAGGAGTTTATTTGTGAACTGACAGGATGCAGTTGTGATCCCATGAAATGTGCATGTGACACCGCACTGCACCTTTCTCGGTCATAGGGAGCCAAATACATTGGCCATCTTGAAGATTCCCAAGCTGCACAAACTGACCACTTCTTGAATAGACGCAAGACTTGATGCATGAAATTTCATACCGCCGCAGGTTGAAATTGACCGTCCTTGTATTTGAATGCTCAGGACCTATAGGAAGGGAAAGAATCATTTCTTTTCAGGGCGCCCAGTAGAAGTGGGAAGAGGATCAAATCAATCCAATGTAGAGGTACAAATCCTACCATCCGATGCGAGCTTCTCAAAGCATCTCCCTTCGTATCCGAGTCAACATACACAATCATGTACTATCATACACTGTCCTCTATATATAATTCAATTTCTATAAATCAGTGGATTAACAACAGGATCACATTTGTTGAAAAACTGATTTTGCCAATCGTTTCTTAAAGCTCAAATTTTAGGTCTCGCACCGATGGTAACGCACAGCCTTTTAGAAAGTCCTCCAATGGAGAGGTACTTGGTCGGCATGAAAAAAGTCTCACGATATGACAAGCAGTAAAAGTCGCTAGTAAGATAATCTCGTACATATTCTATTATGCATAGGTTTATTTCATAGATACACGCTTCAATAAATTACATCTTACCACAACTAGCCTTTCCCACACTTCAGGGATCGAGATTAATTGACTGGTGAGGGTGGAACAGGGGTTTGCCAGTCATGGCCACCTGATACAAGACCGCTTGCAGCTGTGCATTTCCATTGATTACAATGGCTCCGATCTTCAACATCTGGCTAGATAAGATGACAGAAAAAATGTCCCTTTCAAGGAAATGAGTCTTGGAGGGACCCACGTTCATTTCATCTTTTACTTCCATGATTCCGGCAGGTCTGAGACTGGCCACATCAGCCCGCGGTCCAACTGTCCTCGCGCTCCTCGTTCATGGTCCCGGCGTACATCTCCGTGTTCAATGGATTTCTGCGACAGCGGAACGAACATGCACCCCACACTGCTTAGTACGGTCCAATGCTTTGTATCGTGGAGGTAATCCGTATCCTCATCCTCATCCTCATTCTCCTTCTCCTCCTCCTCCTCATCATCATCATCATCATCGTCATCATCATCCTCCTCTTCATCTTCATCTTCATCTTCATCTTCATCTTCATCTTCATCTGCATCTTCACAATCTTCTTCATCTTCATCTTCATCTTCACAATCTTCTTCATTTTCATCTTCATCTTCATCTTCATCTTCATCTTCTTCTTCTTCTTCTTCTTCTTCTTCTTCTTCTTCTTCTTCTTCTTCTTCTTCTTCTTCTTCTTCTTCTCCATCATCATCGTTGTCATCATTATCAAAAACTGTCCTCCCCTTTTAAAAGTCTCTGTTGCATCCACTTAGAATACACATGTATTTTTTCGGCATCGCTAAAAACCATTGAGAAAAACATCACCAGCCTTGCACGCAGAAAACGTGAGAGGCACAAGAGCGCTGACTCCTCAGGGCCTTTGCCCGGGAACAACGGCCTGGCCAAAACGGGAAAAAGCGACTTCATGTGATTTTGTATGAAAAATCAAGATCGACGTTTGGGAAAGTCCAACACAGGATTACCCACCCTGAAACAAACATGGTCCATGAAAGAAAGGATTTTTCGCTGGGCAATCGTTGCCGTGGAGATAAGATCCTCGGACCATGTTAGCTTTTGAAATGGCAATCCAACAAACTCTGACAGAACGACGTACAGTCAGAATTGGAAATTGATTCATGGTGCAAGGAAAACTTTGAAAATGAATCGAACTGCATGCTTTGTCTTTTTCATACTGTTGATGGAAGAAATCCGGCCATTCTGTTGAACATAGATAATATACTGAAGTCTTAAATTAGTTGTGTCGCAGCCGAAAACCGCCGTGCCTGCGCTCTCCACATTCTACCAAGCCCTGGCAGATCAGCTCTGCCACACTCGCCTGGAACAATTCTCCTAAACATTATCAAGTCATCTAAGTGTTTTTAAAAGTTTGGAAAAATGGGTGTTAGTGCCAGCATTACGAAATCAAGCAGGTGTTTCGTGAATTTTCGGACGCTTTGATGATGTTAGATGTTGACTATGTGTTGGTGTGCCATCATAATCCCCTCTCGGCATGTCTGTCTGGAAGAAGAATTTCACTCTTGTTGAGCGACGCAGAACAGAAAAATATAACTGCATTCTATTGTGCCGAATTCTGGCTCAAAGCCACAATTGCATGCCTGTCACCATGTCCCTTGCAGATGTTGCGAAAATTGTGTTTGGATCTATGAGATGAACCAATTTTCTCTATCGGGATCTTTACATTAAAAATCAAATTGAAGCATCGTCACATCATGGCCCATGGTGACCATGGTGCAGTTGCTGGAGATCAAATGTGAATCATATGTTATAAGAAAACTGCTGAAGGAGGGTGGGATGTGTTTGCGCCCCTTACAAGCACTCGGAAATCACTTGACATTGCATCAGGTACGGAGCATCTTGTCCGGAACTCATGTGAATACACCTTCGGAATCCTCCCATCGTGGAAGAACTTTCACACAAATGCCCCCCGCCACCCAAAACACAACTCAAGGGGTCTTCTAAAATATATCACCATCCTTTGTGGATTTTGTTGAATGTAGATACTGATATGGTGTTTATATGTTTGGGTCAGCTTCGTGGGGGCGTACACCCCCTCAAGTGTGTGTAGAGAAATAGACCCAGTTTTATATCAAAAAAGCTTTTACAGCAGAAACCTGGTACCCTAAAACAAGTTTTGGGCGAGAAGCCTTTTACCCCAGAAACTTGTTCAAAGGCCTTTTAACCCTGAAGTCCCTTTTTACGCCAGAAGCCTTTTCACGACAGAAACTTTTCCCTCAAGTAAGTAGCATTTTACAACCTTACACCAGATAGCCTTCTACACCAGAAGCATCTTCCACAAGAAACCTTTTCGCAAAAGAAGGGTTTAGGAACCGTTTAAGCCACAAATCGTTGACACCAACAACGTTTTACGCCACAAGCCTTTCACGCCAGAAAAGTCTTGCTATGGAAAACTATCCACAACAAAACTTTTTATTTACACCAGAAGCCTTTTGCCACGGAAACATTTGTCACCAGAAACCTTCGCAACCACAAAACTTTTTCATGAGAAAGCTTCCACACCAAACGACTAGTACACTACTTGGATAGCTTCAATTTTCACCAGAAACCTTGAACACGAGAAAAAAATACACCAAAAACCTTTACACCAAAAAGCTTCTGCACCAAACAGCATTTACACCAAATGCCTTTCACACCTGGAGCCGTTTCACAACAGAAACCTGTAAAACCGGAAATCTACACCAGCAGCTTTCTCCACATGCCCGACGATTCATGTAAAAGGTCCCAGGGCAAGCTTAAAAGCTTGCATTCTAAACAAATTTGCGCCTCCGACACGCACTATCATCACTATCCCTAAAAAGGGTCGCATTCCGTCTTGTCCCGGTGATCCCAACCCGTCCAAGAAGCAATTAATCTTTAAAAGAGAAGTTTGCTTTGACAACCATTCTCAGCTGCATTCTTCAGCAGTGTATGTTTGCAGCCTTCCTCAGAAGCTCTCGTCAGCAGGCATCCACAAAGGATGTGCCAGGCGGGTAGTCATCATTCTGCCAGAGTTGGTCGTCATCCCCATAACGGTTCCAACCCAGCCGCCTGCATGTAGGTCACCATATCCGAGGCTTGTAGGCCCCTGCCATCCTGCCACACGATCCGATGAATACGACCATGCGAGCAACATTCAAAACCCTTATGACATTCCATTCTACTGATTGGTTCATTGAGAATTACAATGCCTATATTTATAACTGCGGAGTACAATCCCCATAACCAGGGTTTGGGTCACTGCTCATGTCAAATGAATGATATTGCAAATGCATCTCATCCTCATTTCTACATTCCAATGTCAGACCCTGCAATGATTTCAATTACTTATTCGGACTTATTCGAACTTCACCTATCGGACTTGGGGTTGAGTAGTACAAGAGACTGGGATCATGATACCTAAACTTGCAACATGGTGTCCAAACTGGATGTAGTCCCCACTCTGTGATCACAAGATCCACTACAACTTCACGCCTCTTCAAGGTGCACTATCGCAAAAAGATAGAACACAACAGGCAAAGGAAGAACATCAAAACACTCAAGCAACTCAATGACACCATGATGAATTTTCAGAAATGTTCCATGGATTTCTCTTCATGCCTCACATGGCTCACATGCCTTCCGTTTGGAACTTTAAATCAAACATGGCAAACCTGGCACGTCTCCCTTCACACCACCAGCACCGCAGTCAACCCCTCCAATGTTCCTCTGGAAGGCCTTCAGAAGGGGATATTCGTTATTATCTAATGGTAGCTCTCATCCATTGCGCGTCAATGCTTCAGTAAACCCAGATAAATATTATTCTTTGAGGGGGAATAGCATTGGTGGGGTTGGCTGAAGGCACATGATTTTTAGTCTCGAAGCGTGGCCATGCGTAAGTCTGAAGGGTGTGGGCACACTCACAGCTAGAATAAGCTGGCAGTGTTGGAAAAGGAAAACGCTTGCTTCTAGTTTTCTGTTCTTCAACCGTATGAAATCCATTCTCACGTATGGAACCACCAAATGAGTCGGGTCCCTCAACTCTGCTGTCCAGGAATTTGACCTTCTTTCAGTACCAAAATGATAAACCCAATGACATACAGTATGTATACTTAACATCATTTCCCGCAACAAGAGCCTACCTTTTGACTTGTTGAGAGATGGTGTTTTTTGCCACAAAATGGCATTCAGCCTACGGATCAGGTTGACTCATGACACTCCCCCAACCCTACGAAGCATGTGGAATGCCTGAAACTTGTTTTGCAAGCCGAGCAATGAAAATAATTCTACTTACAGCGCGAACCAATGCACATCTCACAAAGGTTCGACGTAATTGCCTTGCTTTGCACTTGTTGATCAAGGGAAAAAGACAAGCAGGCACAGAATGCAGCCAATTGAGGATGGCCGTTAGCCTTTGTTACAATTAAAAGAATGCTGAACAAAATCTGTGAATTCACTTCACTTCCAACTTCCACAATAGAGGTAAAAACCCATGCCTTAGATGGAACCAAATTCAAAACGTACATGGACCACATGGATGTCAAAGATCGGAAACCAATGCTTCAAAAACACACGCAAACAAATGTCATATGATATATACAGAAAGCTGGGTATTGCCTAGCCTTGATTTTCACCTGGTGAGATATGTTAATTGGAAGTGACGCGAGCAAATTCGATTCCCCCCAATTGAAATTTGAACTCCCTGATGCTTTAAGGATCTTGCTTCTTTATGTGACAGTAGACATGCGATTCTAAGACATTCCAAGTTCGAATGTAAATGACCACTTCCCATAGAACTTGTCTTGTTCCTTGACAGCATACATCGATCAAGCCAGATAAATCGTCCCTCTCCTGGACTCCTGGACAGACACGGAGGTCTCACTCTCCATGCCGAAAATGTCAACGCAAAGATGGCAATAAAAATTCATGGACTCCGGGGTTTCCGCAGAAGACGGTCCCCTCGAGATTAGAGGTATATGGAGTTCTGACAGGCAAGAAACACAGCAGCATTCAGTTCCAAGACTGGCATAAGTTTTCGGGGAGTTCGTAGTGATTCGGAAAAAAACATTTGCAGATCCCCGCACTTGGGAGATGGTGGCCATTTCTACCTGTCGACTCACAATTCTCGACTACACCTTGCCGCCGGTATGACCACCATTCATGACCCAAAATCAACATGGAAAATTTTAAGCAATGCCAACTCTTACCTCAATGACTTTTTGGCGGGGTCACACTGCAAGGATGGATAAGGATCACACAGCATCTTTAAAACACTGAAAGGCTGGAATATCAGATTACCATGGGGCAATCCAAGTCCGGACAAATCTGGATGGGAGTGATGAGAGATGTGCTCCATGTAGCTCCTTTGCTGAAGGAATGTCAGACATTACAACCAGCTCCTGTCATCACTCCATTCCAAACACCACGACACAAGGACATGTCCCCGCAATCCATAAGCGTGTTGAATTATTTGGTATAGAAATGTATAGAACAACAATCACATACATTTGCGTATGATGTTTTGGCGATATGCAAAATGATATCCAGCTGGAAAACGCACTTCTCGGTGCGAGACTGCCATGGCAGGAATGACGCCAAGCTGCGTCAGATGTGCTCCTGCCACAATCAGACAGGATTCTATGTTCTTCTGGCAACATAAACCACTGTGGCTTTGCCGAACAGTGATTTGCAGGCCAACGTCCTGACAGTTCTGCATTTCTCGAACCTTCAGTTCCTTCTTTCTTAAGAGTCACCAAGCCCGCATCAAACCAAAAATGACTCAGCTGATTCTCGAAAAAGGTATGGACAAAGAATCTTGAATGAAACTTGCAGATGCCGAGAACGGTCAATTGGATGTCTGTTACATTACGGGCTCGTTGAATGTTGGCAAACACGGGAACAACGGCACAGCCGCAATTAAATGTGCCACTTGACTGCATCAAACTGACATACCAGACATCCCCCTGTAGTGACCATCTAGTAACAACCATGAACAGCCTATCCCATCTATCCCAGTATCATCCCAGTTTAAACCTCATGATTCGATTTGGATCGTTCACCGCGGGATCGCTACCAATGGCATGTCTCAGCTCTGACTCAGCTCTCAGGACCATCCAGCCATCTGGCCGACGATTAACCCCACAAAGGTAAGTTCAGTAAAAAGTCAGATAAGTTGGCGGCAATAGTCTTGATAGCTTTTGCATCTTTCAAAAGTCAGGGTATCGGTTTTTGGAAGGGCGTATCCCTTTCCACCGTTTGGTGAACATGGAGTATATACTGGGTGGTTTGTGAATGGGATTGACCACAAACGCATCTTACCAAGAACAGCCATGCAGGACTCACGGGGCAAGGAAAGGCTCACTCGCATTTAAAAAAAAGAACAAAAGGCTGCAGTATAGTCAAAGATATCGGCTTTGGGGGCTCATATCAGTTTCCATGTTTCCTGCACATATCTGTCACCATTGCAAAAACATCAAGCATCAACCACTTTTTTCCTGTTGACTCAAATGAAATAAGCTTCCAAAACCGATTTCAAAAATGGTCCCTGATTGTTGATGATCTCATGCCTGTGAAATCACTTGTGTCTAACAACCGAGATGTTGTCGCACAAATATGTAATCAACTGCTTCATATTATGGAAGTTCCTATGAACAGAATGGGTGTGTGTGTATGGCTGCGTATAGTATCATACACACGCACACACTCATATCTCATATGTTTGGCAGCTTGTTTTTTCATATCTGCATACGTATGCATACACACATGCAAGCCCAAATCATGTAATATCCTACGCTCATTCCCTTAGCCTGCATTTCTTCTCGATCCAAAAGCCAAAAGGGGCCTTCAAAGCTTTCTGCCTTTTCTTTTCCACCGCCGAGATCATGAAAGCGGGGTCCTTTTCCAGCGCCTGGAAGGGCTGTAGCTTACTGACCACTTGGGATGCTTCAAAGCCTGTTTAAGCAATGGTATATTTTCCATATCTGGTGCAGGATGTCTTCCACAAACACTACAGTTACAATCATACGTGTGGGATTTGTCACCGATCAATACAATCAATTTGAGGGCTTCTTCCAAAGCTTTGCATTCCGGCAAAAACTTCTGGATCCAAAAAGGGCACATTGAAAAATCATTCACACGAATAATGCGCTTCAAATAAACTGGATACAGGCGGTCTCCGGTGGAATTGATGAGCAAGTGGTTCAGCCTAAGGGATGTTAAACGATACAGTATAGTATATTGGGTACTTCTGCAGATTGATCTGGACCTGGACAAATTTGCGGCAAACATCTCCGCATTATTGGCATATACATGATTCCAGACGTCTAGCAATTCTGGTGGCAAGTGGTGGCTCATGGTATTTAGTTTGTAGGTTACTTGTAGCTTTAACCCTCTGTATCACCCCTTGTAGCCACCTACCATTGGCCACCGTCCACCTCCTTTTTCACAGTTTTTGAGAGCCCTATCCCCAGCCAGGCGCCTGGGCCAGTTTCTTGAGTTTTTCTGCATGTTGGCGATCCTTTTCATTCATCCCCTGAATCGAAATGACGTTTCTCAGTGCTGCGATGTCTGGAAGCACGACAATGCTTTGGGCTACCAGCTTTAAAACTGATTCCAGAGTTGACATTGTTCCCATACAGAAGTTTTATCTTTTAAAAGACAACCTGGCATGTTCTGCTGAAAGTCTTATAGATCATCTTGGAATATACTTGTTTTTTTACAGATTCTGTTGACATGCTGACATCATGCTGAACCAACAGTGAGTCGAGTGGCCACCTGTGTTTGTTGTGGCTTGGGAGCCGGTGTCACCGTACTCTGCATCGGCAAGGTCTGTTCCTTCAGGAGTTGACGCGTATTTCTCTCCGGGAAATCGTGGGGCCAGGGTGTTAGAAGCCTTGCAAAGAGGGTCGCATACATCTTTCACACCTGCATAAGAGCACGAAAGTATATGCTGGGACCAAGAAAACTAAGGGAACCTTCTCAGTATCACATCAGCTTTCATAACATCCAATGGATCCACTTTTACGTTCCTATCTGTCGGGATGTAGCCATAGATGCCGAAACAAAAGTGTGCACCCGCATTTGCATGCAGAACACCCATAGTGAAATGACAACAAGCAGCCTCATGATCCTGAAATACATATTATGTACTTTGAAAGGAAACACCTATCGGAGGTTTGTTTTTGTTGACCTTTGCAGAGTAAGCAATTGTGTTCTTGTTGTTCGGCAGTGCAACAACTGCTGACCCCTAGACCACCGTCGATTCAGGGATTTGTTGGCAGAATCTACCTGAAAGTTCAAACTCTTCGAAGAAACATTCTGCATCGCTCCCCTCACTATATACCCAGAAATGGGCAGTGTCGAAATTGTTAAGGCTCCCGGCTCCCGCACTTCGACTTCCCTCCATCGACCCAGTGTCTCTTGTGCTGGCCCTTGGTCAAGGATGCCCCACCATGCAACAAAGGGAATGTTCACAGAACATTAGCGAGCCCCAAATTCCTCATCCAAATGATGAATTTATCAAATTGCAATTGTCCACCAAAACATGCAAGACACCCAATACTTGGACCCAACTCTTGGACAAAAGGATCTCCGATATCCCCCATCTTGCTAAAAAATTGCAGCTTCACTCGTTGAATCCGAGGCCTACGGAGTCGGGATTTTGGGTTACAAGGATTGGCAACTTGGGTACTTTCAAGACAGACCTACATAAACATCAAAGACCCCCTTGCAAATCAACAGAGGCATCTCTGAGTCCAAGAGTCGGATTCTAATATGACTGACCCAACCCGAAGTTGGTTCAAAATTCAGCAAACAACTGCACTTTAACGACCACTTACATGGCGCTGCACGGATAACTTCTGCAGTCACCGAGCTTACCGGTTCCTTCGTTTGCCGGCCCGCCCTAGAATCATGGTGTAGAAGCATTGAACCCCAAGCCAATCCCTAAGACTTTCTAACCCTAAACATAGGGTGCACGTTTAAGCATTGCAACATATTGCAACTTTGTGGGGGGGAGATGAGTGACTTCCTGGTGGTCTGTGCAGCAGTGAATAAAATTACCATGGCCTGTGAAATGGTGGTCGGACAATGTGCTATCGGCTATCTATGCCTATCTTACTTCTGGAGGGGAAACTTGTCCAAACTCCACCTTCAAAGCGCCCAATGACCCCAAGTTAGGGCAAGATTCTCCGTATCTCCATGGTGAAGTTGCTTGACACAGCTCTTGGGTGGGATAACTTCGCTGTGTGACGCCCTGGCCGGTTGGTTGGGGCCTCTCAGCTAGTTGCCTTGGTCTCAAAAGATATGGGGACTAGATACGTAATATGTAAATATGTCTTATACCAGTAGTACCGCACGTGGCGGTGGCGGAAGTTTCAAGAATAGGAAACCTATAGGAGAGATTTGTTGTTGTGAATCACGGATGTCAGATCAAAAACACTGACACACTGTCTAACTGACGAACTGACTAATTGACTTACTGACTGACCGACTAACTAGCTAACTGACGAACTGACTAACTGACTAATTGACTAAAGGACTCATTGACTACCTGACTAACTCATGAACTCACTAACTAATCAACTAGCTAACTGACCTATTGACGTACTAACCGAGCGACTGACTGACTAGCTACCTGACTAATTGAGAAAAGTGATTGATCAACTGACGAGCAGACTAATTGACTTACTGACTTCCTGACTGACTGACTGACTGACTGACTGACTAATTGACTATCTGACTAACTGACTAACTAGCTAACTGGCTAACTGCCTGATAACCTAACTGACTAATTGACTTCCTGACCTTTTGACTAATTGACTAACTCGCTAACTGACTGATTGATTGATTGCTTGCTTGCTTGATTGATTGGTTGACTGAGTGATTGATTGATTCATTGATTGAGTGAGTGATTGATTCATTGATTGATTAATTGATTGGTTGATTGATTGATTGATTGAGTGATTGATTGATTGATTGGTTGATTGATTAACTGACTCACTGACTACTTGACTTACTGACTAACTGATTAGTTAACTGATTGATTAACTGACGAACAGACTAATTGACTTACTGACTGACTGACTAACCGACTAATTGACTAACTACCTGTACTAACTAGCTAGCTAACTAGCTAACTGACTAACTGTCTGATTAACCACCTGACTAATTGACTTCCTGACTGACTTACTAGCCCATCGACTAACTGATTAACTGACTAACTTGACTACTTGACAAAGTAGCTAACTGACTAACTGACTAATTCATTGATTGATAACCTGATTAACTGACTAATTGACTAAATGACTAATTGGCTAACTGCCTGATTGGTTGACTGACTAACTTACTGACTGACTAATTTTTCGACATCTGATCTGCAAAAAGTGGTCCGAACATGCTGTGCTTTGTACATTTTCACTTGCAAATGTGCTTCGCAGCACAGCGGAAAAATTGCTCCGAAGCTGAAGTGTTTTGTACATTTTGACTTGCAAATGTGCTTCGCGCCACATCGGCATGCCATGTTTCGAGATTGTAACTGCAAAAATCGGTCCCGCGCTGCGGTGTTTTGTACATTTTGACCTAAAAATGTGCTTCGCGCCACAGCGGCGTGCCATTTTTCATTTCTCGGCTGAACCGCTACCTCCGCACCCGCCGCTTTAGGGAGCCTACTTTTCGAACATCCGGAACCAGGCATCATTGACAAAACACAGCAATTCTCGACTTTCCGAACATTTCGCGCGTGTGTATCTTCTTTCTAGTGGCTCTACTCGCGTGTTGATCTTCTTTCTTCTGACTTGACTTCTCTACTCTGCCTTTCAACTGTCCATATTGTCGGAAGTTAGACTTCTAAACTTCCTTCGATTATATATTCTATCATTTCATAATATTTTATATATGAACTTCCAATATCCCTGTGAAAATAAATGCAATGTCTTTCTACAAGTGCTTCTCCCGAGACTTGCTCCTCGGCTATTGATTCTAACCGTCTGAACAGACCCTCTCTCACCTCACCGTCTCTTCCAAAGCGCCTTAGTTTGATACAGGTTCTAAGTCTTTCAGTGAAAACAACAGAGGCTGAGGAGGGTAAGGATTCGGAAGGTGAACAAACAGTGAATCTTTGACTTGAGAGGCAATGTTGACATTGGGGCTGGGAACCCGGAGAAAATATGAACTCTAGATTCAATGTTTTGACTTGAAAATCTTCAAACAAGATTCAGCGGACATTCCCTGACTGGCAGCGGCATTCAGTTGATAGATTGGAATATGCAATCTCAAGTTAAAAGAAGACTAGCTTCATGAGGACTACCGTCGTAAATCACCTTTTGGGGTGATCTTGAGGCTGCTGTCTGATTCAGATTCAACAAACCCAAACACAAATGATTGTGGTCACCAAAACCCCTCAAATCCAACCAAAACATGAGATGATCGGTCCCTCTCAAAAATTGAAGCTTTTCGAAGGGTAAAAAGGTCGATGGAGAATAAATTCCCTCTTCGCCATGGCACCTTCTTGTGAAAGCTGACTCTCCGCACAGCCCATGGCAGCACCTTAGAGGGGGTGACCAATGACAGCTGGTCGCGAGGCTTGCCCAAGCTACACATCGTTATGATATCAAAAACCTCAGATCCTGGCCAAGATAACCAATCTCAGGCGGAGATTTCAATCTGGTAAGCCCAAATTCTGCGAGTTCTTCGGATTCTTCTCGTGGACTCCAAACAGTGCCCAATTGCTGTTATATAAATATTTCTTTCCCTAAAAAAAGGTATGTGGTTTTCTGGGGTCGAAAAACAGGAAGATCTTGACCGACTCCAGAATATTCAGACTGATAATGTGATTCTCAGACTATCAATATCATAATCTTAGTCTTATCGTTGACATCGTCGTTGTCATGATATTCATCTTCTTCTTTTTCTTCTTCTTCTTCTTCTTCTTCTTCTTCTTCTTCTTCTTCTTCTTCATGGCCATATCCTTCATGTTTGCACTGCTTTTGTATTAATGCATTTGGTCTATCTACATGGAACAAAAAAAATATCCAAATGTCACACCCTGGCTCTCACCCCAAAAGTGGCCGCCCCACAAGTCCTTGCCCTTGACCAAGCAGCTCAAGAGGTGAGACTGAGCATGCGGCAGAGTCTCAAGTCTCTTGGGTTGACGTTGATCGCGATGGGTGATGGAGATGTGCCCAAGTTTGGTGCTGGATTATTCAGTACCATCGACTTGGGAAGTTTTCTGGCATGATTTTGGAGCCTCGAAAAGATTAAGTTACTTTCCTACACCATAGGAATGTATTGAATGCGTGATTTCCTAGCTTTCCACCTGAATCTCTGACGGTCTGGGTAAACGGTGTGGCTTTTAGAGAACTTTCAATAGTCGTTCGAACAATTAGATCTCCAGTTTTCCACCACCTCATGGAGGAAATGCCTCCGAAGGTTTGCTACATGTTCTTCAAATCTAACATGAAAAAACTGCCACAATAGTTGTAGCCGTTGAATTTTTCAAACGTTTAGCAAAACGCAGGCACTTAGGTTGGAGAATTTCCAACCCAGGAAATTGTTTCACGACACATCTACTGGCCGTATATAATGCTGAAAATTCTTCCAGGTGTCCAGACTGCCTCTCGTTCCTCTTTGGACACCTGTCAGACACTCGGGGCTTGACATGGAAACTGTTTGGGTTTAGAGTAGGCTTCAAGTGAGACGAAAATGTCACAACTAAGACCCTCGGAAGACTCAGAAACATCCGAACATCAACGCACTGCATGCCATCAACAAGGACATCACCTGTTAATTTCTTTCCGAATTTCCTATGCAATACGAACCAAAATGAAAGGCTGAACGAAACGGAAAATGAAAGCTAGCAAGATCGAGAAAAACAAGAAGGTATGTGAGAAGACTTCGTATCTATACAATATATATATATATATTATTTACATACAGTACAGAAATCTACGCAACTCTGATTCAGAGAGAATCAGAAAACTCAAGAACAACTAAGTAGAAAATAAGTTTTGCATGATTTTGCTATTTGTCCAATTCGGCAAGCCAAAGAATGCATCACACGAGGGACTCGACCGAAACATCTGTAGATCAACAAGTGTCTCGTGCACCACTCAACACCAAGGGAATAGTATCTGCTCTGTTGTACCATTCAGGAATGACAAAAGACTTCCCTTCGTCAGGGCCAAAGCACGGGTGTTCCTGGAATCGGACAGTCCCTTGTGAAAATCAACTATGATCTTATGGCCTTAATAGGCCCGCCATGCGCTTCCATGAGAAGAAACCAAATTCCGGAAATTTGGGAGGCTCCCCATGTTTATCATGAGATAGACAAAGGCCGAGACAATGTGTTTTCCTGAAAATTGTCCAACCGGATTTTGCTGTTTTCCCTGCCTCGGGCGGGAGCTTTCGAGGCAACTTGGCCGTGCGGTAACGCAAGGGCTGGCGCATGAACTTCATGGCCGCCTGCCAGATCTCCAATCCAGGCGGAAAGACGAGTCCCAACGTATCGATGTTTGGGATTCCTGAGTAGGACTTCCGGTTGTCCATGTTCATTTCAATGGATTCCTATCATCACAAGTATTGAGTGGTGGTTTTATCAAAATGATCTAAGATGTATAGATGGAGGCACCCCTGTGCTGCAGGGTAATCCTGATGATCATCCTCTCCAAGATCTGATGCCATACTAGCCTCCAGTGGAGTCCCAAACGTTCCAAACATTCAATTCCATCCAACGGCACATGTACATCTTCACCCTGTTAATGTTAATTCCCCTTCTTACAGTGCTGAAACTATTCTCAACAAGGACAAGAAAGAGAATGGCTATAAGGCCAGTGCTTGAAGCTACAAACAAATCTTGTACACTTCAATTGGCAACCAATTAACATCCCATCCTGTTTTTGATACGTTTCAAGGTCAGTCCAATCATCCGGTCATCCGGTCATGGACCTCTCGGGAGGCGAAACGGAAGAGGTTCTGATTGTACTCTACGAGGTGGAACGCCGAGGCCTTCGAGCTTCCAAATCAGCCAGGAATCAGCACCGAAACCGTGTCAGACATCCCCCTGCAATCCACATCTTTCGAAATGGTTTGAGTTTTGGAGCATGTCCATTTGCTTCTTTGCTTTTTTTGAACACAGTGATACAGTACCTCTTGAAGCGTGAACCCCCACCACGCCTTCACCAACTTCCCTGTTTCCACCAACGTCACGGGGCAGAAGTCCTTCAATTCAGCTCTTGCCTCTGCCTGTCGCGTGCAGAATTCCGGCCGTCAATGGCAAGGATTCCTGTTAATGGGGTAGCGGAACACAGCAGAGGATGTGCATGCCTTCTTAGAAAATATATGGAAGAAATAAATATATATATATATAAGTATACGCGTGATTTGTTTGCATGTTGTTCGTTTTATATCTGCCATTATCTGCCTCATGAAAATCTGCTGGGTTTTACTACAATCAAGAAACAAATCAAGTGACTTCGCCGCTTTGCCCGCCTTACGCGCACGCTCACCGTCGTCCAGTAGGCGTGGCAGGTTGGCAGGCAATGGAACCTGAAGAAAGGCCTCTGGAGCGAAGCTATGAAGCAGCAGGACGTTCATCTTTTTTCTTCCCATCTGAAAATTATGACATTGGAATCTTCCGCGATTTCAGGGGTGAACAAAAAAACATCTAAAAAAAAACATGTACATAAAACCCAAGTGGCACGTACTGTAGGTCATGAGGTCACCTTATATTCCCGCTACATCAATCCGCAAAGTTTTAGTGTGGTGTCACAAAAAAACAAATTGCGAAGTGAAATGTCCTGTTCCCTTTGAATGAAGATGTAAAGGCTTGTAACGTTACGTCATGGTTGATAGGTCAATTCCTGACATATTGATTTACAACAGACCATCCAGATGTTGGGAGGGCAACAAGCTGACAAGGGCTGCCATGGAGAGAGACACCGATGCGTTTGTTGTCCGATAAGAAGTGCCAGCCTAAAGGAGATTCTTCAAAGTTTGTGAATGGAGTTGCTTGATCTGCTTGAAAAAATGGGCTTTGACACAACAGTCCCCAAATGGAATATCCTTCTACAAACGGTATATGATTAGTATTAATTGCTATGACTATGCGAAGGTGAAGGAGCTCTTCCTGTCAAACTCCGGCCCAAAGTTGAAAGTGGTGAGTCATGGTCCAAAGTGAAACTTGGAACTGACAAGGGTAAGTTATAACAGTTAGGAATCACGCCGTATCAACTTGCATTTCTTTGTTACTCTAAATTACAATTTATACCAAAGGGCTTAAGTTATTTGCAGCTCATGTCCCCAATCTACCATGAGCCGCCTCTGGATCCTCCGTGAAGAGCTCAGCATATTCTTCTGTGGCCATCCAGTAGACCTACAGGCTCAAGCCATAAATAGTGCAACTCTAAAGGGGGAATCACAAGTAGCCAATACCTGGAAAGTGCACCATTCCAGGAATTGGGCAGTTTCTGCAAAAAATGTCCGTCAGAAATTGACGGAAATTGATGAGTTGGGGTATGACAGCACAATATGCCGTTTGAAAGAAGGTAGCAGATTTCCCTCAATTCAGACGAAACTGACCACATCTAGCAAAGCTGGATGCTGAACGGTGAACAGTCGCATGAAGGACCAAAACAACAGTTCGTAACTTCTATACACTTTGGGAATCTAACATAGCAAGGAAAAGCCCTACAGTTGATGAACAAAATCCAGCTAATCACTTGGAATGCAAAAAAATACTACACTTGATAGGAAACTTACCACAATGAACTGGTATGGAATTTTGTCTATCAACAGTCTGGACTTATTTCGACAGCTCCAAGATGTCAATTCCATAGAATTCCAAGCAGGTTTCGGAAGTTATTCAACGGGAGACATTGGACACATGGAGTTAGCCAGAAAAATGGATGGAAAAAATCAAGGTTGGCATCCGTGGCAAGAAACAGGGTGAATCAGGTTTGGGCCCAGGGGCACAAGGAAACAGCATGAAACCAGCCACATCAGCAGTTTGTGCGGGACCGTGGCACCTTGGCATGATACTCCACAGCACAAGAACGGTCATAGCTCGGCACCAGCTCATTACGTAAAGACCTTGCAGATTGGTGCCATGGCTGCCATCGCATCACAGCCAATGAGAACATTAAAAATACGTCTGCGTAAGATCGTGAACATGACTGCCACTGCCTTCCGGTGGCATTTTCGAGAAATTTCTCCCGAAACGGCCAGGGACTCTTATGCCCACTCCCCCAAGAAAATGAGGCACAAAAAAAGAGGCTAGTTTTAGCACAGCGTCCACAAACCCCAACTCCCCAACTCGAAAGCAAATCTGAGGGACAAGGTCACTGGGCAGTAGTGCTTCCTGACAAGGAGGCCGGTTTTTCCCCCACCATTGTCTGCAAGATTTGCCTGTTCCTAAGACTCTGCTACAAAAGAGTATTGGAGACCTTGGATATTACCTGGATGGGATTTGTTTCTATGTTCTTATCTCTTTGGAAATGGGCGCTTTAAATAAATCCCCTTGGAATTACACCGGCGTTGGAATCACAAAACTCAACTGGTTTGAGATCTCTCCTCGTTTCCAAACAATCTCAGCATGGCCAACTGCTGCTACCCTTTCTTTGCCAAGCTTCCAAGGTGAAACATTTTCCAAACGAACGCTGGTGAAGCACATGCCTTTCACCCGGGTCGCTAAGCCTCCGGAAAATCAACTGACGGTGGCTGGAAGGGAACCGAGATGTTTTTTTGTTGTTCCCCAAAAATGTACCCTCTATCAAGGGCAAAACGTAATTCAATTGATTTATCTATTTGTATGTTTATATGTTCAAATGTATATATATATATATACATGTATATATGTAAATATGTATATACACATACATATTTATCGGTTTATCATATTTTATCTATACAGTATGGATGTATCAATATACATCATGTATATGTAAATCTTTATGTCATGTATGTATTATAAAAGTATGGTAAAAGAGTCTGGTACTCGCTCAAGCATGATTTTCCATGTGGAGATTCCAGACTCCGAGCCCATTTTGCAACTCTGAAGTAAAACCCATTGTGGCGAGTTCTGAGTCACGCTATGACAAAAGGCGCCTTACTTCAAAGCAAGTTTAAACATCAATGGAGGAGCCAGCTGCATTGCACTTTTGTTTAAGTTCAGTCCGATCTTTTAGCATGACCGAAAGCAAGCAGAGTGTGGTATCGTAATACTCAATGGACACAGCAAACTCTTCTATTTGTTCACCTTTCTACAATCTTGCACAGCTCTCATTTCGTTTCCCATGGAGTGACCCAGAGTGGAAAATGATAAACCTTCGCGAGGTGTCCAACTTGATGATTTCATCAAAGTGGGTTTGCTTTACGGTTGAAATGTTTGTCAAGCTTCAAAGGAATTTAAGAATTTATGCATTGCAGAAAAGCTTTCCAAATCTTCCAAATCTTCCAAGACGTAGGTATTTCAACTGTCAGATCTTATCCCCAATCAGTTTCCCAGCTCCAAGACCTTGGCTCAGCCAAGGGACTATTTGCTGTTCGCCGGTAGTACGTGAGGCGTTCACGGACACTCAAGGTGGTCTCCTTCAACAGAGCCACGAGGCAGTGAAGGTTGAGGCGTAAGGGATTCTGTAAAGAATGGTCATCAAGTTCGACTGTTTTCCAGCTAATGATTGCTCCCACATTTACAGTAAGAAATTGAGTAGTAAAACATAGTAAAACTGTATAACAGTATAACATCAAGCGTTTTTTGGGGGAGCATCGAGTATCAGCATCCCTCCTGCAGCGCTCTGTCAAAGATGGCCCACTTTGACCTGGTGGGATGACCGATCTCACTCGGTGAGTCTGTGGGGTACAGGTGCATGAAACTCATGAAACATCATCTGATATCCATAATGATCAGTGGTTAGATGTTATCATATGTATGGAACGTAGATAGATACAGCAGATCAAATAGATCGACTGTAATTTTGAAGTGTTATGTACCGTGTTGCAGTATGTCATTTTTTAATCATGCCATGTGGTCAAGTTATGATATTTGAGCCACCTCAAAATTCCCAGAATAAGGGACATCCTCCAACACTCCTCTTAACCAAAATTAGTGGTGACGCAGGTCACTATGATTCATCACAACTGGGATACATCCTCTTTATCCCATTTTCCATCTCATCAATCAATCAATCAATCAATCAATCAATCAATCAAGAATTGATTGCAAAAGAGGCCTGGGTCCATCCATCCCGGACCTGGAAGCATCAATATCCCGTACGTTCTCGAAGACGGTGGAATAAAAGATCTCGGCCAACGCAGCGTTGAACTCCCAGCTAGGAGGCTTGTCAGCGACCCATGAATACGTTGTAAAGTATAAGGTTAGGAGGGAGAACTAGGCGATTGATATCATTGAATTGTGTTCAAATGCTCGTGTCTGAGCTTCGAACGCGCAAGGCAGGACTGAGGGAGCGGAAACCCTCCAAACGCTCACGTTGCAGCGCTAATTCTTGTTGCAGTTCTTGTCCTGCCAATCTCACCATTTGGTGCGAAAGCATACCCAAAAATTTAGGCCAGTCAGCTGGTCATATAGATAGAATTTATTAGCGAGTGCCATCATTTCAGGAATCCCTATATTGCACTAGAAAGAAAAACTCTCTGTTTGTCTTGGCGCCTGGATGTACAAACGCTTCTCCAGGATATGCTCTGGAAGGTTAATTGATTTATGTGAATTATGTAGGACACTCATGGAGCGACAATCCCTTGAGTTTTTGGGCCATGGGCCATGACTCTCCAAGTGATGGTTTCGAAAGAAACCCGAAAATGATGGTTTCGAAACAGGAGTTTCTTTTGTCAGTTGTTTCCATCTTAACCTTCATTTTTCACAAATATTCAGAAAACCAAAGTACCCAAGACCAATATCGTTCCCAAGTTTTTATAACGGAAATGACAGAAAATGTTACGATCAAAAATCAAAATCAAAATGGTGACATCAATGTGCCTATCAAAGTCCGACTCACAAGGGACCTCAAAAGTTACATCCGCGTACGCTTCTATCCAACCCACCTGGCCTTCCATTGATGCCTTCTTCAATTCAGCAGCACGACTATAGATCACGGCCTGTGCCCGCGAGGTCAGTGTCGTGTCGTTTTTGGGGGGGCAGTCGGGGCAGTTGCATCTCGATGATCACAGCAAAAGTGGGAACTCTTCAACCATCCAAGCCACCTCAGGTGCCAAGAGCATGAAGACCCGATGCGGAACAATGCCACAGGCACTCAGCCCCTCCGCCTGATGAAAGGTATTGTGCTTTGGAAAAAGGATCTGGATGCAAAGGAGACTTTGACACCTCCGAATTATTTCTACGGGCTTCCATGGATTTTCCATGTGTTTCTTCTGGCCCGCAATGTTGTTGAACACTTTTTGGGGTCGTTTTGTTCAAACCCTTAAGAATCTATTCATTTCACAATTTAAACTTGACCAAATTGGCCAACTGCCGGAAGGCCCCCACTCTCGATGGCAATTGGTGGCTCGGCCATTGCAAAATCATGTTCGTCAAAAATTATCCCAAGTCTTCTTCTATTTTCGGAGTAAAAAATCGTGATGAAAACCTGCATTGAAACCAGCCTGTAAAATCAGGATTTCGAAACCCTCCAGTCACACCAGCCCCACCTGCGCTTTGGTGCACGGGAAGTCGTCCAAGACCCAGCCATGCTGCAAGACCTCCGGTGAGAGTAGCCGGAAGCGAATTGCTTGGATGACCTCGGAGTCGACACGCAATGCGGAAAGGACATGTCTTGAAGTTCTATCCAAGCAAAACAAGGTGGACTTACCCCAGTACAAGCGATCATTTCCACGAACTGAACTGGACGCCTGGACTCCAAAAGCAGCTATTCGTTATTTCAAAAAATGGTAAGCTCCATTTTCATCAACTTGCCTTCTTTCGTTCTTTCGAAAGCTTGACTACGTCTTGGGGATCTTCAAACATGCCCCGTAAAGTTGGGGTCCCAGTTCCCATGCGCTCCCCGCGAGTTGTTATTACCCAAGTCGTACCGGGAGGTAAAAGCTGCACTTTTAAGATGTGTCGTTGCTGTTGTTTATGTTTTATATACAGTGTGCATATATGTACATATATGTATATGTATGTATATGTACATGTTTGTAAATATCATACATGTATATATATATATGATTATATATGGATGTATTCACAATAAAATCCAAATAAGAACATCAGTTCCCATGTCAAATTGCGGCTGCATGTCTTCGCATGTCTTCGCCCAAGAAACGAGGGGATCCGGAACGCGTTGACCCGCTTGCAAAGCAGAGCGAATGTCCTGCGTTCATTGAAATGGAGCTTCAACTCTTAGAAGAGCAAACTGGAAATCATGTCGATTTTCGAGCAATTGAGGTTGCGTGGACAAAGAATCATCGAAAGCATCTGCTACTCAAGAATCCGTATTGTTTGGTGGCATTTTGAAATTCAGTGAATCATCTGATTGTGTGTAAATAAATCATCCAGCAGTTCAGGATCTGGGATAGCTTGTTAAGGCTCACCCATGTTGATCTTGACGAGTGCTTGCAAGTTCGCATTCGATCTTTGCAACTACATCTTGTAGAATCAACCTGTGTGAGAGTAGTTGGCACATCATTCTAGTATATTTCTGTGGATCAAAAATACCTTATGAAAGCGAATACGGGTAGTTGAGTGAAGGAAAAAAATGCTTCATCACACTAACTTGCTAAATCATTTTGGGAGGACTCCTTACAACAGTATATCTTTGTGGGGTATTGAATCTGTCAACTGGGATGATGTTGCATAGAGGTGGAGAGGATATAATACAAAGTTAAAGTGATATCTCAAAAAAGATGACACCCCAAAAATGCCAGGAAAAAATGATGAGTGGTGTCCAACTTTGGGATTTTTGAGTCATCTTTTGCAACACACTCTGATGTTTAGAACCCAGCTTTCCATGGGAGGCTTCATGTTTTCCTCCCTAGCTTGGCTGGTGAAAGGACCAGCAAGTGCTTTCTCAAACCTTTGCTAGATTTTCTTCAGGTCAATAAAACCTTCAAAATGCAATTTTCGTGACCACAGGTCAAAATGTTTCCCTCCCCGAGTTCTTCGCACGAAAAAACACGGCTCCTTGGACAATTGACATGGCACCGCCTCGAACATGAGACTTGTCAAGGCCTCCGATACTGAGATATAGATGGCTCCTGTCCTGTCATGGGTCAGCCAAGGTAGGAGGAAATTGTTCAAGAAAAACATGCCCCACATCTGAATCTAGAACACTGAATTTTGGTATGAAGCGGATTTCACACTCTTCTATCTGGACCAGAAAGGACATACATGTCAATGGCAATAAACCCAATTGTTTAAGAGGAAATAATTATATCTACACATTGTAGAGATTCCATTGCCAAGCAGGATTTCTCCGAAAGATCAAGCTGGTAGCTGTGAATGGCCCGAGAAAAAGTTTGCTTCATCGAGCTCAGAAGACATGGATGGACGTGTAGACTTGGTGTAAAAGTTCCTTGCTGGAAAACGTCTCAGCAGTTTGAAGCATGGTTCAAATAAACAACGAATTAATTTTCAGTCATTGTGGATAGGCCAAGTCCAAGTTCTGCAGAAATATACCTATATAGCATGTATGTCTCTATATATATATATATATCATATACATGTATATGTATATGATATATAAGACACCAACAAGCAGCCCCTACGCCCAAAGTATCTATAATCTATGCAGTCTATGCAAAATTAAGGGAAGTGGAATATGTCACATTTCCAAATTGGGTGTCCAAGAATCAACCTGGAAAGGTCACAGTGTTTCTTCGCTCCTTCCATTGGAAAATTCAACCATTTTTTTAGTTGCACCCTGACGGTCTCCTTTCTGCCAATTGCCTAGCCAGGCACGTTTTTCCTTGGCAACGACTGAGTGGATATGTAGCTATGCCAACAGTTCACACAAAAAAAAAGTGATGAGTTCAACACGCAAAGTGATCCTATGGATCCATTCCATTAGTCCCTCTCCCTCCCGAAAGTAAGGGTTGCTCCATGGACCGGATTCACGACTTTGATTTGAAGCTGTTCCAACAAGTCCTGACCTATCTAATCTATGTTGCCATGGACACAGCCGCGTGACTCTCCGGGTGCAGCAATCTAATTACACTACAAGATGACACTAAACAACAAAAAACACCCACTGCTGGACTTGAAACTGTGTCTCACAATGGTTTTGGCCCTCAACGAACCATTTCTATGATGCCAGTGGATTGGGGGGTTGATTTTGCCAACAAGTGCTTGCTCAATCTAAGGCTTTTTCACAGCCTCTTATTACTTTTCGTCCGAGCTGCAGGGAAAGAAACAGCAATTCCAACTGCGCAAAGAGACATCCATTGCTATCCGTCCCACAAAACACAAGAATGCATGAGCTTTTCTGCTACAAAATGATGAACATAGTCCCACAAAATCAGAAAAACATGTCCCACAAGACATCCACACAATTATTTCCAAGGCGCCACTGAGTGGTGATCCCACTACACTGATAGCAGGAGAAACTTGCACCGGACTGGGGCCTGGCAATTGATGAAAGTGATGAAAATCAGGACATCCACCGAACACAGCCTTGTCAATATGAATGCGTGCCTTTGTGTATATGATATATATAATTACATATATATATATCTTATCCCAAGTGATGTCAGGACATGATATCCATATAGAGTTCGTCTAGAATAATACAAATGTATGTACCATATCACAATATCTCATCAAGACTATAGATGTATGTATTCAAATACAAATCACGTCGCAAAATAAAACACTAGCTTCACTTAAATCCTGCCTCATACAACCCCCTCTCTACTATTTCCTTGCATTTCAAACGGCTTTTCCCCACACGCCGCAAGCGCTTCCAGCGATCCAACCACAGCATCAGCTGCAACTTCGTCACTCGAGCCAACTCAACAAATGAACCAATCTGATCCCTTCTTCGGCTCTTGCAGACAAAAATGATGCTGCTTACACAAAAGTTACACCTTCGATGCCAAGAAGAAATCTTTGAAGCGATTGCTTAACAGGCCTTTTGTGACCTTGGAACTTTTAGTCCATGAACAAGTCACAAATGTCCCAAGTGTCATTGTTGCAGCTCCATCTCAAATCTCAAAGTAAAAAGGGTGCCTCCTATATTTCCAGATACCCAAACAGATTCCTGTTCACTTTTATTCATTCAAAATAGATGACTAGCACCATCTTTGGTTGAAACTCTCCAGTTGTTTGGGAGAGGAATTTGTTACATCACTCGGGATCAGACCCTTCACAGCACGTCAAGTCTGCCACAGCACGTCTACAAGCACCAATCACCGTGCTATAGACGGTGTCATCACATTCAAAGGTTCCTGGCAGAATGATTCAGAATGCTCACGAGAATCAGTTTTGGAATCTGATAGCTTCCTAGTATTCTCCTGGCAACCATTTTCTGGAAGGTTAAAGGCTGGAGTTTCTCCTAGCACTCAAGTTCTCATCTGGACATAGAGACAAAAGAACTATGCCTGCGAAGGGCGGTGTCATGAACGAAGACATGAAAGGCAGGTGCCATCTACTTGGACAGATGTTTGATGTTTGGTGATAGCAGCCGGTCAAATGCAAATATGCTTAGCAGCTATTCTGGTGGTTTGATCAGGCCGCATTTGACAGATTGACAGGCAATTCATGGCTTTCGGAAATGATACTAGGCAGATTGATAGACAACCCTAGTGTTCATCACCTCAGCTTAGATCCTTGAAAACCTGGAGTTTCTTTTCCGTAGCTATCACTCAATGTCTTTGATAAGTGCACGGTCTACCCAATCAGTCCAACTTTTAGACATCCCAGAAGCCCTTCTAGCACGGGCTTAAGATGATCGTCCCCTTCTAACATCTTTGCCAAAAAGACCTCGGGATCTTCTTTATTGAAGAAATGGTTAAAGAATTTCCATGTATATTAATCAATATATGTATATATTATATATCTATATCTAAATATATATATATATCATCTATTGTCATGACTTCTCCCATCTCACTCATCTGTTCGTGTTCGATTCACCTCTTCGCAGCGACTCCAAGGCATATATCGCTTGAAGCCATTGAGAGCAAGTGCTCAACATGGCACCTTGGGAGCTGTGCCATTTGAGTTGAATATCAAGGTGTCAAAATGAAGAGCTCCAAAAATGTGGACAGAGTACTAGAAAATACATCTATACATATCGTCATATGTATGTCTATCAGTGTATGTACAACGAGGCAAAATATATCTGATATATGTATATACCAATGGATATATATGTTCAATACTAATACGTATGTATGTATGCATATTATATATATATGTATATATATATATATATGATGTTTATATATCTATCTATTGATTTATTGTAACTATATACGATGTATATATGTGTTTTAACCTTTTTTGGTATGCATTCAAAAATTGAAATGTCATTCTTTGCTTTGGCCTTTGGTGATAATAAACAGAAAACATTGGTAGAAGTGGGAACCGATCAAAACCATCAGAAATGCTCTTCCCCGATGCATCTTGCCCAAATCGGACAATGCTCTGAACGATGCCTCAATAGAGCCAACTTGCGGACAATACGATGTCATCACGACTAACAATCGTAAATACGCCGGCAATACACCATCCAAACCTTCCCTCAATCCTTTCCCATTGGTACGAGATTTGTCCCACCTGATTTGGAACCAAGCTCCGAAACTCCCTTAAGTCAACATGGGGCCATCTGAACCTGTCCACAGTTTTGGCCCCAGAAACTCCACATGTTCAGATCTGCGGTTGTTCCTTCATTCTCGGCTATAGTCAGTAGATGCATGGCCCACGGCCAGGAAGACACAGCCATGACCTTGGAAAACCACTGCCTTTCAAGCCCCTACAGGAAAATGCATGACTTGGTCGACCATGGGCATCAAAAGCTGCATAAATCTAATTTTCTTGTTTCATCCTCCTTCTCAGGATCGGAGAGAAGGATAGATGCTACATAAGGTTCCCAATCTATCCCAGCAACTGAAGTTCAACAGCCTACACAATCGCCGCACGACAACGGCCATTGCCCAAGTGCAAACGTACAGTATATCCCAGAACAGTGGCAAAAACAATTTAATCCAGATGCTTTGTTCATCCAGAAATCTTTTGATTTCCCACAAACCTCCAGGCACAATCCTGCCCTGATCAGCACCCAGTTGCCGCAGTGAAGGAGATGGCATCAGACTGCAGTGACTGCCCTCACCGACAGTGGAGCAGAGCCAGAAAACATGAGCCATTTCGGGCTCTGAACACCAGAAACTACACTTTGTGTTGATGCAAATGTCACTGGAAGATGTATTTATACTTGCGATGCGGTACCTGTCATAGAGTCAGCCCTTTCACAAGTCCAAGTCCAAGAGTCATCAAGTGGTGATTCTTGCAAACCTGATGCTTTCTCCAAGCCTTCTGTATACAAATCTTTAGGTGGGAGCTGTCGTCTGTCCAAATCTTGTTGAATATGAATGCTTTGAGTTTCACGCCTCCCCATTTCACTATTCAAAATACCTTCCAAGGAAACGACCATAGCTAGAAAATCAACCATCCATAGATGATCACAGCTATATGTTTCTTGATAAGGCCAGTTTGTTCCAGGCATAGCCACGTTCACCATGACTTGCCTCTCAGGTCATCAAAAAGTTCCCATGCAACGGCACGTTCATGGCCTGGGGTGTTGTACAGACCGGCCAGTGTTTGTGGTGTGAGAATGTGGCACATTAAAGCAACTGAACTGGGATTGATCGGACCAAAAGGATTCTGCCAATGTTTCTCAGATTTCCAAAGAAGGAATCAACTTCATTGGAGTCACGACACGCCTGGCAAGTGTTTTGGAAGTTCAGTAAGTTTTCGACACGGAAGTTTTTGGAACTTGACACACTATGGAGGCATTTACTTACTACTAGCTAATTATTGAAAGAGTTCCCAAAACATGTCAAGACTCAAAACTGAGACTTTTGAAGGGATCCATGGATGGTTTGTGTATTTACCAAAATGAAACATTGCCCTGAATCACTACCCTATCACTACTAGGGTGCAAAGGATCTTCTAGCTAGGAACTTGCGCACCGATTTTTGGTTGACTTGTAGGAATCCTCCAGCAGCTCCAAATCACTCCCTTCCAACCGTTTAACACATGTCAACTCAGGTTGCAGGTTGGTGAAATGTCATCCACAGCACTTCGAGGAACAAAAACACGAATTTCAGAATCTTCACCAACCAAATGCGTGCGAGGTATATGGACCCACATGACGATGGTGACCAGTCACCTTCAACTGTCACCGTCCTACCTTCAGCACAAAGTGTGATGGCAGAGTTGTAGATGATGGTGTTTCGCAATTGCAAGCCTGTCAGGGACACGCTTGCTTGTTGAAGAAAAAGCACGATTTATTCTCTCTTAGAAGATGTTTATAATACGGTCAATCATTGAAAAGCTATCATTCAATACTTTTGATGCAATCATTGTCGTCGTCGATGTTGGACTTGAATTCAACGGCAAGAAAGAACATAAACTCACAGTCTCGATAGTCAGCACATCGACTGCCATCTTCCGTAAGATCTTCTTTTAATTGGTGTGACTGCGGAACGGGAATTGACTGGAAGTCTAACAGGTGTAGATATTGCAAACAGTTTTGAGCTTCATCATAGGGAGATGACCTTTCTGTTACCTGCCACTGCATCTCTTGAAGCACAAGAACCCAACTAGTACTGCTACTACAATGACAATAATAATAATTAATTGAAATTCTTAGTAGAAGTCTATCCAAACTCGATCCCCCCCCAAATCAATGCTATTTCAAATGGCACCCGCCGCACCTGGCATCAAATCCAAAGCCCATTGCCAGTGACCTGGCGTTTCAATTCCAAATTGATCCAAGTGATCATGTTTTACCGGCCTGAAATGTCAAGCTGCCAAGTCAATAGAGGAAGGATTCTCATGCCCACTTAATCTAGGGATCCACATATGGAGTATATATTTGGGGTGAGTTCAACACTGAGTTGGCCTCAACAATTCACTAGCGAATCGTGATTGGAGATACTGGACTTAGAAATCACACTTTCAAGAGGCTTTCAGGGTAATTTTCAGGCGTGTACAGATTCCCCATCAGCTTCATGCATAGAAAAACAAAAAAGAGCCCATCTTCGAATCATTCACAACTGAACCAGGCTCCTTCTTGACTGAATCCATGGTGTCACCAATCAATTCTTACTTCATCTTCATTGTCAAATCATCATCCCACAATATCCCACAATCAAATTTCAGTGGATTAATCACCATGGTGTAAAGGAAACGAAACAAGTCACGTCTTGGAGACCCGCTTTCCCACCTGTTACACAGGATCCGGCCTGGCACCATTCTCAAGGCCTGCAATGCGCCGCCCACACTATTGCTTGTGCGTTGAAGATTGCACACCTGGCATGTGATAGTGTTGATGACTGAAATCTGGCTAGCAGTAGGTAATTGATGCAATCATTTCACAGGGTTTGATCCCCAGGCCCCGGGAGCTGGGAAGCCCTTCAAACAAACCCATGCCTTAAAAGAAATTTGAATGGATTCCCTTTGTGCCCTCTTCAAGTAAGGTCTCAAGTGCATCATGGGAAGTTCCTACCATTTTCGTCAAAATGTTTCAATCGTTGAGTTCCTCCTGCAAAAAATTGATACTGTACAACAAAATTCCCGTTTACAGCGGGTAGAATTGCACCTCTAGGTCCAACAACAGCTGCACGGCCCAAATCCATGCCACATCCGCGCATCCCATGCAGGTGTTGTAGATGACCACATTCTTGCGAACCTGCAACAGCCAGTGCTGCTTTTTTACACGAGCATTCATGGAGATGGTTACTTTATTATATATATATATATATACACTTTGATACAATATATATATATACATTTGTGTGTATATGTGTACACTGAATATGGTAGGTCTTGTAGGTCTTACTTTCAAGAAAAACTGAACTCATAATTTCGGTAGAAACCATGATGCTCAACGTCTTTTGTCTATTCAAAATGCCTCAAAATAACTTGACACCGATAGAACCCATGACTTGTACCACCCAATGACATCCAACCCATGCGGCTGAATCTCTCACCTGCTTCACTGTCATGGATGTCATCATCTGCTGGGCTTTCTGCCAAAACTTTGTACTACTGAAGGCACCAATCGTAGCACCATAAGAAGTGGTGCTGGGAGCCTCCTTCGTTTGCAGGCTCTGGAAGAACCTCAATCCCAAAAATGGAGAAATCACGATGCAATCAGTCAGACAAGCTTTTTGCATCTTTCGAAGTCGTAAAGTGGTAAAGTCTTTTCCTGGCAGTGCACCTTCCTGCAACGAACTCCGGTGTATTCTATTTCAATGTAGGGTGCTAAATTAGCATCATTTGTTGAAAACCACACCAAGCAGGTGCTCTTTGACAACCAGGCAACCCCGTCGCTCAGCCGAGCCTGAGGGCAGTTCTCCACTCTTGTCCCTTGGACAAAGCCGAAATGCAGGTGTTTGTAGTCATCAAATTGCCTTCGCTCAAAGGGGATTCAGGAAAAGCTACCTCAACCACCTGAAAAGAACATGTTGAAGGATTTATTTCACCTAAAACCATTTCACCTAAAACATCCTAAAACCATCACCTTCAGAATCCCTCTGCTATGGAACATTTCGTCAAAAAGTCTGGTATCCAGGTGAGATATCGTTCACCAACCTGAATTTGGAAGGATTCCCGATGCTACACCATTTACGCTTGGGTGAAGATGGTGGCTCCTTCTTGGTTCAACAAAGACTCCGGAGCACCTTGGAGCCGCTCGGCTTCCATTTGCTGCAGGAGCCCTAGAACCATCTGCCACTGTGCACCTTAGCAAAGAGAAAAAATGCAACTGTCAGTCTGTCAGTCCATCCCAGTTACGAAAATCTAGGGACTATCTCGACTTGCATCAATACCATCACACCCTACGAAAAAAAAATAAAGACACCTTCCTAAAGGATGATGTCTTCAACTCCCCATCTCCGCCGAAGGCACCCTTTTCACAGGCGCTGATGGTGCTGGTGAAGCTAATGACGTCGGCCCTCTGAGCCAAGTCTGGTATCAACGACCTGCCAGCATCAAGACACAAAAGATCAGGAAGGCGATTTTCTGTTTGCTCTCAGATGCAGTGACTGGTTCTGTCTCGCATTCACGGTTTCTTTGCTCGGCATTGCTGAAATGCGGGTTCAAGAGGACATCAGAGCCCCTTTGCGCATCGAAAAAAACCGTTTACTTCCAAAGCAGCACCGGTCAGAGAAGGGGATAAAATGGATAAAGACGTGTGCTGTGCACAGGCCCTATTACCGGCAAATGTTTGTGCAAACAGAATTAGCTGTAGTGTTTTTGAAGTGTGGTTGGCACGCTCTTGAAGTATCTTGAAGATATGTGAAGTAATCTATCCAACCGTAGGCGGTAAGATCAACTTCATCCGATTCAAAGACTCCCATCTTAAACTGTATGTTTGCAGCTTAGAAACAGCAAGGACACAGCTTCTTCCCACTGAGATGCCGTGGAGCAAGCATCAATCCTTCACAGAACAATGTGGTTTTTGTATGTTTGGGGCACAAATCACCTTCGCAACCATGCAAGGGCCAAGCCCATCAAAGTCCATTTAAAGGTACTACATACCCAGCGACGCAGAGCCTTCATGTGTGGAAAAGCCTCACCCCCGGACTCCATGCAACGTCCCCGAAGATGATTGATTAGAATTACGCAGGAAGTTTCCAGGCCCAATGAATTTTGCAGCCAAGAAACGCTGAGTTGATGCCCACCACATCGATGTGCTTTGCCCCAAGAGCAATGGCCACTGCCAGTTGCCACTTTGAGCACTTTCCACAACTGGAGACCACCTGCAGCTCTTGGGACACTTACAGGCAAAAATTACAAAACAATGCAATGGCAAAGAAAAACCTGAATCGAGAAAGCCAATACTCCCTTGCAAATCTACACCCCAATAGGACCGAGGTAACACCATCATCCACACATGTCTCGTTTCCATCACTGCCGCGGCACAGTATTGCAGGTGATGACGTCCCATGCTATGCGGCACAGATTCATCTCATTTAAGAGCTCCATGCAGTCAGTCCATGAATTGGCCTAGCCGTGCGACCAAAGCACCCCGTTGACGGACGTCGAAACACGAATCTTGGGTGTGACCCTTTGCAAGCAAAGAAAGCAAATAGCACTCACTTTCAAAAATCTGGCCACTTGCTCTCAGACATCGCCTTCTCAAACGCGTGCATCGCAATGTTGTAGGAAATCACGGTGCTTTCAATGGCATTTTCCTCCACGTTGGTTGGTTCCCGGACCAGAGGACGACGAAACTGTGGAGACTTAGTTGGCTGTTTGTATGTCAAGACAATTTGCAGGTACAATACGTAAATTTATATATACACGAGGATTGAAGGAAAAACAATCAGGATCACACAAGCCTCAAGTGTCACAAGAGGGTTTTTAATCATGGGAAACTTTGGAAACATAGGGAACAGGAGAAGAGGCATCAGAAAGAAACCTGCAAAACGACCCTGCTCATAAGTAGATGGTGATGATCAGTGGATCAAGCAAAGGAGGCCAACAAACCACAAATGTTGAGCTGGCTGACAGTAGCTATCTGCATACACACTGACTTCAAGCCTGCAAGAGCTGCGCTTCTCGTGGGCTTGCTTACTTCTAAGCATCTTTCACGAAGACCCGATGTTTTGGGATCAATGTCTCATACCTGTTGATTACCATTTGGGTCGCGAACCAGGGACTTAACCCACTCGAACTGTGTGTGGATCATCAACCCACAGGTCAGTCCTCCAATTCGCCAAAGAGAAGCAGCGCCCTTTGCCATTGCTCTCCTCTTTCATTCAGAGTGCATGGTACATGCAAAATCCCTTGGTAAGGCCCTTAGTTAGTTCATTGCTTGAAGAAAAAAAAGATCTTGTCGAATCCTGCGGAACTAATTCGGAAGCGCTCGCCCCTGCCCAACACACGGTACCTTAGCCATCCCGAGCTCCTTTCACGCAGGCATTGGCTGTGGAATTGTAACCTCGATTTCATTGATTCGGGCGACCCCACAGTGATTCCTAGTTGATTCCTGCCAATACCAAGTGCTTCCGATTTTTTTGGGGATTGACGCATACTCGAAACACTGCACATGTTTTTTTTCGTTGTTGCTATCCTCTTGCCATTTCAATGTCATCCTATCATCCTCACTTCCTACATTCCCTATAGCCAACTGGTTCCCCCTGAAAAAACAACAAACAAAAAGGTACTTGGCACTTGGAAGACTAACTTCTGAAAAGACCAAAAGAAATCCTTTCCACTTTCCAGTGATTCCAATTCCCAGTAGCCATTTGACTTGAAGTTCTTCCATCAACCCCTTCCCCCCATCAACCCCTCAACTCATCCTGGGCAACTAATCACATCAGCTTTCGGAGCTCCTGGAGACCGCAACAGGCTTAAGGCATTTCTCCAGCTCTCGCCTCAGTGAAATTGTGGAATGGGTATGATGGTATAACAGTACTATAACTAGTGTAACTCTGCAACTCTTGGAGGGGTGGAAATCAGTGAAAAATCCTCGAAATTTTCCAAAAATCACTCACAGGCATCATCCGCCACCCCCTTAGAGCCAACAAGCACCTCTGGCGCAGGCGCTGATGGCCTTGTTCAGCTGCAGGGTCGTTTCAAGCATGCCTCCGGACTCCGTATGTGTTCCCAGTTGAAGCACTGTCGTTGACGAATTTTCAGGATACAAAGCATTAGGAATTGAATCACTGATCTTTTGAATCAATAAGTGGCATGTTTCATTTCTAGCTGTTTCCTGAAATGAATTGCTTCGAAACAGTCAGGTCCAGGGGGTTGAAAAGTCCAGCCCCCACAGCCCCCAAGGTGTTGCATTGTCCCGTTGATGTTATACAGTTCCATCCAGAATTGCGAATGGCAATATGCTGATCCAGCATGATATTTGCAAAGAATGACAACGAAACGAAACCGTTGAACCTGCTGATTGAAAACTTCCCTGACAGAAGTACTGAAGCAGTTTGCAAAGATATTTCAATAGCATAATATTATCAGTCGTCATCCAAACATGTATTTCATCGACAATCAGACCGTATATTCAGTCGAGCAAGATACGTCTTGATCAAACCTGAGCAACCAAGAATCTACCAAGTCGTCACTACTCCAAGCTGTTACAAAAACGAGCTCAGAAATTGCCAATGGGATGCATGCCAAAATGAGCAGCTCACAAAACATTTACGTGCCAAGTCAACAAGTAGGCATGTCTCAGAACTAGCAAACCCCAAAGTACCCAAAGAAATGCTTAGTTTTAGTATATACAGTAAAAGACCCTGCGTACAACATAATAAATCCCATCTTGTCCAAATATCCTGTCCTATGACTTCCATTGTGTTTCTGTGTTTCCATGGTTTCCATTCATATCAGCCTCTTAGCTCTGTATCGCTCGTTGCGCCGCCATGGCAATCGGGAGTTGCCCAATGACTACCGCTGCGAGCCAACTGGCGGGGATTGAATCCATGCGGTTCTCAACGGTGTGAGACAGCAATCTGGCATCCACCTTCCCACTTTGATACGGTGCCGCATTGTTTCCCCAGTGTGCTCTAGTGGGAGGTCTCAATGTCCATCACGAGCGTCACATGACCCACAACCCCCTACAGATGAAAAAGATAGTGCAAACTCATCTTGCACTCCTAGCACCTAAAGCACAATAGGCTACGATATACATGGAATAGAGGTCATCTTCACAAGCCATGGGGTATTGAGTTTTGAGTGTTTTGGAAGCCGATGTCACATCACATGAAAAGAAGAACTTCTTGCTTCCACTTCCCTTCAGTCATCGCATTCTCTCAATCAAGTAGTGCCATGTAGGGTATTCCTTTGTGTGGTCGACGATCTCCACACGGGTTCTCGGCAATGCCAAAATCTCAAAGCGAGGATCCGAATCGTCACAACTCATCCAATCGGTTCGGAGTTGACCAAGTTGACATCCGTGATGATCTCCACAGAGATTGATTGGTACGAGAACGGTCATGGAATCATGGAAGCTGAAGCTATTCCTCCAACCTCAACCATGAAACAAGCAAGTTCTGTTCTCTTTATTGACAAGTGACACCTTCCTACCCAAGTACCTGGCCTGTTTCCAACTTAGCAGCTGCAAGGACTGAAAGAAATGGAAAAGGGACAAGTCTCAAGTAAAGGACACATGAAAAATCCCTCAAAGAATTGATCTGCCAAAGGAGCAAAGGTAAGGTCGGCGCACCACCCCGGAAGCGAAAATTGGGCAACTTCGGGGGTTTCTTGTCCTTGGGAAGTTTTTGGACACGAAGTTGGTTGTTGTTCCAACATGGCTGAGTATCATGGAGAGAGAGGGAGGGAGGGAGTAACTAGAAAAGCTTTGGAAGCAGCAAAGCTTTGAATACTTGGTTCCTGTGAAGTTGAAAAATCAAGTCCGCCAGTTCCGATCCAAATCTGGAGTTCATCCCCATGGTGAATTGGTTTGGATTCTTCGCTTGGAATCGTCACACAAAATTCCAGTTTTCCAAATAACAAGCCAGGTTTTCAAGTACCATGAACGCAATTCTGCGAGCTTAAACTATGCTTATGATCTTCACATCACTATATAATCCCTATAAATACCCACATAGATAGACTTCACGCCCAGTTTCCCAGCGGCTATAGAACAAAGTTACGCCATTGGAGGACTCGCCTGAAGTTGCCATCATTGAGGGTTTGGAACCTAAAACTTCCTGCACTGTGCATCAAGATATGTATATATATATATATATATACATATATCAAAATACTACTTGGCTTGCCTCATTTGGAACACATCACAACGGACTACGAGAATGTGGATGCCAGTGCACATTCTGACTCTTGATAGGCTCAACTGCCATCACATGCAAGGCTGCAAACGTTTCATCCCAGCCTGTGACGATGGCCCGATCTGCCAACAAGTGATCTGTGCCTGGGCTCAACTTGCAAATGCTGGAGTTGCAAACAACAGGAAGGGTACAGTATCACTTCACGTTCATGTTGTGCCCAAGGGATTCTTTCGCCACTATTCATATCTTCTCATGTTGGAGAAGTTGCAGAACAATTTGGTGAATTTGACACATCCATGATTGGACGAATGGACATGAAGAAGAGCAACATCAACAACAAACAACCAATATCAAACAAAATAAATATGAAAGAAGCATAGAATCAGATTCGAGGTTATAATCTCGCTTAGGATGCTCCGCAGTGGAAAAGCCTTGCTAAAACAAACAAAGCTGGAAGGTCAATGATCCGAAATCAACAACGCACTCAAATTCCTCGCATCGACTCCCAAAGTTGACATGGAGTTCCCCAAGTCAACCAATGCTTAGTGGTTTGCTGGTTGACTGGCAGCTGAACCAAGGTCCAAGTTGCCTGGATAGGATTTGGGCAGACCTGCCATCAGACTTGGTGAAACAGGTATCTTCTGGTTTCACTAGAAGTGTTTCCTGTTTTTTGCATAACAGAGGTATGGTTCATTGACCTCAAAACAGATCGTTGGAAAAACTAAACATCACCAAATCTGTGGTCCGTTCTAAGGTTAAGTTGAAACCACAACAAAAAGCTGCAGTGAAAAAAAAAACGCAGCTTCTGACATGACCGGCAACATGGATCGACTGATCGTTGTGTCTCAGGTCCTTTGCGGGATCTTTTGGGTGTGTGTGTGACCTTGACCTCATCCAATCACTGTTAGCTTACACATGTTTTGCCGGTAAAAGTCTGGTTTTGAGATAATTAAAACACCTACAAAATGATCCAAGAAAAACGTGCCACATGCCCTGAATGTGACAAGTACCAATGACGTGCAAAAAGCTAAAAGCTGGGGGCCTTCCATATGGAAGGGGAAGTCGAAGGCAGGGGCAAAAAGTTTGCTTTTCATCACCACGGCGCACGCCTGGTTGCAGCAAAAAGTTGCCAATGTAGTAACACTGATTCCCGAGAAGGTCTCAGTGGGTTTCGACCCTGAAAACTAGTATCTATAATGTGTGTGTGTGTCTTTATATATATATAGAGAGATACAACGAAACTCAATGGTTGAAGCTTAACATGATTTCTGATTACTTCATTACCACTTCACGGTTATTATCGGTGATTCTGAAGTGACAATATTTGCGTTGAATTGCAGTAACCCTATGACCCTTCAAATAACATTCAAATGACAATACCCCGCCATTAAACCGCATTAGTAGATCACCTGATTGCCTTCAAGTTATCCAGCCTGTTGCATCAGTTCTGGATCATCCGCAACCTTAAGCTGACATGTTCTTCGATGGCCGCAAAGGTCACAATTGAGTCTTTAAAAACAATGGAATCTAAAATTAACTCCCTGAGAAAGAAAAAAAAACATTCTTAAAAAGTAACTCCATGGCATTCCATGTCTCTATTTTTCATATGCTTGGAGTCACTCTGTGAGAAAAAAAATGTCACAGCTCTAAATTTTGTCAATTTTATCAGTGAAGCGGAAGCTAAGACACCACCTTACAGCTCCGTCAACTTCACTGATGAGTGCACAAATTCACACTTCTACTTCTACTTCCATATCTAAATCTTTGATGGAAATTGGCTATTTTCCATATTGTGCCCATATTAGACATGTCACATAATCATCATTTCCATATGGCAGAAACTGTTCGTGAACCAAACTCATTTAATTGGCACCTGCAGCTGAGGTCTCCAAGCTGGAAGGAGCCCAGCAAGAGAAAAGGATGCAAACTTCAAACCAGTTTGCTGCACTAAAGGACCCATCCGGTCTTAAGAAACCGTTCTTCTAGTGGTTGATTGGCGCCCTTTCATTAGTGAATACCCACCTCATCCCTTTAGCTCTCGTGAAGCACCATCTAGACCTGGATGAATCTCAGCCATTTGCCAAAAAACGATATGAAGCTCTCCATGAGCTTCAAGGACACTGCACGCATCCAGCATCAGCTGCGCACGTGGCGAGTGGGGGAGATTGGGTGTGGGTTTTCCACTGTGTGTGCTTTGAGGTCAAACATGACTCTGCTGGACAAATTTACAGAGAATATATATATATATGTAAATATATATCTAGTTTGCAACCTGGTGGCTTCAACTCCTTGTAAAAGTTTCAAACTGAAAATCTGTTCGAAGTACGGTAAAAATGGGAAATACTGTACTTGAAACAATCACCTAGTAATGTAGTTTCTTCATGCAATCCTTTCAGCCTTTTGGTGTACCAATCATGGAATTGGACAAGGTTTCTTTGACACATGGTACCACGCCTTCAAATTTACCATGGCTTCTCGTGGTGGCCGTTGACTGCGTTCTGCCCAGGGCAAATGAATGTGAACGCCTTGGGAAAAAGAGAGAGGGAAGCGTGATGAAGAACCTATTGAAAACCTCCCTTGTGAGCACTGCCTTCATTCACCTGAAATCAAGAAAGATTCATCCCAGCCAGTGTCAAAACGTAGATTAGAGTCCTGGAGTTTTGAAATAAAGTGAGAAAATCAGTTGTGGCACGTCAGCTGTTGCACATGCATATCAGCTGTTCCCTTCCTTGACTCTCAGTTTTTGCTTGGCACTTGCAGAATCTTGCAGATGCTGATGCTAAGATGCTTCGCAAAGAATACTTCGGAAAGAACGCCAGAGCAGAGCGTGCGTGGGCATAGAGCAACCTGTCGCATTCTCAATCCGCTTGCCCCAGATATCAGCAGGACTATCCAACTAAATTGTCATTGTGCCATTTTTCCACTTACAACCCCTGGTAGCAGTGTTGATATTGGAAAAGTGTTGACTGACTCTACGCAAAAAAAAAGGTGTAATTCCATAAATTCACATGAAAAACGGTGACTCACCATCAAGAACCAGACCAAACAACTCTTTTGCCTCAAATTTGGAAAGCTGCTCTCAGGTTCCAAGGCATCAATCCCTCAGTGAGGAGAAACCGCTACCAATGATACTGATTCTGGGGGAGAAGAAAAGCTCCTTGTATCTTCAAAAACTATTACATGATGTATGTATTTCTCAAAAAGCGATGATGATTTTTTGTGGCAGCCTAGGAAATTGCCAACTGAGTATGAGTGGCGGTTTAAAGCAAGGATCAACGCCTCGCAGATCATAAATTATGTTGCTCCTTTCAATTGTTGATGGTATAAATACTCTATCTACCAAATCGCCAAACCAGCATTCCTATGGAAACTAGCACCCTACATATGTTTCAGCCATTCACTCAGCCAAGAAATTCACCATGTTTCTTTAATGCTGCAACCAATCAACACAGACGAGATGCCATAGTAGTTCATAGCTCTGACGAAGGTGTGGAAAAGATGTCCATCATTTGCGTCAGCCACGACCCATTGCTCCTGGATTCACTGTAGCCAAGCTGAATTTCCAGATTTGCTTGACTCGGCGCATAAGAAGAATCTATCTTTACATGTATAATATCAAATACAAACAAATATAGACTACTGGACTACTGTATTATATGTATATATAATATATGTACAATCATATATTAAACCTGCCCAAAAAAATATCTTCACAAGAACCCAAACCAAAATCAGTCAATTGGGAGATTCTTGGGTTCAGTCAATGCCCCCTGTCATCCCGGTCATCCCTTATCATAAGAATAGAAAACTAACCTCCTCGAGTTGGACATCACCAAACCACCAAACCCCCCCAACCTTCCAATCAAAACAAAAACTCAACTTGCCAAGTTGCCAAAAGACAGATGTGCCTGAAAAAAAAAACGAAAAAAATTGAATCCAATAAACCAGCTAAGCTCTAACCCATGAAACTTGCCCCCACCCAAAAAAAAAACAACCAACACCAAATTCCATTCACCTCACGACCTTGCAAGGCTTTCCAGGTGATCCATCGACCACCCAAGGAACGAAGCACCAGGCGGATAGGCACCTGGCCAACCCCCAAAACCTTCCAGGATACGTTTCGAAGAACCAAAGTCCCTCAAAAATTGCCCCACAACGATAAAGGGCCGACCTGCCGATCATTGAAACCCCAAGCTTCCCATGTAGGAACATGTCTCCCATGGGCCTTAGGGCAGCGACTGGGTCTACGAACTTCTAAGTCCGGGATCCTCCCAACAATCTAGTTTAAAATCATCCCGTTTGGCAGATTCCTAGGAATTTGCGTACCCCAACTAGAACAGCAAAGGCCTTCCTGTCCACTGTCCACCATCACAATGTCGATGCCAACAGGAAACATCTATGTCAGCCCGTGTGCAGTGTATAATTTAATTGTGTGTGTGTGCACATAATCATACTGTATACTGTATATGTGCATAATTTAATGCTACTGCCCTATCACTGCCAATCTGTTGTCAACATGAACTCGACCTCACTCAGTCTGCATCCAATCCAAGCGTGCACTCAATTTTGGGAACGAACAGTGTTCCACGTTGTCAGGCACCAAACCGCCCAATTATGGGGGCTTGCCAATATGTTGGATCACAATTCGACGTGCCACGTCATCCGCAAGATCCCGGAGAGTTTAGCCGGACATCGGTGCAGAGAACGAGCTCAGAAAACGAGGTTATTGCCAAGCTGTTTCGACGACTTTGGGAGAGTCATCAGTGTCATCCACCCTTGGTTGCTGAAGGAGGAAACATGTCACCTGGCCTAACATTATAAAAAACAATAAGTCAAAATGGTAAAAATAAAATCACTGTTGACCAGGGACTCCGGCTAACCCATCGAGCCAGTGCCCAAAAAGAGAAGAATTCAGAAATTCAGACTAAACATGACCAAATCTATGCTTTGGGGTTTCTCTTGCTATATAGCTTTCTGCCAAAGCTTCGAAGGTCTGGGCGACACAGGATAGAAAATGCCTGAGTTTTTTCGACACTGCACAGACTTCAGATGGGAGTCGACACTCGAAGGTCGCTCCAAGCGGTGGCGACTGCGAAGGCGAGAACGCCATAAGCGTGTGAGAAACCAGATGTGTGAAAGAAGCCAAATGATTGCGAAACAGGTGGCAGCAATAAAATCCACCAACTCAGTATGATATCTTACCATCTTGATGATTCCAACCCAAAAGACCATGATGATCACCAAAAAGATGCACCAGAGCGAATGCTTGTCCAGAATCGTAAGATATCCCAGTCGAGGGACCAGAGAAGAGGAGAACTGAAAATAAGAAGCGCAAACCAACAGTAGCGTCAAGGAAATGCTGGCGCGATCTGCCACTAAATTGACATCAACAAAGAATTGGAGACCAGCCATAGCCGCAAAGAGCAGGTTTGGGAGTGCCACATTAACCAAGAAATAAAAAGGATTCCGCAATACCCAAGCTGAGAATACCACATGTGGATAAGTTCTTGTTGACAGAGCTCTTCGCTTTGCAATGCCGACTGACATGCTGAGGCCAAGTTCATATTCATTTGACCAAGCAAAGTTCTGCCGATTTACATCGACGTCTTGCGTATGTTCCGTTGAAATCCTTGGACGGCTGGAAAGGGGAGATCCCAGTACCCAACGACCTCTCCGCAAGTCAACAAAAGAATCTGATGCTTTGAGTCTTGTTGATCATGCAAATGAATTGTGATGGTCATCACAGCATCATATATGTTGATATTTATACATATATTTACATAATCATATATGCATATTTATACATACGGAGACGTACACACTACTTGAGGCTAATTGGAAGTTCCCCTCCAGCAGAACGAACTACCTGCAATGGAAAATCCTGGTCCTAGTGTCCACTCAAAAGATTTTCTGGAAAAGGGTTTTTGTTCACTGCTAGCTTGGATTGACAGTGACAAAACCTACTGCAGCTTGGCATCTCAACGGGTGAGATGCCCTCATCAGCCAATTGGAACTCCAGCAACACCGACAAGCTCTGAATATCAATGGGAAAATCATAGCACTCAAAGCGTACCACAAACTCCCCATGCACCTCAATGGAGAATCGTAAATCATTGCCTGACACAGTGTTGTGCGACATTCATGTCCCTAGCGACGAGATGGAGATAAACACAAAGGTGAAGGTGAGGAAGAAAATCATGAGAATTATGATGACAACAACAATGGTGATGATGATGATGATGACGACGACGACGATGATGATGACGACGACGACGATGATGATGATGGTGGTGGTGGCAGTGATGATGACTCTGTTGTAGAGAGAACTCTACTTTGCAAATAAACACAAAAGCGTCTGTTCACGGGAAGCCCGTTGACCCCTTATTCTGGCAAAATATTAAATAACTGGTTCGAAATCCAGCTTTTAGTTTCAGAACTCCTTCAAATTGCAATATGCATTCGGTCCCTCCCCCACCCACCAACAGTCTACACTTACGTATGGGTTGTCAAAGGGGGCCCTTCATAAACATGAAAAGAATGAAACAACTATCGTCCCACTGGCATCGTCAACACAAAAAAATCAGGTCTATGAATTCCTCATGGATGTGATTTGGGGGGGTGTATCCGATGCTTCCTCTTTTCGACTGTTGGGCCTGACTTGATGATTTTGTTCCACAACACATGGGGAGGCTCCAATGCATTCAACCAGGAGATGTGCTGAGCATACCATCGAGCGGGAGGAGGTGATCCATGGTGTGGATTCCATGAGGCTTGCTCAACATTCATATCTATCAGCAGTTCTTCCTTTAAGGCGGCATCCTTGAACATAAACTCGAAGAAGACCTCAGTGAAACACTCACGTCTCTTAGAAAAGCCTAGATTTCCATGGAGTCCACCGAAATGTGAGGAAATTATGGATACTGGGCCCACATGATAAACAAACGCACACAGACTCTCTTCTAGCATCAGTTTGAGTTTTCTTTCGATTTTTGTCCGATGTACTGCTCACATCTGCTCACTGGGTAAAGAGGGAAAGTGGTTGTGGGTAGGGACGGGGGAAAGTCAAATCAGGGGATCCAAACAGGATGTTTCAACATATCAAGAGCAGCAATTTCAGCAAGAAACTCGTGCAGCAAACTTCTGCTCAGCCAGCCGAATGTAGCCAATCTGCCGAAATTCAGCTCTCAAAAGATCTATCTTCAGGGGCTGTTTCAATGCGGGTAAATTGGGAAGCTGACTTAAGCCACTCACTTGTCTTTCCATCGTAATGGCTGTCATTCGAGCTGCACTCAGTTCTGCAGGAGGGTTTTTCGGGCTTTTGGGGCTCCAAGGATCGGGCAGATCCAGTTGTTGACTTGACTGCCGTTCCATGGCTGAGGCTGACAGCTTGCTCCGCTGCCGATCGGGAAACTCGGACCGCTCCGAGGGCCGATCGGGCGTCACGATGATGGGCGACACGCGCCGTTCCCGCCATTCGGCCGTTTCGGAGCGATTCATGGCGGCGTGTGGCCAAGATGTGGCTAAGTATGGCAAGTGTGCTTTCGAGGATTGATTTCGCAAGTTGGAGTCTGCAGTGAATATCTTGCGTTCCCCTAGTGTCATTTTGCAGAAAAGGATGGATCCGAACCGGTTTCCACACGAATTCGGCCCCTGGGCCCTGGGTGGTGACCTTAAGTTGTAAGCGAAGAATCATTGATCATTAAATATTTTATTCCAAAAAGGATGGCCGGCATGCAAAAAAGGTATCTTAGACTTGACAACCATCACTACATTGATGTCATGGTGCTGTTTGCGGGAGTGCTCCGCTGTTCAGCAAAGAAAAAATGGCACGGGCCAACAGGTTGCTGAACGAAAGTTGAGGAACTATACTGTATATGCCTTCCCTGAAATGCTTCCAAAAGATTTGGACACAGCGAAGAAGCCGCAATGCGACACACAAAAACTGTTGAACAGTAAGTCCTTTCAGGGAGAGAGGGATTTCCCGCAAATCCATCATGTCGACTTGCATGGAAACATGCTTGTCTGGCAGCAGATTTTAAGAAGCACATCAACCGCGTCTCATGCTTTCTCATTCATAAATACAGAAGGTTTCCCAGAAGACTATAGCCAAGCTTTTCTACTGCAACCAAGCCATGTTGATCAAAGGGACGTAGTGATCCTTTTTCAAACAGCTGAAAATCACACCTGGCGTTCGGGCGAAAAATTCAAGGCAACCCGGAAGCTCAGAAATTTGCACAAGGAACATTACCCATACGATCGATGAGGATGGATTAGTTGTCTCTACATATATATTTTTCGGCCATTCTTCCCGTAAATGACAACAAATCTGCCAACGGGCAGCGATGGGGTTTCCTAGATGTGAGCACTTCACCCACTTGGCTCCCTCCGACAATCACCATTTTTAGTTCAGGCCTGGAGGTTGCCAAATTTGAAAGAAGGTACCCGTTTGACGTTGATAGTGCCATTCACGGAGATGATCATTAAACCTCGCGTTTACCAATGACAAGTACCAAACAAAAATCATCCTGGCTTGAGAGTGCAGAATCAAGTTCCATCCCTTCTTCGAGTCAAGGCACACACGCTGCAACGCCGCATAGCGTGAAGCAAAGGAGAGCCCAGTGGCATTTCCAATCTTCGAGGTGGCGATAGCCCCAAGGCGGTGCGACATGGGTCGGTGCGGAACAAATGAAAAAGCATCAAGACATAATCACAGGGCACGTTGATAAAGTAAGGGTGACTCAGAATGCGGCAAAAGTGCCTTTTCTGTGTCTTTAAAGTGTTACGGACTGCTCAATGAGGGAAGCAGCCTATTTGAGACTTCACGATTGCTCATGATGATATTCACCTTCACAAAGAAACATCTAGCGCAGGAACATCCATAGTTGTGGATCATGACTTCAAAGACAAAGCATCAACATACACTGCAGTGACAGTCCTGAGTTTAACTTGAACAACTCTCTTTGCAGACATTTCATCTGCGATTCCACATCTTGGCAATCAAAAACCCATGGATCATGCAGCAGAGAAATGCCTGAGCTTTATAGGTTTGTCAAGGGTATCCGATGCCACGAGTGATTTCACTATGCATCCCTGAGACATGTTCCTTGCTTTTTCTTGAGCATTACATGTGCTATAGACACGGTCATTCAGAGCACATGGCCACACTTTGAAAGCTGGGCTTGAGAGCCAGCAGCAGTCTGGCAGAATGCTTAAACAGACAGCAGCAACAGCATTGTCATGTAGCGGCTAGCACTCAAAAACCAATTCAACCAGAATTCGAAACACAATGTCATTCTGGCATTCCACAAGTCAATGGGGCCTGAAGTGACTGCCTTGCCCTTACCTTGTGTCTCACAACCGAGAAAATACCACTTCCTTCCCCCGACCCAGCCCCGAAGTGCCTGGATTTTTCAAATAGAGGGCAGGATCTTGCATGAATTGTGTCAACCTTCCATCCACGGCACATGCATTCACATGGACACAATAGTTGCATCCCAAACAAAGGTTCCATTTTCCAACTTTCCTCAAAAACCAACTCACTTCCAAACCCCTACGTCAGCTGGACCACTTGAAGCAAACTTAACCTGCAAAATGCAACAATACAATTTGGGGGGGTGGGAGTGAGTGCGCGAGTCTTTTTGATATTGTACAGCATCAGTCATATTTTCTAACAAATATCATCACGAACCTAACATTCAGCACCCCAAGATATGGATCCGACTCCTTTGTTTAACCACATTTTGAACGACAATAAATTTGGCCCAGGCACTCGCTCTCGCTCTGAGGGTAGTAGATGCGGTTTTGCAAGCGAACCTCACTAGCCACATCACGATGAGGTCACATTTGCAAGGCGCAAAGCACATAGGATGTTCACAAAAAAGCTTGCCAGCTTGAAATGATGGAACAAAACATCCCTCAACTACCTAGAATCATATTTTCATATCTTCTGTGGATTTCAATTGGAAAACAATTCAAGTGTTTGGGGTATCCCAATTTGAACAAGTAGATTCAACTCTTCATCCAAAAAAGGTCGAAACAAGGAGTCTCGTTTCAAACCTACGATTTGGGGAGTTTGCTTGTTTCGTCATGTCTGGAGCCTTTGACCCACGGATCGGTTGCATCCCAAAAATTTTTTGCTGTGTTGATGTTTGTTGGGTTCCAACAAGATATCCAAGATATCAACCACACTCTCATGCACCAGTAGTGGCAGTGATAGCTCTTGGGAGTCCTCATCTTAATTCCTGCAAACATGATAATCACATCATCATCATCATCATCATCATCATCATCATCATCATCATCATCATCATCATCATCATCATCATCATCATCATCATCATCATCATCATCATAACCAGGGCTCCCCACCCCTGGTGTCTGATTCGGGAAGTTGGGAGCATCCTCGCGAGTTTCAATCAACATCCATGGGCATTACTATCCAGCAAGGGTTGCAACTACAATCAACCTGTTCTAAGGTTTGCAAATCTCTCCCTTTCAAACTGCTGGTGGGATCATACAAGCTCTTGATGTCTTCTTGTGGTCATGGCTTTTTTGGGTGCCGCACAAAAACGATGCTGAATGAAAAAAGATCCAACTAGAAGCAACTCTGCACCGAGCTAGTTGAGTCGACGCTCTCCTATGATGTTTCTTCAAATTGAGTGTTCCTTCCAGTGTACTTTGACAAATGACGCATTTGGGCATTTTCAACGACCCAACTCCAACCCGTTCAACCAGCCCCCTCCAGCACAGTGGGACTGGCATTTCCAAAGCTGGAACTTTGAAGCAAACCTGACCAAGCTTCCGAGTCCAAAAAAGTGACATGCAAAGATGTTTCAAAACTTTCAGTTGAAACCATGACCTACTGTTGATGGACCAAGCCATCCTTCTGACCTGTTGACATGGTCAATATCACATGAACTGCGGTGTTTGAACAATTCTTACTGGTTTTTGTCGGGGATGTTGTCCATCGACAGTATGATTGAACCATAGATTTTGGGTCGAGCGGATGAATTTAAACTATGGGCCCGTGGAAGATAGATATCGTCCAAGTGAAAAGCATCTTGTTGTTGAACAGGTTTGGATGCCATGATATACAGTGTCCCAAATGGCAAACCCTTCAAACTTGTGTTGCCTAGTACCGAGTAATTCAGTTTCATGAACAGCTGATTTTCAGCCACACTTTCGGTTATCAAATGATCAAAGCTTTGTCCAAATCGTTGCTGTCGTTTCTCCCACCTCTCTGCAATTGATCCTTGGCTTTATAAGGAGATACCTTTCGCGGCAAAAAAATGCTGCGCCAGGTTGCGAAACCAACGGATGAAAAGGGTTTTTTTTGAAAGGTAGAAATCGTCAGGTGGATCACAACTTATCACAACTTACTATATAAACTGTCAGAAGTCATTTTGAAGGAAAAGACAATTTGCTTTTGATCATGCAGAAATCCTTGGCACAGGCGGGTTTCACCAATCATGGAGACCTTATATTAGAGATCTTCTGGCGTGCCATAGTGCAACATCATGAGATTGAAGTCAATCGATTGTTTTCAAAAAAACACCATGACATCATTCGTTGATTAGATCTGAAAAACTGGGATATCTGCTCACAAAATTGGGCGCCTTAAAACTATGATGTTGTTTCCTACCAAAAACCAAGCATTTCGAGTGAATCAAAGATATGCCCCTCACACCTGCCTGTGACATAAAGAATGCCGTCTTATCCCAACCAAGAATGTCCTATACTTCCAAAGAAAGAATGGGCTAAGATATCCAAATCATCTCCCAGAAGTCACCCAGGAAATCTCTCCCCTGTTTCACATTGCCTTGGTCAGTTGGTGTCGCAGTAAGAGGCTACCACGTTGCTCTACAAACGGACGGCAAAGACATCTGGCCACGTTCGGCGTTTCCCAAGCTCCGAGTTCGGGAACTGTCCAGCGTTGGTATGAAAGCCACATTTCAGCCAGACCCATTTGCCTCTTGGAAAGAACTGAATTCATATTTTTGTTCCACTTTACTTTGAGAAGATATCCTCCTTAAATCCCGGGGATCGTGAAGATTATATACAATACTAGTCTTTGTCAATCAATGTTCTGAAAATTTCTTGGAGTATCTTCTGGAACTCGCAACGATAACGCTCTCTTCAGTGGCAGCTCCACCTGATGGCTTTATGTGTGGGTACATCACCACGATCCGAGGGCACCTGAGTGAGACAGTGAAATGCTGCTGAAGTGGCGCAAAGCTCAATTGGATATCTGCTCACGAGTCCCTGAAGCAATCATCCCCTCCCCCTTCCACACCAATCGGCAAGGAAGGTATGGTCCAATGGTAGATGAGTTGTCCCACCCTTCCAGAACATCCTCCGAGAAGGAGCAAGAAATTTTGAGCCTTAAAGTTAATGAAACCCACGATCAAAACAAGAATCACTCTTACAAGCTTCAACCCTTCACAAACAAGAGAAGAACGTGGCATGCGGCACCTTCTGTAGTGGCGCGCGAGAGGCTTGAAAGACTTCCATCATGTCCTTCAATGCCTGCCAAGAAGGGTCCCCCAAGGCCCTAAGGGCCCTAAGGGTCCGAAATTCCGAAAGCGTTCTTTTTTGCACCTGGGGAGCATCCAAACCCAAAATGCATCGACATCATGAAGAACCACCGAACCTGCTGCTGCGTTGCCTTTGTCTCCAAGAAACGTGCCTGGCTTGACACGAAAAACGCTGCTTGCAAGACTGGTTTCCATTTAGGACAGCATCCCAAAAAGTTTTGTTAGATTTATAAGGGCGCATATACAGTAGTTTCAATTTTGATCTCAACAGCACAGATCACAACTGAACATCAGGCACTTCAGCTGCCACGATGCTCATCATGACTTTCTTTGATACAACTCTGAATCACCATTCTCCCATCACCTTGACACGATCTGATTCTTTCTCTTCAGTCTCGTCCACCACTAGACCCTCTGGCGGCTCGGGAGGATCTTCCTCCTTGGCCTTCGCTGGAACCCCAACCCGCTCGACCATAAAACAAAGAGCCGAGAGAAAGCAGCAAAATATTACTGTTGAGTATAGTTTAGTCATATACAGAGACATAGAAATCGCATTGTTCGTAAATTGTATCTGAATTGGAAATCGATGCCAGGGAGGCGTATCATAGAAATATCTAGAACAACAGCAACGCCAGGTTTAGAATGTACAGCACAAGACGTGGGAAGCGTCATTTACTTTAGACCAGATTTGGCTAGTTCAAGTTTATGGCATCCAATTCGCCAACATTACCCGTTACACCCAACATGAAGCAAAACCAGCCAGAAAGCCATCTGATCTCTCCACACTTCTACAAGATGATAGGCGGACGTTCAACCAGGTGTCTAAACGAAATGGAAGAGATGTGGTTCATCCCACATCTTCACCATCAAAATATACACCCGGACTGGTCTTGCTTGTGAAATACGTGTGTATATATCATATCATCATATTTGTATAAAGTCATATGTATGTGTGTGTGCTTACCAACACAACATTCTTACAATGTGTGTGCTACAGAATTACATTCATACTATTGGATAGGGACTATATTTGGTATATCACAATTTGAGGATACATGTACGTAAATATATATATATTGTTTAGACATACTTTAGTGTAAGTACTTATACAATCTATATATATACACAAATAGGGCATAATCGGTTCTAAAAAGTTACCAATATTGATAAATATATACAGCAGATCGATCTTTTCAGTACGATCACGTCAATCCAGTGTCTCGCCTCAGCTGCTGCCACTTGGGCCTTGTAGTCTGCCAAACGTGCCTGCCATATGGAGGAATGAAGGGAAGCATCCCAATATCCTCAAAATTGCCGGTTTTTTGCAGGCTTTGAAAAGCCTGAGGTCCGGGGAATATCACTCTTGGGAACTGTTTCAACTGAAAGGAACACACTTAGACTTGAGGATAGTGGACCCACGATTTGGAGCCCAAATGTGCTGGGAATTGCGGTCATCGTAGGAGGCCTTAGTTATGAGGAAACTCTCTATATATTTTTTAAAGGGCCCCTTTGCTTGCGGCACACTCACCTCTTGCTCTCCCTTGAGTGTATCGTGAGAACTCACTTTGGCTTTGCCTCGTACTCACGGTCAATGGTATCGAAATCAAAGGTGTTCTTGGCCGCAAAGTCATTTTTGCACTTCCTTGGCATAGCGGATTCCCAGCCTCTCGGTCAAACAAAACCTTTTCTTCCCTACCGAATCCATTAGTCCAAGTGTCAGCACCAGGGTAAAGTCAGGCAAACGTTGTGCCTCACAACGATGACATCTCAAGGAAGGGTCCATGCAGGGGAGAGGGACATGCAATGCTGAATGCACCCCACTGGACCCGTGAAAGTAGCTGTTTCTTTCACAAAATCCAACTGGTAACAAAACTCAACCTCATTGGCCAACCAAAAACCACCTGTCTTTTGTAGAAATCCACCTTGGAAAACCCAACCTCCTGGCTTCCTAGGGCTTCCAAAAAACCAATTGACACTTGGCCCGACATCGAAAAAAACTGCGCCTTGACCAACAAATTCTGCAATGATCTGGCTGTTTTTATTTCTTCGGCCATCTCCTGGGCGTCTGTTCTTTTGTCTTGACGAACTCGCGAGATCTAGAAGGTTCGAGGTGGAAGAGATGAAGATAAACACCCTGGCCACTTGGTCGGAGTTGAAGCCTTATTGCAGTCATTTTTAGGGTTGACAGTTAGTTTCCCAGACACCCCTTGGAATTTAGAAACTGGTCAATGAACTATCAATCTTTGATTTTCAAAAAAAGAACATTTCAGCTGTTATGGCCTGCAAGTACTTGCCGATCTATGGTACTGGTAGTGTCAATGTAGTGTCCAAAAAGTCCAAGTCTGACTTCACCAAAAAAACCTCCATCAGCGACTCCTCATCATTCAAATCTCCAAACCACGTCCCATCGAGAATGCATGCACCACCTTCAGCTGGTTCACTCTGAGTTGGGCCGTTTAATAACCAGAAAACCAAGTTGAGCCAAGAATGGAAAATACAAACAGCTACAAGAGGAAGCTGTAGAAATGTTAGGAAATTAGGAACCCATATTTTTCATTGAATGGGTCCACAGGGAAAAGGATGAAGGCTTCCCGGGGAGTTCAAACTGATTTTCCACTTCCTTTTCAAGCAGTGGAACTGGAAACTAGCCCTGATCATCTGAGGTGTTTGGCACCTTTGTGGAATTGCAAGTTTGCGCCTGCTTATGGACAGAAAGAAGTTGACAGTCGAAATGTTAAGGGTGGAGTAGTGCTACACAAACGTCAAAAAACAGAAGTGTCTTTTCTGCCTTTGCCTGTGATCAAACCCTTTATAGTAATCAACTCTGTCTAGCTGCTGCTTGACCACGGCTCTAAATTGATCATTGATAATTCTCGTCTTGATAGGTCTCTTCTCCACTGGAAAAATGTCATTCTAACTTGTAAGCATAGTATCCAGGTCAACCATCCATCAATGTCAGGCGATTCCATTCACTTACTTCAGGTCTCTCATCACAAATATCAGCTCTTTCTACCGTACTACATCAAAGCACCCGAAAGCCCAAAATTGGCTGATCAAAACGAGCTGCAGTGAGGGCCCAAAGTATCCTTCATGGCCATGACGAAGAGTTCCTACAAAACAGCCATCCAACGCAGGAAACGTGAACAGTAAGTTTGCTGTTCAGCCAATGATATTTCGAGCTTGGAGAGGATTTTTGCAACAACTCAAATGGATTTTTACAACAACTCAAATGGGGTTTGTAGAATGGATTCCTTTAAGTTAAAATGAAATAACTTGGGATCCTCTCTGAAATTGGCTCTGTTTCAGCCTAGAGTGTTGCAAAAAGGACTTCCTCAAGCTTACCGAAGGCCTGTTGTTTCGACTACAAGGTTGGAACACAGAGCTGGATTCAAGACAAACGGGTCCACTGAACTGGTCCATTGTGAGGTACTGGCAATACTGCCATGTATCATCTTATAAGTCCAACTGGAATAGCACTCCTATGGGGATTCCATTAGATTCCTTTCAATGCTGGATCATATGGGGTTGATGTCCATCCGACAATCCCCAATATTGTCTGAGTCTACGGAGTCTCTGCAGCGTATAAACTCCTCCGACGTTTACAGTAATTTCTTGAAAATGCAGGGAAAAACTCGGTGGGACCTTCTCAGATGAAAGCTCAGAATCCAATGCCCTGCAAAGAAATCTTAGGTCAACAGACCTGTACCGTCAATATCCACAGGTTCATTCTTTTTCCATGTCCACCTCGCGTTGTTCATCATCCAAACCATCTTCTTCAGGTTCTGGTGGAGCCTGAGGAAACAAGTGTTCCCAGAAAAAAAAAAAAACATCACATTTGCATCTGCAAATGACGAAGGTTTCCTGATTGCTTTTAATACCACATGTTTTTTGCCAAGATCTCCTTTCACACAAAACAATAGGGTTTGTTGCACACACCAATAGCTGGAAAATGAAACGAAAACCATGTTCACCAGTAACGATGTTGATGACTTGTTAGTGGGGCCACTTGAGGCCTGGAGACTCAGCCATCTCAATCTCTCAACAAACCCACCTCCTCTTGTAGCTCTTCTCCATCGTCTGGCACCTGTCACGCTTTTTGAACTTTGCCGGCAATGCAAATCTGGAAACGCGTTCATTTTCCCTTTTCGTTGAGCAGCTTGTTTTGACATAATGACATGTTTTGCTTGGTTTATCAGATTTCAATCCAAAAGGTTAAAATGTTGCCCGGACCATCGACACCCAAAAAAACCTCTTCGGGCGGCATCCATCCTTCTGGGAACAGCGGCTTGTCGTCCTGGTGTTTTGCCAAGTCGCAGAGAGGGTGACTTTCCGCGATACACACAGTACACAATGGAGATGTTGAAGAACCACCAAACGCTAACATAACATAGATGTATTTACACGTTCATTCTATGTATTGTCCAGGCACATGTGCAGAGCTCAAGCCCTTTTGGAATTCTTTGGAGACAAACATTCAGGATGGTACGGGCAAGCTTGAGGCTGCCCTAGCACGCAATTATCTGCTTTCGGTCTGCGTGGTCTGTTCACCCAAATGCTTCAGCGAATTTTGTTTGACTTCCAGTCAGGTTACAAGGCTACGAAGATTGGAATTTTGATGTTTCATAGCTTCAAGCCTAGCAGCTGCTCCCAATCTTTCTGCGGAGGGATTCTCAGTGGAAATTTCCATAACTCATCACGAAAAATCAAGGACCTCTGAGACTTGCAATGCAACTTTCAATGTTGAAAACACTCATGTTGCACTGGATGACCGGAAGCACTTGATTACTGCTCATCCGCACACACCGGACAGGTGATGGAGCCTCCTCAAATCACACGATCCCCGTTGGCGGACAATGGTCCTCTAACATGCTTTGCTCAAGCGCTTCTTTTTTCATTGCGGCTTTTCGAGCCTACGTCATCGGATGAGGGGATGGAGGGGATGACGGCTTTGTCAACCTGAAACAAATTGCTGGTGTAATTTGAGATCCAAGCCAACTCTTTGCCACATGGATTCTTGGAGTGGGGAATCCAACAATTATACACAACATGTTGTAAAGGCTGGTATGGATCTTGATACCAAAAGCCCATCTCCACACTTTTGAACCACCAAACCTCTTTGACAAGCGTCAGGCGCTTTTCCACCTTTTGCCTGGAGCTGATCGCACCCAAATGGCACAAATGGCTGCAAAAAAAAGTCTCTGGTGGCTCAAATGATGTGTATTGAAATTCTCATCTATTCTTACCCTATGTCAGGTTTATCTATGGTTGTTTTCCTACATGTGCCTTCAAAAACGACCCACATGTGTGCATTTCTATCATTTCACCATGGATCCAATCATCCAATCATCCAAATCTACCAGTTGAGGGCAGATTGGATCACCATCGCCCCGACCTCCAAATCTCTTCAAGTTTGAGCACTGGAATCTTGTAGACCTGTCCACGAGGCACCCAAGTATCAGTTTTTTTTGCGAATCGTAATAGTACATAATAGTAATGCTATATAGCTGTGAATTCGTCCATATTTCGCCAACCTGAAATGTCAAGTTCGAAGATTATATATATAATATGCATGTACGAATGCGTATTGAAAACAATCATCTTGTATCATCTTGTATGGTATACAGGAGATTAAACACATATTTGTTATATCACCATACTTATCACCTGTCACCATGGATATTTTGGGCACGCATCGACTGCAGGGTGAACTGCGCCTCACCCAACCGGTCAACCTGCCTGCCCGAGCATCTCACATTGCTTGGCCACTCCTGAACCAGTTGGCCCAGTGACCAGAATCCGTGGTGGTGGAAGCACCTTGGTCTACAACGAGCCTTAAAAGAGGAGTGACGTAGAACAGCTTCATGTTGCAATTGAAAGAATTAGTAGCTTTGCTTGTGGCTGTGGTGGTTGAGTGCCAACCTGTTGACATCCGAACTGGGTTCCCTCACAGGTTCTGCCTCAACATATGCAACAGGCTCGCGCACGAAGGCCTGGCAGCGTGGGAAGAAATCCTGTTGACTTGCTGGAAAAATCCAAGAAGGGCTGTTGCGCACGGGAAAAGTCTCCGGCCTCGCTGGCCTTTTCGTTGCCCACGGCAAAAACCACATTGCGGTAGACATGTTGGAAGTCCTGTTGGTATTGAAAATGGAAGTCCTATAACTAGTTACCACAGTGGGTCAGCCACAAGTCTGGCACACTAGGAGTTAGAAATTCATCTTGTAACTTTGTTCCGGTTGAAAAGTCTTGAACATTGAAACCATTTGTAACCATTGTCACAGGGCCAGGACAAACTGCAAGGGGGTAGATAAGAGATGAGAACCCAACAAGTCCATGTGGCTTACTAAAGAAGTACTGCACTTCACCACTTGGTGAAAGTGCCATCATTCTCCGAGGACTCGAAAGACTCCAAGCTGCATCCCGAGAAGCGCACCGGAATTCCTGTTTTTGGGCATGGATTCTATGTATTTTCTCAACAGTCAAAAAGCACTATGGCTTAGTCCCTTCGAGCCGTGCAGAAAAGTTGGAAAAATCATCCCATTTATGTTCCACATGAAACTTGAGGGACGTGTTTTTCTGAGAAAAAAAGTCTTGGGTCTCGGGGAGTAGCCAAGCATTCGAGTCATTAGCAAACTAACGAACAGAAAGACGATTATATTAAGATGTGGGCAGACATGTACACAAAAAACATCAAATATGAGAGGGATGAGGCCTTGATCAGTTTGCAGCTTGAGGGTCTTTTCAAATCCATTGTGTTGAAACCCTGGCGAAGGGTGCAAGCACATACAAAATACACGAATACAAAAATAGTGAACTCGACCGGAACAACCTGTTTGTGTGATGGTGCGCAAGCTCTATGCTGAGAAGGAGAAGAACGACACTCTTGCAATTCATCCAAGCTTTCATTTAGAAGAACAAAAACCATCAGCATGCCTGGCTGTAAGATTCCAAGAGATTTCTTCACACTCCACTTCTCCCTGGCCCCTAGCTCCTTCTGCCCTGGATAAAGCCAGCCTTGGACAAGCGTCCCACAGTTCTTGTAAAAACATTAAGAAGCGCCATGTTCTAGGTTCAAGTTTCCTTGAATGCTTTGAAAACCTTCAGCTGCAAAATTTTCTGAGACACACACGTTGCTCCTTCAGAGTCACAGGGCCTAAACATTTGGAAATTGGGGCCAAATCTGGATAGACGATTCATCAGGTTTTAGCCACTGTTGGATGTCTTGAACAGTAGGATCTTCTAAGTCAAAGCTCTGCAGGGTTTAGAGTGTCACCGGACTTTGTGCATATCTTATGCTTGCATGTTGTAAGGTGATTCAATGAATGCCAGTGGTTTTTCCCATTAGAAGATATAGTTTTTGGACCGTCCACCCTCCTCCAGGCGAGGGGTGAAACTTCCAAACATCACCAAGTCACATTCACCATCAATCCCTCCCTTTTGTAGGGACCACTGGGTGTCCCTGACAATATGGACCACAAGTTCCCCATGAAATCACTGGCCGTTCTTCCGGTTCAGCTCCATCCTCCGGATCCTCACCCCAGGCTCCACGGCTCAGCGGTTGGTGGCTTTCTCTCCCTAGATTTACATTGCTTTTCACCACGCCCCAATCTCGGGCTCCACGTCAACGATCAACCAATCCACCCGCAGCTCCTCCTCAGGTGGTGTCCATTCCTCTGGATCTGGGATCTCAGCCGCCATGTTCTCAGCCTGTTAAAAAAGCACAAAGCCTCCAACACTGTAAGGAACCTCCCAATTAATAGTATGAAGTGATTGAGTTTCCTATTCAAAATATTCATCACTTTCATCAGTTTTGCTTCTTCACCAACTAAATCATCAAGCACCTGAAAAAGAAAAAACATTCCGACGACAAAAGTGCAAACCACACCCCGCGATCCTCGACCACCTCATAGAAAGGATCTATGTGCTTCCGAATCTGCACAAATTGCTCTTCCTGCATGAATTTGCGTTGGGGCTTTATCCTTGCATCTTTATGGTAACAAATCATCTACCACTTTTCATGAGATACGCGTTTTAGTTTTCCTGTCCGATACTGGAGTACCAAAAAGCCACTTCAGTCGGCCAGTCTCCTGGATAAGTATTCCCACCGTTTCAGTTACAGATTTTGGACATCCTATTTCTCTTCTTTCAACGCGAATGCCCACTTCTTGCTGCAGTCAATGCTGAGAAATAGCACCAACAGCCAAATTCATCGTCCTCTAACATGCAATAAAGTCCTTCTGAACCTCTGTTCTTTGGTCAAATTCAATCATTGGTGGTGAGGTTCCCCTGAATCGACATTCCATCTTCAAAGCATGTTTGCAGTGGGACCATCAAACAGCCTCATCTAAAGTACAAGTGTGCTCAGGATGCTTCACTTGTTTACACAAAAAGGTGAGTTCTAGATTCACCAGTCCAACCAACAATCTCTGAGCGAGTTGTTTCCTTTGTGGATGTCAATCTTCTTTCGTCAGTTGAGCCCAGAAAATCCCGACCAAATCACACAACGCACCTCCGAATATATAAGTGAAACGTCTTAAAGAACAAAATCAGTAAGTCAGCTCGTCCTCCCTCCAACAAAAGAGATGACACATTCTTAACTTCCATGATTGGAATAAAAGGAGTACCAGTCCTCAGAGGTTTCCAAGGCCACTTCTGAGATCTTCAATCCCTCCACTGCGGAGAGACCCTTCACAGCCGATGTTTGTTGGAAGCAGGTGGACCAGAAGGGCTTTTTTCGGGCGAACCAAATTCGACATGTTTCGATCTTCAAAAAATCCAATCCTGGTAGTGAAGATTGCAACTCGTGACGGATTTTGAGTGCAGTTGCTTCTGAAGGAGATCTGATGGTCTGATGGTCATATTTGTCCCATCCAAGGGGGAAATCTGGAGACCCTGCAAGCATCAAGTGCTGCACCTCAAACCAATTTGTCACAGTATCCAGGAGCAAAATTCAGAACCCCGCGAGTTGTTGTAATTTTCTAGCTCTCCAACCCTGGCATCAACCTCTTTCACCATTCAACCCAAGCACAACAAACACAAAGTCCCAAGTATTTCCCACCTCAAAGGATGCCAATTGGGTCTCTAAGATTGGCTGTAATGGTTGATCTTCCAAGCCTCGAAGAAAAATGGTATCGAAGAATTGATACAATGGCAATCTTGAACAGAAAGAAGCAGGTCGCTATCTGCAACAGAAAGTGCCACGGATGCTTCCAAATAGCTCTTACTCTTGGCAAAAGGGAGTGTTTTAAACTGACATCATGAGCAAAATCAAAATCCGGATTTAACTGCCAACATCTGACTTATCCAATTCTTGTGGCACCGGGTCACAACAAGAAACAGTCCAACTTGCTGGATTTTGGGTCTCCCTGTCCTTATCGGTTTTGGGAATCCCGGCCATGTTTCTGTAGAATCTCCAGGGTCTCTGGAGCTTCTTCCCCCATTGGCTTTAACAACAAGACCTGGCCGGACACGTACGACAGCGAGATGAGAATGATGAATATTCACCATGATTCATCCCCAATGAACAAAGGCAAACTTGAACTGCAAAAGAAAAACTAGGCCGCTTCACCAACCCCTGAAAACAACTGTGCACTTATCTTTCCCCCAAACTCACCTGATCTGGCACCAAGCCCAAGCGTTGTTTCAAGGCTTCCAATTGTTCAGCGGACTCTGGAAAGCCCTGTTGCACTGGGTCGCTGGTGAGTTCTGCTTATATAGTCTGCTGGGACCCGAAACACAACTGTATAAGGTGCCCCTTGGGTGTTATCGATCCTGATCTTCGCAGGATTTGGGTTTGCCAATCTTCTGCGGAAGCCCTCAAAATACTTGTTTGGTATGTACATACACAAAAGTAGCTTATGGGTAAACCTGGCTGCTGTTTTCAAAAGGTGGGAACCAAAAGGAATAAAAACGGAAGCGATGTGATGAGGATCTTCCCTAGCTATCACCGCTTGCAATCCCAACCCACGAGTCTCCAAGTTTCTTGGGGAAAGGGACTGCAAGGGCTGTTTTGCTTCCTAACATGTTAAAACTGGGAATTCACAACGGAAATCATGTCTCAGTCTATTGTATGTGTGCATATAATCTAAAACAGAATGGGTTGTTTCTTCAAGAAAACCAGACAATGAAACAACACTTTCTGTATCCCATGTGTAGATCTTAAAAAAGATCACACCAATGGATTCAGAGCCAACTTTGCCTTGCGTTCAAACTGATCATTAACCAATCCAGGCTTATCATACCGGAAGTATCCACTTGGAGATCCAATGAAATCCAACACTTTCAGAATCTTTTGGCTGACGGACTGGCCTGTAGGACATAGCCTTTCGTCGGTGTGGCAAGGGGCTCTTCCAAGTTCACCACCGGCTGACCTATAACGACACAACAGTGAAGGAGCTCACAATCTTGAAAGTGTTCAGTCGCATGCAGCATATATTTCTACATAGAGAGAGAGAGAGAGCAATCAAAGACATACCTTGAGATGAAATGGGAGCTCAAAAGATTTGGAAACCCAACATTTGAGAAGAGTTCAATCATTTCTCAATTGATCTTCCACCAAATTTATGTGGCACTCTTCTGGATCATTCAAGACCTCCAGAAGAAGCACCGCACGTTGTACCTTCATCGTCCAAGGTGATTCCTTCTGGCGGATCATTGCCGGCGGCTTGCGCTTCCTGATGCTGGCACGGCAAAAAAAGCTATACTAGAAGTGGAAACTGTAACTTTGGTTCTGAGATTGTACCTGTCCCATATGGTTAGTGATGGCCATGATGATTAGGGTTTTAAAAAAACATTACAAAAAACCATGCAACTCCCTACACAAACTTCCCATGGGTCGCCTCCAAGAGTTTCTTCACCTCCTCTAAGGCTTCAGCCTTCGGAAGTTGGACACTTGGGAACGTTTTGGAAAGGTGGGTTTTCCAACCCTGCAACACAAAACCAAGAGAAATCCACCTGAATGTAAATAAGTGACAAGTGGAAGTAGATGTAACTTAGATGTACCTCAATGTATCCAAACAAACACACACACTTCTTGTTTCGGAATGGAATCACACTCCAGAATGGATGTAGATCGGAACCTCATGTTCGTGTGTCCAAGTCATTTCTAGTTTCCCATGAGTTCCAGCCGAAATTCACAGTACCTGATTGGAACCCTCGAAGGTGGATAGATATCTAGAAACAAGACCTAACAACAAAAAATGACTTAGAAAGAACAGCTCCTAGCAACCTCAGCGATTCAATTCAAATGCTTGGGTTGGATTGAGAAAAAATTCAGAGAGGGAAGTCAAAGTGTGATCACTGTTGCTTCTTCTGTCACAAAAGTTTCTGATATACATTATACATGTATATGTAATGGTTTTGCTCGGCTGGGCCCCAAATCATCTAGCTGGTGCTTAACAAAGCATGACCTCCTATTACGGACTCAAAGCCTGGACTGCTGACAACAAGTGGCAGCTTCACCAATCAGCCAGCCAGCGACAGCAACAAGTACAAGATAATTTGGGACGACAAAATCTCCAAACAGTGCTGTACTTCGTAGCTCACAGCACCCTTCATATTCTCCACTCAAGAAAGTTATACCCGTATATTGTATATGACCGGATAGCCACGTATAACTCAACAACTTCCAAGCCATTTGTTGTTTCGTGCCTGTTTTTGGATCAAGGCCAAATTCTTTTCGATCCCAAGCTCTTTGGCGATGAGTCGCAAGAAGGTCGAGGTTGACACCGTCTTGCCTGGTGAGGTCCCAGGGGGTCGTGAATCTTCATGTTTCGAGTTTGGAGTTTGGATGGATTTTCTCAGGGATGATATATAGCTGCTAATGCCTCCAGTCTAGTCTATGGATGATGTCCATCTACTGATTCTGCCAAGGTCAAAGTGTGTAGGACTGCTGGGGGGAGCCAAAGGGAGGAGACCAAAGGCCGTTCATTTAATATACAGTGAGACGTTTCAGCACTCGGGATTTGTAGAAGATTTGGTTGAAAGGCCCAAATCTTCACAAACGATGAGGCTCGACTCAGCACAGCAAGGAAAAACTTGGCAGGTAGCATGACAGACCATTGCCCTCCACTTTCAGAAGTGTATGTCGATAGCCCTGTGGTTGGTTTTACCAATGCAGTAATGACAAGACATTATGAAAGTACATTAGTCATTAGTCGCAAATGTATGCAAATTCAATACAAATTCCTCTCATATCATTCAGTGTCGATGGTCTACGAGTCTATATACCCCAGTGACCTATTGATTGTCCATGCCCATTGACGATTGCAGTACCCAACCTCCAATATGTTTTTTCTTGAACTCATTTGCAGTTCAACACCCAAGAAGAAAGTCAATGCCAGTTTTGGGTTTGCACTTTAACAAAAATAACTCTAGAATCACCCATTGCAATAATCCCCTTTAAAAACAAAGCTATGCGAAAAATCCCTCCGAATACGAAATGCAATCGCCTTGTCGCAAATCTTGATACTCCGTGGCCAGGAGATAGGGCTCTGTCTCCACAGGAATTGGCACGGTGCCCTGGTGACAAGCACCGCTTGGTAGGAACATTCGGGGGATTCTTTGGTGAAACTGAAAGACAGACTCAAATATAGAGAAAAAACTTGATAGCAAATTGGCTCATATTTAGAATGGCGGGGATTTTCAACATCTCAGATGGTAAAGTTCCTCTTGATGGGAGATTGGGTACATGCACACTTCCTTCAAGAAAGGCGCGTGGTTTTTGATGCCCAATGACCCGAAACCGATCTGGCTGTCTTGCTGTTGCACTTGTTAAATCACCAAAATCAGATGATATCTTTACCTTTATCAACCTGAATGTCAAGCAAGGCAGGGGTCTTTAAATTTTCGACCAGATGCCATGAGATCATGTACCCTACCATTTGCTTGATGGCCTCTTCTGGGACCTCCTCTGGCATGGGTGGCTGCTTCAAGGCTCGCTGCAAGAGATCCAAGACGTTGATGATGTTAAAGCCATAGACATCTGAGGTCGGTTTCACGATTGTTTTCAGGAAAAACATTGATGATCGATGTCAGATTGTTCTCATCTGAAATGGAAAATTTCGTGTTGGTAGACACTCTGACTCCAAATGCTGATGATTGTTTCAGGCACCACCAACCAGATAGTACATTGCATACTTCAATTCGATGCAGGTATGTGAGTTGTGTGTGTGTGTATGTTTCTTTGTGCACAGAATGCAAGTCTACATGACCTACCTACAAATAACCCGCACTTTGAAAACACACATCAAGAAATACATCGTATGCATATATATATATATGTATATATATCTCTAGTATACAGTGTATATATATATAGGTGTGCTTTGTGTGTTTTGTGCATACAGATACTTCATGATCCTTCCACATAGACCAAGACAAAGACTCATAGAAAGAGGTGCGCATGTGTAGCAATATATTATGTCGAAAACAAATAACCAACATGGAAATCTCGGCTTCACTTCTATTCTACCACACCTCAACTCCCCCTTTTTCTCTCACCATCACATCACCTCGTAAGCTGTGCGACAAGGCATTGGCCCTAAAGGACGCAGGGCTCAACAGCACAAAGCCCAATGTCAAGCCTATCGGATGTGGAAGGCACACCACAAGATGATCGAACGAATCAAGCCTCAACTGGATGGATGAACACGTTTCATTGCACTAGAACCTGCAATGCATGGTAAGCACCGGGGTACAAACTAAGAAGGACACCCCATCAACGTTGAGGTACATGAGTATTCATGAAATGTCAGTCGGAACCCTCACTCAAATGATTGTGCTATGATTGTGCTGTTTCTGTGTATAAATCAGAATGTTGAAATCTTTGTAGCACCCAGAAGCAACAAGAAACTTCACCCAGCTGTCACTTGAAAGCTCCCAGAAGCCCCGCTCCGCCTGGTGCATTGATGCAAGGCATTTCGGTCAAGAAGCGCTTGGGCCACTGGCGAAAGCGTTGCAGCTTCTCCTTCCCAAAGTCCCCGGCAGGGCAAAAGGAGCGACGTGTTGACCTGTGTTGATGATGTATAAAAATTGAGCGAAAAAATGGCCTGATTTTGTTGCCCAATAAGTACTCAAAGCACATCCAACTGCTGGTTGATCTCTTTTCCGGATTTTAGGACCTTTCTTTTTGGCAAGAAGTGTCCAAAGCCACATCCTTCTAACCTTCCACAAACACCCAAGCCCGGAATTTCAATCCAAGGCCGGGTCAGTGGTGACTACAAAACATGACCAACTCTTTTTGGCAAGTAAATGCATGTTTCAACTTTCAGTGGATTCCATTTTGGAGATCAAGGCTACCTCCAAAAAGATGCTTCAAACTTCCTGCCAATCCCCGCAACGCCTACCTTAAAGATTGACTCCAGCACAATACACAACCATCCCAAACACAGGGATAAGACCGGAAACTTAGTATATGAATGATCGCAAAATACACATTAGAGGGCAAGATAAACATATCCCTGCTCCAAGTGGGTCATACGAAATACCCAAGTGATCCCATGCATGGATGTGCAGTTCTTGCTGGAGATCATCCCAAGTCAACTGACACAGCCCTGTTTTGTGCTCCTCGCTAGCAAAGAGGAAAACATAGCCTGGCCATTGGAGACGTATTGGTGTTTTGTCGATCTCTTGAGGCTTGATATTCATTATATATTCATTTCTTTTTCTTTGAAAAGAGCTTTCAGTTCCGAGAAGGTCCTAAGGCTGCGCCTGCATAGTCCACTGCAAATTCCTCCACACCAGGAGTCCTAGATTGTGTCCATAGGCACAGGTTTGACAATGCGAATCAAAAAAAAACATACCTTTCCCTGTCACAAAAGCTGTGTACAATGCGTCTGTACCAGGTACCATTGCGATTGGCTGCATTTGACAAGCTGCAGTTTTCTGAACAGCAGTGGGGGTATGATAGAAATGGAATGACCACGCACTACAGAGGTGTCATGCAAAATCATCACAGTCTGATGACAACAATAAGTCTGCTGATTACTGATGCAAACAAATAGTGCTGAATGATCGTGCTTCGAATGCTGGGTCGGCTCCCACAAAGGAATCTCAAAAGGAAAAGGATCCTGTTGTTCCCAGCATTCAATTTGGACATTGAACGGCTTTTCGTTGTTTCCCAATTTAAAACACCCCAGCTTGCACCCTTTTCAAGCAAACGATGGCTGTGAAAAGGTTTCAGGCCATGACAATCAAGTCCCAAATCCTTTGGTCTTTCTCATGAAGATTCACCATTGAGCTCGGGAGTATGGCAACGATCTGCAACAAAAACCTTTGGAGTTTTCCTCATGAAACTTCCCAACCTTTGGAAAAAATCGCAAAAAAATCACTGGATCGACCAAGCGTCAATTGCTTCTCGTAAAGTGACACTGGGCAATGAAGCCTCGGAGTCATCGAGTTGTCTCACAAAGGTGCCGTTCATCCTTCAAAAATCCAAGTAGGATGGTCTTTTCACAAGGAAAGTTGCAAAAATTACCAAATGTACCCCAAGGTGGCGGTGATCCTTGGAGGCAACTTAGAATCGAAAGTATTGAAGAATCACATTTTGCTAGGCATTAAGCTTTGGCTCCACACCCCAGGGGATACAGCGGAGATGATCAAAAGTGGGTAAGCAGTGGAACAGAATCACAAACCCTGGAGGAAAATTGGTTTCTGTCCCCAAGCAACACCTGAAAGCAAATATCTCCCTCTCCAACCAAGAATAGTAAGGGTTTCACAGCGTTGCCACTAGTATTGTGCCCACCATTGCTGCACATGTGCTTGGTGAATCTCAAAAAAGGAACAAGTGAGAAGGGGGTTGTGTTGTGAATCAAAGAACCAGAGAGCAAAAGAAGGAAAGGACCAGAGGACCAAAGGATCCAAGGACCAAACAAATAAGAGAAGGCTACAAAACGCCTAAATCATTTATCCAGTTGTCTAGGAAATCTAGAATTTTTCCAAGAAACCAACATCATGGACTCATATTCACTCGAAAAAATCTCATTTTTGACCACTTCTTCTGAGACGTTTCTTGCTGCAACCTCCCATCACCCTGGTCCCACACCTCCATGGAGACCACAGGCGGCTCGCTTGTGCCGGCTCCAAATTCAATCGTAAGAGTTCCTTCGCTTCACCTCCTCCTGTGAGGGGACACCCGGCACATATGTTGCGATGGGCGATGGGTATCCTGGACATCATCTTTCCATGAAACACCTATCAAATGTAGAATATTGAATATGTCTCTGTGTTTTTACAATACACATGCATCTACATATACATGTGAGTATGTATATATATATACGGGTGTATATGTAAATGTAAATATATATAGATATACACTTATTTATTTTCATTATTACTACACTCCGCTACCCCATGTGCACCTCATAGCCAGTTGAGGAGTACCACCATTTTCAGGGGGGGAAGCAAATCTTTTGCATTAGCCAAATATGTTGTTTCTGAGACCTTAAGATGAGCAGCAAAGCTAGGCAAGAGCATGACCATCCATCACAGGTTCAGAAAAGGATGTGCTGTATCTCAACCATACCACGGTCACAACACCACCGACCCCAGCCTTCCAACTGAACTGGCAAAGGGACTCGATGTCCACATGGACCTGTACAAAGGGGCTCAGCTCATGGCCCAACTGATTCACCTTTGAGATTTCAAATCCAACAGCATGCCACCCTTAAGAATCACCCACTGAGCAAGTGATTTATATCAGGAGTTTGCAACAACCAGTAAGTGACTCCTAGCTTCCACATCCAATTGGGAACCCAACCTGTAAAAACCTCCAGCAACTCTGCTGCCATCTCGGGTGGACGCCCATCCATCTGTAAGGAGAGCAGCGGCAAAGGACAACTTCTCCGCATGGCCTTGGGTAACAGTGAGGGGATGGTCCAGTCGCCCCAAGGTCTTGTCGGGAATTAACTCTTCCGTGCTTGTCGCGCCTCTACTGCTTTGATCTCGCCTTGCTTCAGCGCCTGGCAAGGTCTACATAAGTCAATGGTTTTTCTCTCCCAGCAGCCCATTCCAAGGCAATCTGTAAGACGTAGGTAGTTGGTTGTGCCGCCATGTTTTCATGTGCCATACAAAGTTCATGAGTTTCATCCAAGTGAAAGCAGATCATCCCGCTATGTCATCTTTTACTGATCCATACTCTTAGCAGTACTGAAATATGGGAGTAGTAGTTATTTCACAATTGAAAAAGCTTGTGACTCACAGATTCTACAGGCAGATCATAGGAACACACTGCCCCCAACGCTAGAACTTTGAATGCAAAATAGCAACCAAGTTGAAGCTTCTGCAGTGACCGGGTTCACTTATAGTCTACAAGTATACTAATTATACAATATTTTGATATATATTTAAAAAATTGTGTGTATATATATATATGTATGTTTCTTAACATACATACATCCCATTTCTGAAAAACATCATATTTGTCAACACACATCTCATATCTATGTGGCACTTCGATCCATCAGCTTACACAGAGCTCACCTGCCGATCAATGGTTTCTGGCTCCAGATTTGACTCCGGATTTTCTGCAGGGAGCCTACATCAAGTGTCTATGGAATCCCCAGTTGAGCAGCGATGGGGTGAATAGCGAGATTTGGGTGGGCTCTGATCTGAGAAATCGAGCGCAAGTACAGTGGATGCTGCGATTCAAGGGGATGTTTCTGGGCAATCTGCTTAGATGGAATTTGATTGGTTCAATGTCAAAGAATCAACCGAAGCGAAGCACATGTCTTCTCTGGGATGTGGGATGTATAATATAACATAAAATCTATATACCAGTATACATGTGTACTTAATACAGTATACATACGTATATGACTTCCCCAACAAATAAAAAGCGAAACTTCCCTTGAACAAACCATGGAGGGTCAAGTGATTCACTCCACTGAAGGGGCGAGAATGGCCCAAAAGAGAGCCATGTAGGGCTGAAACCAGTAGCCATCCTTGGGTCCTTGACCACCAACATCCTGTTCAAGTTGGTATTATTTACATTCATTATAGTATCCTAGTTTATTTTCAGAATGTAGGGCACTCATTTTGCTGTCTCACATGAAATGATCGTCGAGTGGCCCCCAACTATTCCCCACGCAACCTGGTGTCCTGGTGAAAGGTGGGAATATGTTGGATCCCAGCACTGCATCACATGGATGGTTTTTCCCCAAACATGGCCCAGTTCTTCTGAGCAAAAAAAAAAAGTATCCTTGCAGGAAGTAGACATTGACTTCTCAATGACTTCTCCCCCCCTGGGCATAAGTTTTCCCCCGTTGATACCAAAAAAACATCACCTAAGAGAAAACTCAAGAGAGAAAAAGCTGGAAATATGATTTCCACCCTTCTCCACCCCTTGGATTCTTTGGCCTCTTTGGAGGCTCTAGAGATTTCAAGGGCACGTAGGGTGCCATGGTTCGGAGCTGATCGCCTGCCTGGCAGGTAGTTTTTGTTTTGATTTCCGGGAATAAAATGAAGTGGACTAAGTGGACTCATCCAAACTTGCAAACTAGTGTCAGGGAATTCCTTGCATAACCAAGCAATCGCATCTTGATTTTTTCAGTTCAACATTGCCTTTGACTCTCAGATTTTTTGGTTTAAACCTGCAGGAGAAACATCTAAATCTATTTTTCTCCCTGCTGCATTACGAATCCACTGAGTAAATATGATTTTTCTTTGCACCTTATACCTGGCCTTTGAGGGTACCAAATAGAGAAACGAATGGGTTGTAGCAAAGCATCCGGTGCCATATAAAATTCAGCTAACCGCTCAAGGTGTGTGTCCCACCCTTGAGCTCCCATGAAACAAGGCCAGCTTCACCATCTTATCAAACAATGCCTGCTGTTCCTGCGGCAAAAATTCAGTTGAAACTCCCAAAAAATGCGACCCAAGCAGATGCGCATTTCATGACTCTGGGTCGGCCCTGGAATTCGATCTTACTCCACGACACAACATAACCCCTGCCATCTCTGCGAATTGGTGGTCGTTCCACGTACGCACCCAACATAAATACGCCAGTGGTCTGAAGAAGTATTTACAAGAAGCAGTCCAGATGATTTTTTCGAGAGACCAGCAACATGACATTGAATCAGGGTTGCCAACTGGCTTTCATACAGGATTCATCGCAGTAGGAACCACCTGTGTATTTCTATGGGCAACCAAGTTGGTCCTCTTCATCTTCGGGAAGTTGTTGCAACTCTTCTGGTTCCTCTTCCTCCTCTTCTGGCACCTATCCACCGCGAAAATGGCATTCTGAGAAAGGAAGAAGAAAGTTGAAATATTTAGCGGTGAAATGGTCCACCCTAAATTGGTTCGTGACTCTGCTTCACAACGCAAGATGATCGAAGTGGGCCTCTCAGAATGATGTGGTCAACCACACTTGCTGCCAAACAAAACATGGGGTGGAAGGGAATGGAATGAGTTTGAGACAAAAGTCACTCCAAGTTCATGGCTGTTAAGCATATTCCCCCACCAACATACCCCCTCAAAAAATAAGGGCTTACTAAGGCCGTGCCTTAATAGAAAATCATGGTTAACAACCTCTCTATCCTCTTGTTCCTGCCCATTAATTTCTGCAAAGAAATCATGACTTTTTGGAAGTAACGAATCCAATTTTGTTCCCAGCTTTACGGCTTCGTCACCTCGCCTCCTCACCAGCCTCTTCCAGTTCTCTTCTGATCCGATCCTTTTCCTGCCACGGCCACAGGTCAAGGATGGCCAAAAGAGAGAGGCCCCCTTCGTCACTAGCCTTTAGGAGATCCCGACAGCACCAAACACAGCCAAACACACACAGTTTTATACATCAAACCTCAGAAGGATTGCCCAAGGTTCCATGAAGCTTAGTCCAATCTGTTCAACCTCTATGAAATCAATTCAGAACTTCTAGTGTTTTGTAGGGAGCCTGACATTATCTGCTTCAACCCCTGATGTTAGTCACTGCAGCTGGGCCCAGTCCTCCTGCTTCTTTTTCAATGTTTGTAATCGCCACTCGCCAAGTTCATCCTTTTCCTCAGATCAAGAATGCTGGAAAAAAAACGTATGGCTTAAATCAGTGTTATCTGCTCCATGTCATACAGGCTGCTCCAATGTCACGCTACCCACTACATGGACAAAGCCATGATTTTTACAGAAAATCTGCAGCCAAAGACTCCATGGAAAGAATCACCATGCGCCTGGGAGATTGAAACTACGACACTGGTGGATGCCCTCTGACTCCAACTACGACACTGGTGGATGCCCTGACTCCAACACATCTAGCTCAAAGTTTGAGATTTCTGAAACGTGAATGTGCTTCACCCCCGCCCAACCCAACCCTCCGGGTGCAACACCTGGGTAGCACATTGGCCCAGCAGTTGGGTTTGGGTGCTTCCGGCACCGGAGCTACCGGTTCCTGTCACATTTTAGCCCGCAAATCTCACATCTCTCAGCCTACAGCTTTTCTGAAGCGAATGAAAGTTCTAGGGTACAAATTCAGTGACATTGACCCAGTAAGTAGTGGTTGTGGTACCCTTTTTCCACTGTCAAGTCTCATGAAGTATTTGCTTCCATCGGAAATGAACTCGAAAATTCGAGGTCGAAGTCGATCTCATCCGAAGCATCCACTACTCTGTGCCCCTGCACCTTGACTTCACCTGTGAAAAGGTTGACAGGTTGAAACTTCCAAGGGTCAAACATCTTGGATTTGGTGATTTGAAGATTGTACGTAAAAGATATATGTTGTTCATGGCTCTTTGTTAGTGTGTTGCAATAAGTTGACCTGTGCACTTTCTGCTTCAGAAATATCTGTGTCTTTACATGATGTTTGAAACATGACTTGTTCACTTCGAAGCCTACCTTCACCTCCTTCGCCCTCACCATCAGCTGGAGCATCTGCAGATGCCTGACGAGTCAATGGTACTACGACGACCGATTTCGTCGTACTGTTCAAGACCTACCAAGGAGCACCCAATTTAGGGTCGGAGTCCGTTTCAAGACTCGGATATTGCATATTGGATATTGGTGAACATAATCTTGATACCTTCCATCACATACACAAATGACATCGCAACATCTCAAGGATTCCATTTCAAGCTCGGTGCTACCATGTTCACATGCACCACTCAAAAGAAGGTCGGCTTGGCGTCAAACATCGCCTGCCTAGGGTGTGCCTCACTTCCAGCCCTATTTGCTTATTTTTGGAGCCGTGCTTCACAAAAAATGCCGGTCTCGATCTCACCTACACAAATCACCCAAGAATTCCAAGCATTCCCAAACACATCCAAACACTACAAACTCCAAAAAAAATCTCCCAATCCTAAGACCCCATGGCCAGTGCCTCCACATCAGCCGATACAGGATCAGCTTCGGCCTCTGCAGGGGCTTCAACAACAGCAGCCTGGGCGGCCAAAGGGATCCATGGCTTTGGTTTGCAGCAAAGGGTTTTATTATGTTTTATGTTTTATTGGTTTAACTCAAACATGGCTATTCTACATGTGTCCAACAAAAGCTTTTCATGTAGATATGTGTCCATTGATTCATAGATCTATCTGAGCGGCTCGTTAGCTAGTTATTTAGTCAGTCAGTCCGTCCGTCCGTCCGTCAATCAGTCAGTGGATAGCTGGTCAGCTACTTTGCTAGATGGCTTGTTGGTTGGTTACTTCGTTCGTTTGCTAGTTCAATCTTTAATTAGTTCACTTGCTTGTTCGTTCGTTTGTTACTTGGTCAATTGATTTGTTGTCTGCTTACTACTTCTGCGAGTAATATACTGATGGTATATCTTCATTGGTTGATTGTTAAAGTGCTCCTTTGCTGCTTGATTTATGCATTTGTTCATCGTTGTGAGTATCTGCATGGAGTCTGAATACTTGCTTTCCATGGCTCATTCTTCGTGCATTCATCGTTAATGATTCTATTTCTCTGCCTACCTATCTAGGTATGATACTATCTATCGATTTGTCTACCCATCTATCCATCCATCTATCAATTCCTACCTATCAATTTGTCTAATCTAATCTTATTATATCTTTTATTATCTCATCTGAATACATCTTATCTTTTTCCTAGGCTATTCAGCTCATCTGATCTATCTAAATGTCTATCTATCTTTCCATCCATCGATCTCAGTGTTCACAATTTGCTTCATTACCTTGTTTCTCCCTTGAAGGATTTGTTTGCAGTTCTTTGTGTTCACAAGCATGTTTACATTATGTTGAGTATCTTTGTGTACCTCTATACTTGTCCAAACTAAACAGTATCTATCATATGTAGCTATTCAAAACTAAAGTCACTTTTATACTTAGCAAAGTTTGGCTACAATGAATAGACAACAACAGTGAGTGTAGTTCCTATCATGTGTACGGCTGTATGTGTATATATATATATACATATACAAGTATACTATAACAACCGAGTTTTGGAGGATCTTTCACAATCTGACTGAAGATAGTTCCCGGTTGCCTTATCCAAGAGCTTCCACGGATGTCTAGTGGCAAAGCGAAGGACCATGGATACAGTCGAACATGGGCTGTAAGGTGAACAAAACCCTTAATGGGACTTAGAAACACACTTCACGGCACACACCTCAGCCCACATACAGCCTAGACTTGTAACTAAATAAGTATTTTTTCAAACCAACAGTATTACAGTATATAGTTGCTTCGACCATCCAGATTGTGACAGTTTTGTGCTGATTGATGTGCTTGCGTTTAACCTCAACTTCTTCAATTTGTGACGTCCATCATGACTGAATAGAATTGCATCAGGCATTTTGAATCTTACAGGGAATTCTACACTGGAAATTTGCTAGATAATATTCCTCTTCCAGCGCATGTTCGTTTCTGTGTTTTTCTTCTCAACCTAGTGTTCATGCCTTAATAGAAATATATCACAATATATTGCGTCGCAAAAAGGACGCTGACCGACTCTTGTATGTCTATAGTCTATAGTTTCAAGTACAGTATAACTCCACTGTTTCAAAGAGCCATCACCCCAATGGTGGAGCTTTATCCACCACACTTGCGAATCTCTCGTTCTCCAGAGTTCTCAAGCTCTACATCCCCAACTTTTGAAGACTTGGGGCATCATCTGTTGCAGGATCACCATCACCTCCATCACCCTCTGCTGGCACTTCTTCTTCTTCTTCTACTGGTGGCTTTGGAGGTTCGGGTTCAGGTGCCAGGGGTGGCAGTTCCAAGCTGTCCTGACGCCGCATTTGATGCACAACATGTAGAAGTCACTGACTCCTTGTCTGACCAAGAAGACATTCTACAAGCTGCAATCAGTGCGTCTTAGACATAGCTGCAAAGTTTCATACCTTTTGGATTCGCCGCTGTCCAATCGTTGTAAAGATCACATGTTTTCGTGCGCAAATTTTTGGATGAGGGCTTTGATATGCAAACAGTGATCACAAGCTTGAAGATTTTAAGAGCTTTCAATTTCTTCCCCACTAAGAATTGATCAACTTGATGCTCATCCCATGCTGTGCTATGTCCTCCCATGTCCAGTCCACCCGTCCCTGTCCTGCAAGACCTCTCCCCAGGGCACTTCGGTCTTACCCGACAAATCCTGGACCTTTCCAAGTCTGCCAGTTCAAAAGCATGAGTTCGTGCGTTTTTTCAACCCATTCCAAAGTAATCTCTGTATATACACATCTACTTCTGTAGTAGCTATGGATCAAAGGAATCAACATGGAAATTGTCACCTTCACGACGGATATGATCATGACAACCGAGTCCCATTTGTGCCTGTTCGAAAAACTCTGACACCTCCTGGATCTCTTCTGGTGATACTGCTGGGAAGTCTAAGATGTAACCTGAGATTCAGTTCTGTTTCCACAGCGAAGCTTGGAGGACAGATCCATTTGTTGTCAATGATCCAGACAAATCACATATAGTATATGTATACATGTATGTATATATTTGTATACATATCTGATTTCATGGAACCAAAATGAGGTCATTTTAGGAGTATATAGATACTCAAACAACTATAGAGAGAGAGAGAAAGACAAAGATAGAGACTCAAATAAGTATGTAGAGAGAGCGAGAGAGAGAGACTTTGTATCGATGCATGAATTAGTTGCGGTTCAGGTTGATGTACTTCCCTCAGAAGACATCCATACAATAACAGGATTTTCATAACGGAGCAAAACGCCCAACGATGAGCCAAATCTCCCCGGAAACCTCCCCCCATTAAGAAAGCCAACCATTCGTCTTGCACAGTGCAGAAGCCATCATTTCCATGGTCAACCTGCACGACACCACGACATGGAGATTCCTCTCGCAACGTCATTCATGACCATTTGGGCTGAGGCAAGTGTTTAAATCAAAGCAATATCCAAAAACCAAACCTCAAGGCATCCTTCAGCGACACCACCATTCCCCGCTGCAGCTGCTCTACACAGCGTCGCTGCAACGGGGAACGAAACTTCTCCGGCGTCTTGGTGGCGAGTTCCAAAACCTCGTCATGAGTGGGTTTTTTGTTCAAACCGGATGAAATGCATCAAGGCATTGACATGTTTCACGTGTTCCATGCATTCCCGCAAGCAAAACGGACAAGTTGCGTAGATGTTACTCTAACAATGTATGCTGAGCTGCAGCTGTAAAGGTCAGTACACCCAAGGTTGGACGACAGGATAACTTGATTTGCCATCATATGAAACTATCGTATGATCATATGCTCATATGGAACACCATGCCATGCTAGAGAACCCAAAGCTGACATTTGATAATTTACTTACCTTTCCAGAACAAGTACCCCTGACTAGAACTGTGATTCAACACTCACTGTCAGGCAAGGGGTGCAGGATGGAATTTACTTGTGGCAACTGTACAAATGAAAAAGAAATCACAAAACAGCTGCCAGGATACAGATGTACAGTATAGATGTCAAAACATTACGTGCTCCTTGCAGTCGGTGCAATCGTATCTAATTGAGGGACATTCAGACAAACTCTTTATCTACACATATTCATATCCTACACAAATACCTCCGAGAACTTGAATCAAATATCTTCAAGAAGATGTAGTGTAGCAGTGTTGCCTAAGCATACAAACGACCAAGAAACATAGTTTGGTTGAAGCCACTGCAGTTGCATCTTCTCTGCGAGTCTCCGACAGACTTCCGTTTTGTAATCGCCTGGCGACTCTGTGGAAGCTCAACAGAGAAAGAAAGCAAGTCATTGCTGTCGAGTTCAACATGTTTTTCAAGAAAAATATGATAGAATACATCAAACACCCGAAAAGTTACAGTGAAAGGGAGCGAAATTAAACTGGAAAATAGCAAGGTCTCCCATGATTTGTCAATATATTTTTTACAAAATTACACCTCGGTGCAACTCATCAACGGGCAAGGCCTGAGACGTCGCATTGACCAAAGATCCACAAGACCAAAGGGGAGGTCCTGTCAAGACGCTGGGGTGCCCTTGATTTCAGCGGTGAAGTTTTCGCATCACGAGAAAGAAGCTGAAATTTGAGTTGGAATTATGCTCTCTGATTCTATGAGAAATCCTTGCAATGGATGGAGAGCACTATAGCCTGATTATTTTCAACCAGCGTAGCTTTGGCACAGCCCTTTTAGGCCCCTTGCTGGAGGCTGAAGGCGACACTCTACCCTCAATGCTTTGAGGTTCTGCCGCTCTTGATTCTTGTCGCAACTGCACCATAGATTCGAAGCCCCAAAAACCTAAAGACACCTTAATCACATATACGTGACTGTGAAATATTGTGAAACACAGTATATCCCACATTTCATCAGCTTTTTGTTGATCTCTACCTTTCCAGAGTTAATGTTGCTTCCGACAGCCTCACCACCATCCCGCTGCGTTGGACCTCGCTAGGTTAATGAGATCCTGTGGCGTTGCAAAGTGACACCTCGTTGAGACGGGAAATAGATAGATCCATTCCTTTTATAGATACAAGGAGTCTTACGCAAAGAACATCTTTTTTCTTCATCAAAAGAGTTCTGCGGATGCAAACAGGTTTTTGTTTCTCTGCTTTTTTGTTCAGACCTAGCAGCCTGTCAGGTTTTTGAAACGATTTCACTTGCATCTGAATTTGTGTGCAAATGTTTGTGACATAGTCTTCAGGAGTCAAAGCAACTACAGTAGATGTGTTTTCTTGTTTCCTTTCCATGCCATTTGCAACACAAATCTTAGCGTTAAAGAAAATCATGATTCCTTTCGTTCCACATCCCGAATCCATCTCTCCTGATCTGCTCCACTCGAGGATGCAGGGAATTGAGCTGTGAAAGCATCATAAATCGCCTCAGGCATCTTACGCTGGATTTTTCCTGGGAGGGGGATCTTCCTTAGGTCCTTGCATCCTGATTCAGAATCCCGGGAGCAGAGAATCAATGCGCTTCCAACAAAAGTCCCATAATTTTGGATCGTCATGTTGATCTCAGATGCTGATCTCACATGTTTGAAATATCACCCGCATCCAACTCCAAAGTTGAGGAGAATTCCTTCCCGGTTTCACAATTTCAACCCTCCAAATTGGGCTTCAAAGCAACCCTTACAGTAGAGTGGAGGGTTCAAAATCCTGAAGGAAAAAGAGGGCGGAATCGAAGGTCCCTGCATTTTTTTATCTTCCCTTCCATTTTTTGTCCCTTTCGGTTTCTTTCAGTAACACTCCTCCCTGCAGACTCTTCTTTGCCATCGCCTGGGGAACTTCCTCGGGCAAGGGTTCTTCCAGGGCATTGTCCGTGGCAGGTAGTCGCAAGATCTTGCTCACGATGTACATGTCCTGACCGATTCACCAGTCCACTGGAACAGTCCCTCGAATTCTGTGCATCCATCTTGGTTTCTCCAGAACAGAAGGTACAAGGTACGGTTCCCAATTGCGATGGCTTACTGGTCTCTGCCAGTGCTTCTGGTAAATTGGGTTTGTTCAAGCACTGTTGCTAGACCACCATCTCCGAATCACCCCCAAAAAGTAGCCTTGAGTGGCATCTCAGCATTCTTAAAGACCTTGCTTCACACAACCACCCTCCATCTGCCAACCCAACAACTTTGCCCGTCCGAGATGGAACGGAGAGATCCGGACTCGAGTAAACCTCGGAGTCACAGCTGCAACTTTTAGAAATGATGGGAGTTCCTAACTTTGCCTTACCAGAAATAGCCCCAAATCTAAATAGTTTGGAATGGAGGGTACTGTAAACACCTTTTGTAGACACCCAAACTTGAGAAAACCTGCACTTTATCATGCCCTGTGCCTAGAAAGAAAGTGGCCAGTTCCCTCAGTTGCTCTGTTGAGGACCTCTGTTATTGCCTCAAGATGCTCTAAGATTCGTATCAAGAAAGAAGAAGCTAAACTCAGGTAAAATCCAAAACGGCGAGAGCACTATGTTAGAAACAAATTCATTGCGCAGTCTTTTGTATGCGACTATATCGAAAACCTTTTCTGGCACTGTGCAACCTGTTCCAGCACCCTCATGTAGGGCTTCCCCTCCCCAGAATGTTCCTGGAACCCTTCCTAAACTTTCCGGACCGAACCGCAACCTCCGGCTGGTAATATTCCCGAACCCTGCCACCACACTTTCCTAAACCCTGCCCGTAACCCTGCCCACAATTAGCCGGAACTCAGGCCATAGCCGCCCCGAGCACTGTGCTGTTGAGGAGAAACATACTCGTATGCAATGTGTACAAATGTATGTACGTGTATGTATATATAAATATATACATGACTAAAAAGCAACATCACGTTTTTCGAATAGAAACAACATGCAACATATCATATAGGATTATATTTGTTCATGACATGTTTCCGTCGATGCATCTTCTATGACAAACCAAAAACAAAAGTTCTTTTTCATTTCGAAGAGCATGCCAAAGATGAAAAAAATGCTACCCTCCCTGAAACTAACATAGCAGCGTTGTAAGACTACTTTCCTTTTGTGATGGCCTATTTTCAGGGGCTATCGTAGTTTCAGGAAGGGTATGACTTTTCTATTTGCAAAATACTGGTTCAATATAGTGTTCTTCTTTCCATTGCCTCACTTTCAATGTTCAACGTTGTCCAACATTCATATGAACATTGCTTTGTAAGTTTGGACCTTTGCAGGTTTTGTGGGTCTTTTCCAACTACCACTGTGCCACTGTTGGGGAAAAAAAACGTTTGGGCGAACATACCGAGCGACTTTCGGTCTCCTCTGGTTTTGCCAAGGCCGTGGATGGATCTACGACCACAGCACCCGACAGCAAATCCTGGGAGAAAAGGAACCACACCAACCACACCTAGTCCCAAGGAGCTCGGGGTAAGGAAGCTTGCTATGAAACGGATGTTCAATACTTCCGCTTCAGCACATCCTTCCAACGTTTCTCATAACATGCGGTTTGACAAAAGTTTGGAACTTATCCGAACAGAACGTCTCAGGAACAAATGAAATCAATGAATCAATCGAAACTAGCGCTATCGCAATGCTTCCGCAGGAAATCTTGGGATGCTCCCCGGCATCTAACTATCACCAGCAGCATGCTTATATTTTAGGTGATGCCAATTTCTTCACTTTTCACAAACATCGTTTCATAATTCACAAGCTTCGCGGCTTTGCAAGGTACCTATGATGTTCCAGTCACAAAGCAGTAAAACAAAGCTCCCCCTTGTGCACGGATAATGCACAAATCATACATCTACCATAAGTTGAAGCCCATCGCTGCAGCTGCATCACTATTTTTTACCATATACTCGCACTGCACTGCTTCAGACACGGGGGTCTGTCTGTACTTCTCTGTATTTCATTGTGTATTTCTGACCTTGGAAGCCCAACCTTCTGATACTGATCCATTTACTCTTTGATGAATACAGTAATACATATGTAACCTGTTATGATAAATCCATAATTATCTTCACACACCAAGCTACACAGCAAGAATAACCAAAAATCACACCTTTCCCGAAAGTCACAAAAGGATTTCAGGGCTTCGGTTTCTTGGCCCACTCCGTAGTGGATGGCCTTTCAGGGAAAAAAAAAAGGCCCCATGGCCCTCATGCTCGGGTCTGCGGCATGGCGGTCACCTGGTTGTTGACACCTCGGTGGACCTTGCCCCCTGTGCAAAGTATCGAGACCAAATGTCCCGAACTTCAAGACAAAAGCATAGTTTCCCAAAAGCAGCCAGGAAGATCCCTTCTACAAGACGTCAGCTGGGGTCTCTATCATTGGAACACACTGGAAAAACCCTGTGGATTTGGGGTGGGAAACTCACCTTTATCCGCTTCTAGCTGCCTGTACCAGAATTTTCGGTATATCACATGGAACATACCCAGTACAATAAGTAGAATCTGCAAGACATCAATCTTGGGGGCGGGGTGTATGGAGCTTTGACTTCAGGATGGCTCCATTGGGGGTGCTAATTTCGCAGTTACTTTCAGGATCATTCAACTTTGATTGGGATCTACCATGATCTACCAATAAAATGCCAATTCACAAAATTCCCAAAAGGAATAGTTTATTGTCTTTGATTGGCTTTTCTTTGATTGGAGAACTGCTTGGGAAATATGCGCTTGACGCCACCATGCTTCGTGAAACCGCAGCAGACCAACCAGCGTTTTGGTGGTCTAGCAGCTTAGCTGTCACGAAACAAAAGCAGAGGTCGCAAAAGCATCTGAATCAGGTCCCTGATTGTAAATCATGGTGCATTATGGGGGTTCTTTGGGTGCTGCGTTGATGAAAACCTTTGGTTGGTTGGCAAAGCTATCGGATTGGAGTTTTCTGTTAGAAAGCAAGTCTCACTTTAAAAATCTGCCTAGAAAAGGCTGAACCGCCGGACTAGCGATAACTTGGTGAGGGTTGCGAAGTACTATTATCCATTCAATAGTCCGCTCTATCCAATTGGCTATGAATCAAGTCTGACCAAGTCGCATGTGGTGACATAAGCATCGTTAATCTTGTGTAGGAATATTCGTGAATTGGGTGTAGGCTGTGGAAAGGTTGAGACCTCACAAGTGCCTCTTGAGTACCTAGTTTGTTTTAGATCCATCTAGAATCTGGCTATTCATTCGTAAGCACAACAAGCTGTAAAAAGTCGATAATGTGTCCCTGAGATTTTAGGTCTGAAGTTTTCTCTTCATGGATCAGATTCTGCCTCCACTCTTGACGTCAAGAATCGTTGTACAATTTGCTCAAGGCTGGTAGCCTGCCCATTTGCTACTCGGAGCATCCTCCTAATCAGTAACTTGTGCTTGTAAAAAGGAGAATTCTAACAAAATTCCTTGTTACTTTCTGGGCTGATAATCCCAATTTCAAACAACTTACTAGACTCCAGTAATTTAATTGGAGTGATACCCAAGCATCACTATGATACAATTGGACATGAAGTCTCATTGTGTATCCTGTATATGGTTGGCTCATGTTCAATCCTTACATTCCTGCATTGCACTTTGGAACAATCCCACCACTTTTACATTGAATGCATGCATGACAGCATCCTATACTCTCGTAAGTACCTAGGATCACATACGAACAGTGTACGCAGGCAAATGCACCAGCAAATATTCTGACTGCATGCTTCTTCAAATCCAGGTGAGGGTGAAGTGGGCATACAAGCAGTATCACCATCTTTCCTGATTCCTTTTCCATTTTGTCTGATAGTTATGTCACTTCTGTCAATGTCCAGCTCTACCAGCCTCAGGCGGAACTGACTTGTTGACCAAGCTGTCAACATGACTCGTCGTCTTACAAAGTCAGGGGTCTCAGACGTACTTAGCACACAATGACAGTAGGAAAACACCTGGATTGATACTGTATGTTTTTTGATCCTTTCCGACGCGTCGATGGCACCTCGCGATGAGACCAGATTCCCACTTTGATTTTTTTGCAGACCCATTTTTAGGTCTGCATGGACATGGCGATTTCTGAACGAGCTGGTGTGCGAGGAGATCGCAGAAAAATATCGCCATCTGCCATTTCGGAGAATCAATGGGAAAAGCCATGGCATGCAGCGCGTGAGCGTGACTTTGACCTTGGGAGCTGATCTTTTTACTACCTGAAAGGTCAAACGAAATTCCTATCAACCAAGACCCACTTGTATGACTGTATGACAGTATGATCCCCGTACAAGCTCGGACTCTGAAGCATCTCATGTTTCACTTCCACGAGGGACATATGTTGATATCCTCTGAGTCCAAAAACACCTCCAATCGCCCGGTTCTCGACAGTTTTGCTAAAACAGGTTGGGACTAAGATTCAACCTGAGCTTCAACTGTGATTTTGTCTACATCGGGCCATCTCTTCACTATAGCCGTCATAATCTCACCGCGCATGACCTTGGCTTATTTGATCTTATCTGCCTTGGGCGCCTTACAGCCAACAAGGTGTTAGATGCTGCAAATACTGATGAAATCAGGATCACACTGGCAACATGGATCTCAGTCTTGTTTTTGTGGCTTCCATAAGTGCAGGATATCCGTATCAACATCTGGCTGGAAACACACAGACCAAATTCACATACAGGACTGTTTGCACCAAAAATTTTGTGGGTTTGTGGGCTCAACTCATCGAGCAGTTCTTTCTTTCTCCTGTAGGTCACAAGCTCCCTAGTATTTCAAGCCCCGTCAAAGGATATATAGCAACAAATCCTTCAAAGTTGAAACCACCAAGCAGGTTCTATTCATCAAATCACTAGCTTGTTGGAGCTGAGGGGCCCGGGTTCAGTTGTTAAGTTGGAAGGCTTCTGCCTTCTGAAGCTCAGAAATCCCAAGTTGAAGCAGACCCGTTTTTTCAACCGGAAAAAACACAGTTTTTACAATCTTCAAAGGCCACCTTCTCAAGCGGCGATCCATTTAGCCAGTGAAAGTGGAAGTTTCGAAAGTCTCGAGCTGCTCCGTTCTTCCGTCTGCCTGCCTGCGGAGCGCTTTGAAATTGAGCGCTCCGATGCATCACGTTGCAAGGTTGGAACGTCAATCTCATCAAACCTCAAAGCATTCGCTGCAAAATGACCCTTGGAATTTGAACGGTTTCGGCTAGTCTCATCCTGAAACCTTGTGAGAAACCCAAGGTTACCACCATCTATGGCTCGAAGGCAACATGTTTCAAGGTCAAACGTTTCAGAGCAGAAAACACATGCGCTGTTGTCCTCATCTTCTAAATCAAAGTGGCGTGTCTGAATCTTAGGGGCCCCAAAACCCGTGGTTTCCTAGCAAATCAAGGAATGAAAGTGCGGTCCTGTCAGAATACCCACATGAACTACATGATAAGAAGAAGTACAGCACAGGAAGCACAGAGAAAAGGGGGCCGGGGGCCTGCAACGATGATGTAGGGCGGTGTAGGGGTTTCCACAACCGCCCAAAATTCAACGATGAAAAGATTGAGGCTGAGCTTGCGGAGATGTGAAACCAAGCGCCTAATAGTTGCAGGATTCTTTTGAGCCCCATCTGAAGTGAATGGTCTGAAGCATCGTTTGGTGGTAGCTACACATTCATTGAAGAAGCTACAGCCAATATGCACTTTTGAAGTATCAAAGTCTCTATGCCAGCCCCTGCCATGATCAACTCTGAAAAAGAATGCATGCTTCTCTTAACCACCCTTGTGATGGCTTCCACACAAAATTAGAAAGGGCAACAAGTGTAGACGAATCTGCATGGGGGAATCTCCGCCTTCACCAAATTTCAGGAAGGAATCAGCATACCAATCAGGAAAGCACGACGAAAACATGCCAATGATATTTAACATCGTTTCAAAACCCCTACGTTCGTCTCTTTCTTAAAAACCAAGCATCTCTTGAAGTCGCTTCTCCATGACTTTCTGCTGTAACTGTTCCGCGGTATGTTCCTCTCAAAGTGGAAGTGGCTTTTACCTTTCAAATCCTCACCCTTTGAGGAAATCCAAAATTGTTGTCCAACATTTGGTGTCTGTCTTGGAATTGGACTTCCGACAGTATAACACCGTAACCCGATGCGGTGACGCTGCGAGCGAAAGTGATGATCATATTTTGATAAGGATGTGTAGTCTAAGTGAATAGACATATAACATATACATACATTCTTACACAAGTATGTAAAATATTACACAAGGTTGAAGGATGCACAAAAAAAACAGCATTACTTCAAAGTTTGAAGCAGAGCTCATCATGGGTATCTTCTGCAAAAACTAAAAGGTTTGATAAGGACTGATTTATGTAGTAAAACAGCTTCTTACTGTGGAAAATCCACCGCGTTCCCGGCGCAGACCCGTCCTTCATGAAGTGCTTGATTTTCCTCAACACACAGCAGATTCAAGGACAAACGACCGAGTGGGAAGGAAAACCTTTGAAAGACCCTGCGGTCAAAAGATGCTCGAACAACTTGGGACATCTTAGCAAAAAGTGAAACCCTAGTGATTGACATAGGATACTCCTATTTCTGCATTGCTGTATCCCGGCTCTGGGTCGAAACTCACAAAAAAAGTCTGTCAAAACAACTCATGACAGATAACTTCAAGATAGAATAAGCAAATTCCTATGAATCTCTTCAGTTGTTGATTCATTTTGTGTATTCTTCGTTGAGGATGTAGGACAGTGTCCCCCCTTCAAACCATAGCAAAAGCCAAAATCAATTGAAGGCTTGCTGGACTGCTTGACTCTGGGGCATCTGAAGTCCATTCATTCATACATTCGTTTGTTCGTTCGTTCGTTTGTTTCAATCATTTGTTTCATTCATTCATTCATTTCATTCCAATTCATTTCATTTCACTCCATTCCAATTCATTTCATTTCACTCCATTCCAATTCATTTCATTTCACTCCATTCCAATTCATTTCATTTCACTCCAAATGCATTTCATTCCATGTCATTTCATGTTCATGTTCATGTTCATGTGCATGTTCATGTTCATGTTCCATTCATTCATTCATTCATTCATTCATTCATTCATTCATTCATTCATTCATCCATCCATGCATGCATGCATGCATGCATGCATTCATTTATTCATTCATTCATTCATTCATTCATTCAGTCAGTCAGTCATTCATTCCTTATCCATGTTGGATTTGCTTAAGGTTCCGTTATGGAGAGAAGTTCTTCAAGCTCCAAAATTGGGGGGGTGAGCCATTAAATATTTGAGAAACCAAGGTTCCTGAGGTGATGCTGGTGTTCAAGTCGATTATGCGCTCTTGATGTCTCAATGCAATAGTACGAAGCCCTTGGAGTTCTTTCCAAAGGAGAGTTTGGCATGCACGCAGTGACCTGCATTTGCTGCAAGTTAACATAATTCTGCCAAAGCATTGTGCCAGGGTATGAAAATGAGCATAACCAGGACTTGCAAAGTATGATTACCCCTTTACACTTCCTTCACACTTCCTTGTTGAATTGGGTAAACGATCTTGTGAAACAAGCTTGGGGCCACCCAATCTTCCCAAAGGAAACAGTTCAAAATGATTCGATCAAAGAGCTGCCCTCACCTGCGACGTGTCCGAATACACAGACTCTTCCAACTCTACATCCGGCTTAGACGGTTTTGAGAGACTCTCGAGTGCCAGGCCTGCCATTGCAATCACTTGAAATCAAAAATCCAGGAGTCCGAGTCTACTTCGAAAACAAGGCTTTTCAGTCTTTAGTTCACTTAGGTTTACTTGGTTTACTTGACATCTTTTTGTAAGCTGTTCATCTGGTGCATATAGGATTGTTTCCTTGTGCAAACTTCAAATCAAGGCCAAGTTCGACACTTCGATTCAAGGTGTCTCAAAAAAGTGATTTAAAATAAAAAGTGATATCAACTTCCCTCGCAACCCGGGAGGAAACTGAATTCCAGTGTCTGCAAATGAGTAATATGTCCCAAGCCAAAAAATATCTGACACATATTGTTTTGCATGGATGGACGACTATGAACTATGGATTGTTCATGAAAATCCACCAAGGTTCAGACCAGGGTACCACGATGCAACACCGGAGGCACCTGCTTGAGAGCATAGAGGCCCCATGGCAGTGCGCGGCATATTCATAAGCATGTCCCTTCGAGCCATGCAGCTATACTGATGTCTTCAAGGCCAAACCTAAACCCTATGGACTCCGATGATTTTCCAGGATTTTGCACGAAAAAAAAACAAGGCTTCCCCCACCCTTGGGACACAGTCCGCCAATGGCAGCTGAATCTTCAATAAGCTAGTAAGCAATATACTCAACACGAATCGACGAATAGTTTGTGAAGCTAAGTTCCTACCCTCGGTCCACTATTCTGGGAGTTCCAACTGGGAAAGTTGGCAACACCTGCTGTGGTTTTGCCGTCCCCATACTTTCAGCTGCCAAACGCGCATTGCTCTGTGGTAACCTGGGCGGTAGAGGTGATGACATGTACCGCAATGTGACCTGAAAACTAGACCCAAGGCTACTCCGATTTCCAAGCATTGCAGATTTGGGCACAACACTATTTTGGGAGGATACCCTTCACTTACATATTATTGAGCTTCTCTGAAAGCTCTAAGTCTAGAAGTCTATCAACGTATTTCAGCAAGTACTTCTAGACAAAACAGTGCGAGAACTGCGCGTCAAGATGCTGTGTTATGTACCCGCGAAACGAATCCCAAGTATAGATGTACAAATCAGCAAAACCAGCATGGCATACATGGAAGCAAACTGAAAAATTCCTCCCAGGTCCCTTATTTTTAACCAGCACCCTCTTGATTTGAGTCGAAGCACAAGAGGTGTTTACGCACATCGGACAGCTTGTGCATGAAAGATCCCCTGCATTTCAGGTGCACTCAACTCAGCTCCATGTCATTGGATGAGTCATAGTGGGGCAGATTAGTTGGACATATGAAAGGGGACCTGCTGCTGCAGTATCACAAGAAAATCCAGAAGTCATGCAAGCGATGCTAGTCGATTAATCCAGAAACAAGAATCAGACTTCTCCACTAATCACTAATCAACCTGTATACCATCGATCTTAGCAGAGCCTGTCTGGCTTCATCACAAAGCTTGCACTGATCATACCCTCATTCACGACGGCACCAAAAAACCTCAGCCGCTGTTCGCATCACTTGGCCGGAAGGCAGGAAAGCAAAATCAAAACCTCCCTGCTGTTCATCCATTGCAATGTTGTAGACCACCTATTGGCTTATGGTCAAGTCGAGGTGCTGCTGAGCAGTGAAGTCGCTCTGTCCGCACAAGACCTTTCCATCTTCGACCTGGCAGACCACCTGACGGAACACAAAGCGGCATGAAGTGGGAGAACAAAGCTAGGATCGTGCAGCAATCATACATGAAATTTTTGATTTGAGAAAGCTCACAATGTTTTGATAGGACTTTCCAAAATCCCACGCTTTCGGAGATTGCTCCCCCCGCTCGGATTGTTTGTATGTGATGATGAGATGCCAATGACTGTCACCTGCCTGTGATGCTGCTTCGGATCGAAGTGTCTCCAATGCGGCTTGCATTAGGTCGCCCTGAAAAGATTGAGGTTTTTAACCGCGAGAACAATGTTCATGACTCACAACCATCGACATAGGACAACAGTTCCCAAGTGCGGGGTCTGATTGACCACTCCGTGCTGGAAAAGCATTGAAGTTTGGGGACGATGATGAAACAAGGATATGATGGAATTGTCATGGTTCTGAGTTTGGATTCCTATTAAACTGCTTCTAGACCAAGAAATACATAAGCAAACAAAACTGAAATAGATGTATAAATCAGTACAGTAGATGGGACAAGGACAATGATTATTGCAGCCACACGATCTCTCCGATGATGATCAGTCAGTGCTGAACCGATAGTGAGCAAATAAGAACAATCGTAACAAACCACAAAATGTCTTCATCTTTTGCCTATACAAAGCTTTTCGAGGGGTCAGTGCATTGTTGCCAAGTTCTGGGCCAGGGCAACCCTGACGCCTTGGACGAATTCCTGATAGTTGTACCGTTGTACCCAATACTTGTTTAGCTGCAAACAGCGCATGTTCCCATGCTGAACAAAGTACGCGGTCCACTTTGGCTTCCTCAAGGAGATATGCTTTGGGCACATGTCTTAGCTGAAGGATTCCCATGCTGGTTCTAGGGATCACCCCTCTTTTGAATCTGACCATATCCTACATCTAGATGCTCGAAGCATAAAGTCTACGACAACATTAGCTGTTGATCGGCTCCGAGATCAATTTCTAGCCATCCATCATTGCGCCTTCTTCCCAGAACAGTCCAAGGTCATGGGTGGCTGATCTCGCAAGGTGCGGATAGCCAGCAAGGCTGCATAGCCCAAAGGCCATATATGGGACAACTCCATCCAAACCTCAAGACGTCCAGGAAACCGAGCATCACATGCATCTTTCCCAGTTCTATTAGGCTCCGTCAAGCACAAACATGGATCTAGCGAGCAAGGCATCAGGATCAGTCGCAAGGCTTTCTGGAATAGAAAAAAGGACATATAGCAGAAGCAACAAGAATGTATTGGCTGTTGTATGCTTTCATGCGCTGGCTGTCTATCCTAGATTTGGAACGATTTTCTCTCCGTCCATCTCCCCACAAAATCTCCCTGAAAAACTAGTAATGCAACTTTGCTGGGGCCAAGGGGCACGACGGAACGGCTCGTTTGGGGCCTCAAATTGCTCCTGCGAAAGGTCGAGATATCCACAGCAGCGTCCGGAAAACTTGGCCATTACTTTCTACTGTCAGCCCCAAATGAAAATTAACTATATTTACATTGTCCTGTTGCACATCCAACTATATACAATGAATCTAATTTATCTACTTGAGAAAGAAGAAGTTCACATGTTATTCCTCAATATCCAAACTTTTCAAATCCAAGTTTTGGATATCACTGATGTCACCAAATATCTCTACAGATCCAGTCTCACAAAAAGGACTTGACACCCAGCAACAGCCAAAACTGAGACTTGGTTTGGTCGATTGGCACTCCATTTCACATCCCTTGATTAATATGGTCATTGGGTTCCTTCTGGATTTCTACAGCCACCCCCAACACTGTTCTAGCTGCGCCACAAAGTCCTCAAAAAAGCCAGAGTGAAAGTTGATTCCATGTTGCACCTGCAACGAAAAACACATTGCCACCCGTCCCATCACTGCATCCAGGTGTCAGACTCCACACTTCCTAGTCAAACGTCCCCAATCCCACCTCGAACTGCAGCTCTACCTGTCGCAAGTCAAGGGCATTTCTGGAGGTGTCTTTTTGTGCCTTTACACAAGCTGATCTTAAAAAGCACATCATCTCAAATTCACAATGGGATGGTATTATGCATCGCCATCACTCCATATAGAGAGAGAGAGAGAGCACATCTTCTTTTTGAAAACCAATGATCCTTTGCAAAACAGGTCTTATTTTAGACCATCGAGTGCAAAGCTCAGAGGTGAAAGTTGATTCTTTTCCTATGGAACCGTGAAAATACATTTCAAGAATCCCCTTTGACAGTTCCAAAAATATCAGTAGGGCAGTAGGGTCATCGCCTTGGCTTCTTCTAAGGTGCCACTGCACACAAGTTCCACACATTCCATGAAGTCGTTGTATCCTCAGCCATGGCAAATCAGACAAAGGGAGTTGTTTCGTTGGCGTGGTAGGTGCTGGCTCTTTTCCATATAACCACCGTTTCACAAATGGTCACTGAGAACAATGTTTGACAGAATCTAAAACCTCTAACTCCTGTCTCGGATGGTTCGATTCCAAAGCTACAAATCAATCACCCTTCTCTCCATCTCACGGAGCCCTCAACTCCCCCAAAAAATATGAAGTCCGGAGAGACGACAGACTGTGAATGTACACAATCTTCGTTCCAAAAAACTCTCTTGCCGGATTCGGCCATCGATCCCCCTCTGGCAGATCCTTGTTTTTCTTCCTCTCGTCCAAGTGTCCATCTCCTAAATCATCGCCCCGTTGGGCTGCCCTGAAGGTCACCAAGCGCTTGGGGAAGACTAGCTCCTGTGGTGCAATGTGGGAGGATATAGTATGCTGTTTCCTCCAATTACCTGGGCTCGCTGAATTTGAGTTTGACTTTATGCTGGAAGTCGAAAAGGAACCGATCGTCTTCGAGGGATCCCTATGGCCCTAAGATCCACTGAACCATATTGGAGCTGCAGAGGTAAAACCGGAAGAAGTTTTCAATCTAAAGCTTTGACAAGACTGCCCCCAGGGCAACCAGATGGGTCGACCCACAGGCAGAATGGATAGCTTTCATGGATCCTTAAATCCTCAAGGATCCCGCCCCAGCAAGATTTGGCAGATGAAAGTCCATAGATTACTTGCTATCGTTCATGCCAGACTCATGCCTCAATAGGAATTGCGTGCCAAAGTTGAATGTACAGAAATCGCAACTGAAGAGCCTGTTTCCCATCCGAATACCAGCTGTCCTCTCCGTTTTGGCCTACTTGGAAGCAGGTGCAACGATCCAACAAATTCTGGAGAAACACCACATAGTCCTCAGCAGGGGCAAGGTGCACGAAGAAACATGGCATGATGGTTCCATGGGCCAGGCTTCTCAACAAACCAACGAACCATTGCTATAGACTCATGGATTTTTTTTGGGGGGGGCTTCAAATCTCAACAAATTCAGAGATCAATTTCTCTGGCAGCGAATTTTCTCAGGCTTCTAGCTGAGACTTATGAAATGCTAGAGCTAAACCCCGGAGCCCTGCCACCTACGAATCTTGCGAAGAATATCTCCACTCTGTCAAGGATCGTTGGGATCGTTGGAATCAGTCCAAGACTGTACCAAGCGTACCTAAGTACCGCTAAGAGAAGGACTGGAAGCAACAATGACAGTAGGGAAAGCTGCTACAGGCCGCCTCAAAATGTCTTGCTTTGGGCGTTTGACAATTCCTATTCTTGGCAGCTCTACAGGTACGTAGCGGAAGTGGACCTGTGCAGCAGGCATGCTCATATTTCTGCGAATGAAGTATATATACGGGTAGTTCGCTTGCATCTTGATAATCATCAAGCTCCTAGATTAGGTGAACCAGAGCCACTATCAACGTCAGAAATAAATCTATTGTTTACTAAGAGACCATCGTGTGGGACAAGCGTCTATCAGAATACTTTTCTTTGTCTTTGTGCTTGGCTTGCCGTTTTCCGGAAAGGAAGGCAATTTGTATCAGCTCAAATAACCATTGTCCAAAGAACGTAGTCAGTGCGCACAATGCAAACCAAACTTGCTGTTTCTCCGTGGCTGTTGTGACTATAAAGTTCTCAAATGTTGCCCATGCCATTGATATCTGAGATCTGTTCTGCTTCATTGACTTTGATTTTGAGCTTAATCATTCTGACAATTGCACATCTTTTTTGATCATCCATGGTTTCTGGGATGTGCTCTTTTTTGAGTTGCATTTTGCGTCCTTGGTGGGTTCACAGATCCACCCAGGTCCAAGGCGCTATATAAGGGAAGAAGCCCACAAAGCTCAAACGCCGCCGCCCTGCAGACGCCTCGTGATTTTGCCGTTCCAATCTTGAGTGTTTCCGGTGCAACAACAATGATATTTTGTGTTCAAACCATGTAACGGCCTATCAAAATGAAATGCAGGGGGCCGTTGATGGGACACTTTTTGTAACTTACTTGCAACTCTCAAGAGGCAAGGAAACTCCCAGTGGTGGCTTCCGCGTTCCCACCTCTTGCCAGCAATTCTGACAGAGACGTTGCTCTTCATCCTAGGCAAAGCAGAGATCTGCAGGAATCATCCACTTTTCGCTTGTTCTCCCAAGGAACCGACCTTAATTCCCCATCCAGAAACCCCATTTTCCCAGAAACCCGCATGCCGCACCTCTTTGAGACCAGGAAGGAAAATGCGAAGAAAGCGGAGGATCAAAAAAGAGAAATCATCTTCAGAGATCGTGTTGTCCTCGTCTTTCCTGCCCCGGAATACAGTGGCAATCTCATTTTTGTTGACCGGATTAAGTTGGTGGGTTGGTCGGTGGGTTGGTTGCTTGTTTGGTTAGGTCGGGTTTCGAAAATGACGGCCATACCTTAACTCAGGTCCCGTGGCTAAATCAAAGAACTTTTGAGGTCTTGGTGGATAAATCCATGAACGAAATTGTAAGTATACAGACTACATAGTCTGTGTGCTAGGTTTGTACATACAGATTCAGTCTTCGCAAGCCTCATTGGATCTTCTGGATCTTTTTTCTTGCTCCATTTCATCCAACATGCGCCAGGATAATGCCATGTTCTGGGTCGACGCATCCAGCCATCCAGCCATCTGACCATCCCCTCCACCGATCCATTGCATGAGACCAACATACAATGTATACACTATGTGTATATATATATATATCAATATATCATATACCCGTCTCCACACGATGCACATTCAAGCATTTCTATGGTATACACATGTATACACCTTCAGGAGGTGAAACTTGCTTCACGCCTTCAAGTCCAACAACCCTCAAACCCTACGGTGCACCTGTAGAGGTCCCAAAACTTCAAGATCAAATCTTGCACCTTCCACCGTCACATCGCTGCAAAGTATTTTTTTTGACCCAATTCACTCAACGCACGAAAAAACCACTCCACCTCTAAACTTTGTTGAACCACTTGTCGAGTGGAAGACACGGGTTACTAGGTCTGGTTGGAAAGTGTGTCGGGAGTGATTGAAACTCTGGGGACCCACAAAAGTCCCTGAAAATGAGATTCAGTGAAAACCTTGCTGTACTTCAGGAACCACATGTGCGACGCAATATCTTTTGTGTGAACAAGGATTCTTGTGACGCGCTCCTAGCACATTATATCGTCCTGCCGCAGTTGCAAGTATATCTCTTCCTTTATATATACCATGGATCCCCGAAAAAAAAATGGAAAGGATCCACCAATTTGATGCCCAGTGTGTCGATAGTACCAGGAACATCTCAACCTAATCGCCTTACCGAACACACTTGTAAGCATCAGCCCACAATGGAATGCAGGATCGTAACACGATCCCCTGCGTTTGCTGCAAGGAGGCCTTCTTTGTACTCTTAGGTTCTTTGCATAGTGACCCCGCTTCAACATCATTGGAAAGATCAACTTGTCTGCGGACAGAAATGCCCTCTCTATATATGGCAGTGGTGAAAACAGCTCCCGCCGCGACCTGCTGGTGGTGCCACACATTGGAAGCTTCAGGCGCTTTTGCCTTTGCCAAACTGCCAAGCTGTGAAAAAAGAAGAGAGCATGCATCTGCGTTCATGCTCCCAACGTTGACAGTCCCTCAAATTTTGCCAAGTTGTTCATCACAAACATTTGCCACAAGACTTCAGCTTGGCGCTACTTGGCTCTTGACCCCTTGGACCACAAAAAATCCGTAGGGAAACACTCAGTGTCCCAAGGGTTACAACCATGCTTTGATACCCGCCAAGATGCTAATGGCTGCCACAAGGGGATGGATTCATCCTGCACGGGCTAGGGTAGTGTTTGTGAGTGGATTTGGAATCACGATGTTTAAAGGCGGTGCTATGGCCTTCATGGAATTAGTCTCAGAAAGAGCAGAACATTTCAGGTACTTTCCTGCCCAAAGTTCCTTTCATGTTCTTACAATGATCGATATGGTGCGACTTTGGCGAGTCATGCTACAGAGCCATGCCTGGTCGATTTTCAGGTATTCAGCAACTACGCTCTGGAGGAATCAATCCCATCTTTCCAGAACAATCCTTGCAATGCCTTCCTCGATCTTGCACATCCTACTATGATGCCGGGAATCAAAGTGTAGCACTCTGCGTTTTTTCGCGGTTTCAACTGGCCTTTGCTTCACCATCAGCTTTGGCCCTTAAGGCCTGCAGTTTGGGGGTCAGCCCCAAAGCCACTGGCACCGCTCGAGCACCTGAAAAGAGCTCCTTAGGCACGGTCTCTCAGACTTTTCAGGGAACTAGGGCCAAATTCAGGTGTCACTTTGCAAACGGTGAATTCAAAAATTTTTACCTTCTAGGATTGCTACATCCATTTGGATCCATTTGGGATTTTATACCGACCCACATCTAAGTCTGGTCAGACTGAATGTCTCACTCACCGATTTTCAACAAAGACAAAGTCTTCAAGGCCCAAGAACTTCCAACACTTCTGGCTCTGGTGCAACAAATCTCATCAGCCCTTCAAGTGGAGGAAATTCAGAACACTTAAATGATTTGCTGACACATGATAGTATCATGAACATAGTCATCCATCATGGTTAAGAGTACGATAACGAGGATGAGGATGAGGATGAGGATGAGGATGATGATGATGATGATGATGATGATGCATGTCTCGAAGATATTTGATAGAAGAAGTGCCGCCGAATTTTCCATTTGCAGCAAGAGTGGCCTTCCATCTCGAAAAAATGGTGGGGTACCCGCTGGTACTTTGGTTTTACAACAACTAATTACAATGATTGTACTAACACGCTTTAGAGTCTTTGGAGGACTTTAGAGGGTATGTGAGACAAGTGGGTTGTCCTGATTTGCTTGGGAGCAAAACCCCAGCCAAATCATGGATACGAAACTCACACCCTAACAGCTCAAATGTCAAGCTTCGGAGGGGCGCATTGGCGCTGGCCCGTTTTAGGCGCATTCCCCTCCTGGTTGTTTCTCAAGCTGGAACCAAAATGCATGAAGAGCAAGCTCAAAGAATGCCAGCAAGTGCAGATTCTCATGAAACGTGAATGGTGCATGAAATATGAGTCTGCAATTCTGCAACCCTCCGAGTTATACATCGGAAACAAAAAAGACATCGTTCGAAATCCCGTCGGGTTGAAGAAGACAAAAGAGATGCATGATGTATACACATGCAAAACAAAGATAGTATTTTCGCACTTGTTTTTGCACAATAGGTTGATCGCTGTTGCTCTAATACTCCGAGTCTCCGAGTGGTTGGCAATGACAACTGAGTTTTCTTTCCCCTTTTTCAACAACACAAAAAACGAAATGTTTCACGCAAACAAGAACCATGTGTGACAAAAAAAATTATCATCTATATATAGATATTTTTTGATTACACGGCATTAATCACAGCAATTATTTAAACGGAATAATATTGGAGATGCTCCTGACAGTGATTCCGCAACAAACACAAAGAAAAAGGATGCGAAGCAACAACGGGTCGGACAGCACATAATCCTCATGAAATGGAGGAACCCAGCACCTACACCTGAACCCAGATCATATGAAATGGATGTACATTTGAACTACGGCGCAAATAGTCGTCTTTCAAGTCACAACAATGCCAACGCATCGCATTATGACAAAAGATTCAAACTCCACACGCAAAATTGCGCAGCATTCTGTTACTGGACACCCACCTCAAGATTTGGTACCGTGGATCACGGCTAAACTCGGACGTTTTAAAAAAGTGTTTTTAATTTTTTTTGTAGCTCATGCCGTGCGCGCTCGAGGCTCTGACCGTCATCAAATTGTCTGTAGCCGGTCCACTATTCTCAAGTTGTAAGAGAACAGGTAAAATGCAAAAAACTGAATGTCCTTTATGGAAGCAACAACAGCAACCCAACAAGAACCCACACCCCAAAAGAAAAGACATTCAGTAAACTAAGTGAGACAGTGAAACAACGCTTTCAGAACAAGAAACCCTTGGAGCACTCAGATCCTCTTCACGACGACATAGAAATAATTCGCAAGTAGATTGGTACCCCACGTTGCCTACAGTAATAAGAGAGTGTCCTGCATACCTCACAGCCGTTTGGCAATTTTTTTTTTTCCTGCACTGCCTGACACTCCCTCTTGGCACCGTGGGGCACCCCATTGGGTGGGCCACAGTTCCATCTACCCCCTCAATAAGAGGGGCAACAGGTTGAATGAGAAATTTTTTGGGGAAGCAACACCAAACACCGAAAGCAACAGGCAACATTGCCATTCAACCTTGAAATTTAAACGTGAAAGAGCTACCGCATAGTGTACAAATGAAATCGCAAGGAACTATACACTGAAAACGCCTGTACAACAAGCAGTTTCATGCGATGGTGAAAATCACTTTGCAAGTAAAGTTTCGATTCCCAAGGTCACGGTGTAATTACTAATTTTGTCGCAAGGCACCACGGCAGGAACGTGTAGCCCGCGACTTTGAATTAAGCCTTTGATTGTACTTGTATACCTGCAGCATGGAAAGAACTGTTGCACAGATACATGAAGACGATAGTAGAGGACTGTATGTCCGTTTGTGACTCCAAGACTGAAAACCACCAGTCACTTCACGATGAAATATCTGGGCAGATACGTCCTATGCGACCAGCCTTGGACTCACGTTGATTGAGCCCACGATTTTGTTTTGTATGTTTCCATTGCAATGTTGTAAAGAGCAAAACACACGGAAGCCCCCACAGTTTTCCAAATGGACCACCTTGAGGAATTCCGGTCATAGGAGTGTATACCAAGTTTCAATGGCCATCCATGAACAGACCGCCACAAGCTTCGGAACTTTCATAATGGTTGAAATCAACGAAATACATCATTTTCAAGATACCCAAAAATGACAAGGATTTGCCTGTAGATCTGAGTCCATGCCTCGTATCGGCTCCGGTTTGCGACAAGATGCCTTCGTAATGTTCTCACCAAAGCAAATCGCGACATGTGATCAACTGATCCAACCCCTTGCCTGGATCCACAGGAAAGGAGTAGTTCTTCTGACAAAATGCCCAACCCTGGCATGGTTGACATCAACCAGACAAACATTGCACCGAACCATAGGATGACTTTAGAACGTCCAAAGCCATACCATGGTTCAGCAACGACGATCCCGGACTATTGCATTGTAAGATTCGCCACAATCAACTGCAGTTCTGTTTTATTTTTTCGTTCAGCCGTATTGAGTTACCGTCTTTGTTTTCAAGGGCCTTCGCATGTTCAACCCGAGTGGCAGCCACCGTGATATTCTTCCTCAAGTTCCACAACCGGCCCATTGATCCCCTTGCATCATTTCGCGATACCCGAGGCAAAACATCACCATGTTGTGCAGGTAGTCACCCCAATGATTTGGGAATGCAAGAAACTAGAGACCTCAAGATCTGGCACTGCGCACTGACCACTGTTTATTTCCGGTTCCTTTAATGTCTGATGTAAATACCACCCATGAATATGGTAGAGCATCTCGCAGATTGAAATGAGCACAAGTCCACCTTGAAATTGCATACACCATTGTTGCACAAATAAGAATACAATAGCCACTGGAACATGCAGTAGACAGGTGCCAGATAACCCTCAGAGCTGTGATCACGTTAACACAGAGTAAGGGGTACCGAGCAACTGTAAACCAGCACGTTCCAATGACACACATAAAAGCCATAGGTCAGAGCTGGGATCAAGTTAACCCAGTGTAACCAAGTCGTCAATACTGTTGCGAACCACACCCGATAGAAACTGATGTACCAATAAAGCAAGAATGCAGTTGCCAAATTGCATTGTCAGGGCATTTGCCTCGTAGCGGCTCCGGCAGATTTACCAACCTTTTGATCGGACAACGTCAAGCCAACCTCCATCGAAGTTTGCTGGTTCAGAATGTAACTGCTGGTATTACCTAACTATAGGCAACAACCAACCATGCATGATCCGCCTGTTCTTGTCGAGTCAAGTGATATACAAGGTTATTCTCAACACTTGGGGGATTGGAAAATCCCTCAAGAGGTCATGGCCCAACTGGATATCCTGCTCCAAGCTCAGTGTCACCTTCAAGTGAATGTCGCAATTTGGGTGCCAGACATCAAGTAGTGACGACACCTCTGTGGTTGATGTTTGGTAACAAGCATTATACATATGGAGATGTTTTCTCACTACAAATGACTCACCCACAAGTGACTGGCGTATGTTCAACATCTTCAGCTTGGCATCAGACCACGAGTAGAATGGTCACCTGTTCATGAAGAGGTCCAAAGTGGAATTTTTATGCATGATTTTTCATGGAATGAATTTGAAATCGACATCAAACTGCAGTTTTTGGAAACTAATTGGACGAATGCACAATGTTTTCACGGCAAAATGGATGTAGTATGCAAATGACTTTTGGCGGCAATCTCGACTTCAAGCAGCACTGTCAGCGGAGCAACGCTACTTAAATATCACGGCATCGTCAGAGTTTCCATGGTGTCACAATTGAGGATTTTCAAACTAGTTTAGTTTTTTTTCCATTATGAATGCACAATGGTAAACGTATCAAGATGGAAGCAGCATGCAAAAGACTTTTGGCGGCAACCTCGTCTGCAAGTACCATTGTCAGCGGAACAACGCTACTTAAAAAGTCCTGGTACCGTCAGAACTCCATGGTGTCGCTATTTAGGATCTTCAAACCAGTTTTTTTTTAATAAACCCATGGAATTTGCTGACTTCAGATCGCACACAACATTACTTCTTGCCCTTCTTCTTCCACGGGTGATCACCATTCGAACTGGAAGAGCGTTGTTTCCTTCGACGAGGAGGTGGGTACGGCGGTTCCCGTGGGCCATCATCCTTCTCTGGTACTTGTGCTTTTCCACTGGCACTTTCAGATTTCTTCTCTTTTGGTTCTGAATCGCTATCTGAGACTTCAATGCACTGCAAAGCCGAACCAAGATTCGAACCGTCACCTATGGTGCAACCCACAGGTCCGTTGGTTCCATTGGGATTGGCCTGCTCCCAAGCTATGTCAGCTGGGGATACGAAAACCCCGGCCTGCAAGGCCAGGGTCCGGAGACACATCAGCATGATGTAGATCAGTTGTGGTGGTTGTAGTTCAGATGGCACAGCATCCATCCTTTCAAAACTATGTACCGCCCTCAGACCCGAACTGGATGGTCATTTGAGAAGGAAAGCACAATCAACCAAAATGCAACAGCTCGATCAAGTCTTGATGGTTGTCACAATTAGTGTGTAACATCTTGGTCAAACACAAGCAAATGATTGACTTCATGGTGCCTTGTCCTGTTGGGTGGCACCGCATCAGCCCATGGGATCAATCGGGTGAATGATTCGATGCAACATAAAATGTAACAAAAGACAAACATCAACTCACGAAAGATCGACAAATTATTCAGGTTGTTTTGCATTGGAGGCGCATGACGATCACTTGCTGTCAAAAAGGAAAATGGAAAGCCGGCTAGCCTGTTTCAAGACCTGTTTCAACCACGTGTTGAGAAAAGCAAACCGTGAACACATTGTACAACCATGTGTTCCCTCCAGAAGCAAAATCTTGGCCCAATGCAATGTCAGGGGCATGTAGGAGTTATGAGAACGTCAAACAACGCCTTTTGATCCATAGATTCGACTTATCTAGCAACGTTTGCAGGGCGATGAAACACGATGCAGGAACGGAGACAAGCCACGTCAAAACGCATCTTCTCGGATACCACATGTTTAAGATAACAAAAGATGCTGGAGTAGGATTCATCTGCAACAATGCTTCAACAAGGATCTCCGCTTCTTGCTTGCAAGGTTACTCGTTTTTTTATGGGAAAGAAAAGAACCAATTTTCACCGGCATGTACTTTCAACTTGCTGCTGTACTCCGCAGGTGCAGATGTACCAACGGCAAAATGAATCCTGATGATTTTCTGATGCATCGTCTTTACAAGGTAGACCAGAGGCTCAAGGCTTCGGGAAGCTCGCAGTAATGCGAGGGGCCAGCTATAGATTCTGCACGAGGAAAAAGGCCAGTGGCTCCTTGTCATTCATGTTTTTTTTTGTTTTCCTATGCGTTGACTGCCAACTAGCAAAGCTTCTCTGCCTCCCTGAAGGCAAATAAATTAATCATGAGGAAGCATCCACCTACGGTCAAAAGCTTTGGTTGGAACATTAAAGACCGTTTCCTGAAACGTACCCTTATGATCTACTAATGGTGATTCAAGAAGTCTCTGACCTTGGACATGCCTGGCAAGGATGCAGAAGCTTTTAAGCCGACTTTCTGAATGGTCTGATGTACCTTCTACAAATAAAACCTTTTTCAACTTCCGGCAGAAGCTTTGAGTTTGTCAGTCTTTCAATGGTATAGATGCTGTTTATGAAACTTATAATGACGAATTGATGGATGGATGTCTCGACACACGTGCATCCATGCTGTGGCTCTGATAGATTTTATGTTTCTCACCCTTCAACTGGGTGGGAATGTGTACTCCCGTGTAAATCTGAAACGACAACATTAGTTCGAGATAGGTGACGTATTCAGTGTTACCACACTCGTTCCAAGTCAGGTTAAGAAGGAAAGAGAAAAGAACCGCGGAGTATGTAGCTCCCCAGAGGCATCTACTCAACATATTTTCTGGAAATGCACCCACATCGATGGGAGAAAACACTTGAACATTTCCATCTGTTATGCCATGCGCATCTTCAGTTGCAACCAAAAGTTTTATTTTTGGGTCATCCATCGTATGATTTGAGAACATGTCACCGACAGCAAGCACAACATTATAAACGTCAGTCCAGTGCTTAATCTGCTCAGTGAAGGTTGCTTCAAGATTGTCTCTCAGTGTCAAACAGGAGGGATTTCATGTTTCACTGCCATTTTTGCCGCTAATCAACGATTTCGTTTCCCATGGCCAAAAATTTTCCCATAGCATCAAGTGTATGTGGGTTTTGATGCGATTTGATTACCAAGACGATGATGTGTCGGTTTGTCCATTTTAAGTAAGCGTGTCTCATCTTTTGCCACAAGTCAAAGTTCTTATGGTTATAGAATTTAACAGGTTCAAAATCGGGCTGTCTAACTTGTTCGAACACGCCCGCTGCGTAATCGCTGTCTGCCACTAAGTCAGTGTTGCGCACACATCAGAGCCGATGTGAGGGCTAGAGTTCTGCCCGCGATGCCGATTGTATTCCTGGGAATTTTGAACACAAGACAACCTTGAATGAGTTGTTGGAGAACGTGTCATTCTTTATGGCTAACTGTCGGGAATGATCATCACCAAAATTATCCATCACTAAGCGTAGCCAGCATCGTTAGTCTTTGAGTATTGTATCGCTGAGCCATCTGTCCAAACCCACCTAGGGTTAAGTGGGGTGGAAGAGTATGTTGTTTTTGGTTTAGTCTCGATCCTTTTGTTTAGGATTTTCTTCCAATTTTCATCATTGTGCCTTTTGGGGAAGGGGAAATACCACACAATCGAGTTTTTTTCTTCTTGCGACATATGCAACCTATAACGTTCAGTTGCAGGACATGTCATGTATCTGTGCTTTACGTGTCTGTCTGCCCACAAAAGGGGCATTTGTCGTCATCTTCAGTTCCACACGATTTTTTGATATAAGCACGTGACATGACACCTCCTGTCAATGAATTAAAGCAATGATTTCTTGAACTCAGGAAGCCTACCAAGTAACTTTGATGTCACTCGAAGTCAATAGACGTAACGGATTTCCCATCTGCTCTTTTTTGGATCAGTTGTAATGCCATCGCATGTGTGTAATTTTGAAGAAATGCCAAAATTTGTTCCCAATTGGAATCAATTAAAGAGATGACCCGTTCCGAGTCAGACACCTGGAAATCACCGACAATGGGAATTTCAGCAATGGCAAAAAGTCGTTTCAGGATGGAAATGGGCCCTCTACATTCATTTGGAGTCAACCCGACTCAGTAGACCATATTTGCAAATTTTTTCACGTAATCCTGGGTTCTCATGCCAAAATTTCCTCAATTGTTTGATAGCATCAATCAGAGATAAACCAAAGGATCAAGTTTCCAATTCGTCAGGTAATCAGTATGGCTGGATTTGAGTGCGTTGGTAACTTTGGCATCACGCTCTGGCAATGCGGGATCTCAATGTCTGAATCGAATTAATGGGAACTGCATGCGTACTGGCCGCATAGAACATGACTTGTAATGTTGATCCTACTATCACGGATTCTTTTTCTTCATACCAGTTTTTAGGACTTGATTTTTTGAAGTCGTGCTAAGCTTGTTGTTCCCTTGATTTAAACAACTTTGTAGATCGCGTTTTACCACAACGGATATTCGCCCCGAGATCACGTGCATTTTGGAGCTGCTGTAGTTGCAATTCATGGTCAAAGTTTCCTGACCTTGGTTTATTATTCCACGCCCATGATTTTTGATAATCCAGGGTCACTTCCAACATTTGCAAAAGAAGGTTGTCTTATTCCATGCCCTGGATAAATCTTCCTTAGATTCCGACACTACTCAAAATTATCAACATAGGCAAAAGGGACTGCCAGGTTGGTACGAACGAAGTAGAACCAGTTTAGGAAATCATGACGGACAGGACAACCGACATGGGGTCTCCCTCAGGCACACCGCATACACTTGCGTGAGGTTCACTAATGGTTCCTTTAAGGAAGAGAATTCTTTTCATGGTATTGAGAAACTCAATCCACTGGTCAGCAAAAATAGTCGGTATACCAAACCGTTGCATTAATGGGGAATTGCCCACCTGGGGATTGTATTAAAGAATTTTGTCAATCAGAAACAACGCCATAAATTATCTTTTATGTTGCGGGCACTCTTTGATCAAGAATTGGAGTTTGTACCAAATGTTTTCCGGTCCTTTCCCAGGGATTGCCCCAGCAATCGAATCCGGCACCACACGTGAGATTTTTTTGAATAATTTCTTGGCCGTAGTCTTGGTCAAATTCGGTAAATCACGAGAGGATAGTAATGGGTCTGGTATCCAGCATAGTTTTTGAATCCTTATTTTTCATGGGAGCTACGACCTTTGCTAGGTCAGTGCTCATCCCATTTGACTTCACCCACAACATATGCATTCCAGAAGGATGCCAACATGGACAACATTGCCTGGGGTACACACTTTAATCTGGAATATTCCAACCACACGACCCAGCAGAGGTCTTACTTTTGGTCGACTTAATCGCTTTAATGATTTCACCCTTTGTAACTTGAAGATCACTTGCATCAAAAATTTTTAGTTGCTCAGGCAAGTATGTCATGTGGTGTAAAAATCGGAGTCAATCGGTTCATCTCTCATCCAGTATTTGTTCCATCTGGAGAAAAATGATTCAGACATACCTACTGGTTCATACTCGTAGTAATCGAATTCGATCTCAACTGAAGGATGTTTGGGTGCTTGTTGGAATTCAATAATTCTTTCTTCTTTGGATAATATCTTCATAACTTGCTTTCGTATCGGACAGCAACTGCAGACATCCATTTTGGATGATCGGAAACTTTCGCTTTCGCTTTTCCTTTGGATCGATTTGACACTAACAGGCTTTCACTTTCACCGTCTCCAACGACGAAGTCATTTCCTGAAAGTCCACATTTTTGGCGCAAGCAAAAGCCAACTTATTACGTTTGTCTTCATCCAAGTCTTTTTGGAATTTTCTTGAGTTTTGAGATCTAAAAATCTTGGTTAGTTTGTCATTGGCCAGAAGTTAGTCCATTAATTGGGAGATCAACTCCATGTCAGGTGTCAAGGTAATGTAACTCCTCTTGATGCACACCACAATGGAAATGTAGGACGAAATCCATGTGCCCGGACGACTGCATTCCAATGCAACCTTATATCGGCCCCAGTTTTCAACATATGTTGGATCTTATAGAGACGTCTTATTGCTTAAGCGTCTGTTTGGTCAAATTGACGTGTCAATGGTACAAATTTCAAAGTCTCCTTCCCTCGCCAATTTGGGGGTACGGTATAAATCGACTTGTTTGAGCCTGAGGAGTTTGCCACGTCCAGTCTGATTAGACCTTATGGGTTCGGAGAAGAACTCAGTATTTCCTTCCAATGATTTTCAACTTGATGAGACCACGACATAATGGATTCACAGTGTGAAATCTCTGGTTCCGGCTGGTTGCATAGCAGTTCTTTTTGCCTTGCATTTATGGGCAAGGTAGCTTCCACATTTGTTTGACAAAATCTGATTCAGGAATGCTTAGATGTGCACATACTGGCCGATGGTGTGGTAATCCTGCAGCTTCATCAACCAGAACATCTTTAATTAACTTAAAGATGTTGGGAGACCAACAATGAATCAAAAGATGATGATTTTATCCAGTGGAAGTTTTGGCCTCAAATGTGGGAGGCAGAGGTGCTCCTCCCCGGTCATAATGGAGTTCCTTGATACATTTTAGTCCATGTTGCACCAACAATGGCAAACATTCAAATGTGGTCAAGCTTGGTTCATGTCACCTCCAACAAGGGTCGGACCACCCCAGCTCTTCATGATTCTCACGCCTCAAGTGCTATGCGTCGTTTAAATTGGTGCTTCTGAAGAAGTGATCGTTCCGTTACGTGGGAAACAATAAAGTACAACCACCAGGGTTTCAATGTGTCGAAATCGGATGAGCCCAGCTGAGATTCTTGAGGACTTGACCAGGACCAGCTCCGCATCTACCAGTGGTTCATGCAACGGATTGGATGGGATGTCACGATCGCCACACCACCACTAGGTGGCAAATGGTGTTCAGCCTGTGTTATTTTTTGGTTTTTGGTCTTACTGGTGCACCAAAAACTGAGTTTAGATTTCGACGTTTTATGCTCTGGTTTCTTTACGAATACCTTGTTCAGTCATTGTGTCTCGCTTATAAGATAAATTTTTGGCGAATCCGAATATTCACAAAGGAGATCAGCCTTATCTCCTAAACCTGTAGGATTTAGACAATCAGTCGTGTCATTCTGGTCCAGGATTGCTTGCTTCCCCAATTGGAAAGTCGTTGGGCATATCAATCCACCATGTAATGTTGGAAAAGCGAATACGGTACAATTGCCCAACTATAATGTGATGCTGCTGTACCTTGATGCGGAAACCAATGCAGTGGTCAGCAACGACATGAGGCAACATGGAATAATGAGGAGTTGGCACTTGACATCTCTGGCAATGTTTACAATTCTGCTTCTTGGTGTCCAATCGTAAACATACATGAGCATTTGTGTCACAATGTACATGAGTCATCGTGGAAACTGTGAACCATCGGAAAAAGACAATGCCTCCTGCAAACATCGACTTTAACAAATGGCACACTCGGAGTTGGTACGACTTGAAAAATGAAATCTGTGAATTGATCCAATTTGGGAGATGAAAAACCCTTGTGTTCCCCCACAAGGTTTCCCCCACAACTGACGTTTTCTTCCCATCATGGATATTGCACACATCATTTTTGGCCTCTTTCATGCAATCTTGGTACGGAGATTTCATGGTAACACACTGATCAAAAGCAAGCAGTTTGCAGTCTGCAACAGGTTTAGCGGTTAGACCACAAAACCAATGGAGATTTCTCACATACACCAAATCAATCACAATGCCATTCCGGGTTGTGATAGATGACCAAGCACTGCCATGGTCACGAGAATCGGTAAAGGAGAGGCGAAACTGGTTGCAATCAGAATGTCTATTCCATATATCGGTTGGTAAGTTGTAAAGATTCGACTGTGTGATGACAACTTGAAAAGACCGAAAGGTCACGTGGCACGAATTGATCATCATATCTCTGAAAAAGTCAAAGACACAATTGGGATCAGCCCCAAGAAATAAATCCAAATTTTCAATCTGACCAGGGTTGGTTAGCTCCCAACACCTCTTGGCGATCTTGACGTGGACCTGTCAGGTCTGTCCCTCTTGATGTCTTTGGTCCTCGGGCTACGCTTGAGAAGGGATTCAAAGGTCGCAAGTAGTTGTTCACTCTGCTGCGACAAGGCTTCCTTCAACGATCCTCGTAGCGAATGCTCTATCCCAGAAATATCTGATTCAATTTTTTCAAACTTCTGGAGATTGCTGTTTTGGCCCTCTGTGAGCCTAGCTTCAAGTGTTTGCATTTTTGCTTCGATGCTGGTGATCCTCTCATTCTGGTTCTTGAATATCTGATCAGCAGGGTCTCCTGACAAGGCCGGGCCATCACCATCCATGGGAACATCACCAGATGGACGATATTTTGCCCAGGCATTGAAAGAGCGGCTTTGTGGAGTACTCGAAGAACGCGACATCTTCTGCCATGGGTCTCCTCCACCAGTCATGAATGGATCCTTGCCCTTGTCCGTACTTCTGAGCGTTCCAGCAACAAGAGGTTTGGTAGCTGGTTTTCGGTCCTGGTGTTCAACAATCAATATTTCCTGACCATTCATTGCAAGGCGTTGATCAGGTTTGACCGTATCTGAGCCAACTAGGAAGCGTCCGTCTTGATATTTCTTCAATACTCTGACTTGCCATTTTGCCTCAGACGCCCAGGATTCGAGATGTGGCCCGGACAACCCTGGGGGCAGGCCTGCGAACACGTATTTGTAGGCGCTGTGTACCTGGCTAGGTATATCAATCAGAGCCTTTCAGCTCCACCCAGGCAGAGGCGAATCGGGATGTTCGCACACGAATCCCAAAAGACCCTGGTGGTTTGTACACAATGCCTGCATGATCTTGGATCAGAGCAATCTGAATAAGGGCATCTTTGATACACTTGCCAGACCAAATCACCCTGTGTGCTTCTTCCGGATGTGCATCATTTTGGCGTTTTCCTGATATGAAGATTGGATTTCGATCTGTACCTGACCTTGCCAACCATGTTTTGGTTGCCGCTTCCTCAACGAGACAGAGCATTCCAAATTCTTCTGCATCTTGTTTTTCAACGACTCGTCCTTTGGCCGTCCAACGCCTGCTGTAGATCTGGTTTATCTTCTGCTCTGGCCCAATAGCCATGGATTCTAAAATGGCTTTTGCCGGTCCTTTCATCAATGCCAACCAGAAGGGTTCTTCGCTGGCACCTTCATCACTTTTTTGGATCCGAGTTGTGTCAAAAACACTCGAATCAAAGCCTTGTTCTGAAATGCATCGGTGACCTGTACTGTGATCAGTTCTGACGTGATAAGGCCATTTGCTTTGATTGCCGTTAGTGTCAAAGCACCGCAGCATTCAGTCGACACCAATCTACCTGCATCTGCCACTTCCTGAACCTCTGCAGGATCTGCAATGGCAACTCCACGGGTGACAATAATCCAATTCTCCTGAACCATCAAGGGATCACCGTTTGGATTGGTAAAGGCATTTGCTGGAAATGTCACGTCATGGAGCTTGAAATTGATGGTTGGGCTCTTTTTAGCCTGTTGCTTTGACCGAGAGAATTTTTGCAGCTTCTCTGCAGCTGCCAATTGAGCTGCCTGAGAAATTGGAATGCCTGATTTTTGGCAGCGTTCGATAACTCCATGATAGATGGATTCTTCCTTTTGATGAGCAAACTGCTTCACCTGTTTGGAGTCACCCAGCTGTCTAGATATGGTCTCTGCAATCTCAATAGACTCTTTGGCCTGATGTCCTTTTGATATGAGGACACTAGCAATCTTGCCTCGGGCTTTCAACATTGCTGCATCTTCCTGACCTCCTGCATGCAAGACTGGTACGGTGGGACTGGTGATCTGGGAAATGATGAACTCATGCCGCAGCAAAATGACCCATTTCCATCGATCAGATGGACATCTCTGTTCAATGTTCCAGATTTTGCTCCACAAGTCAACACCCGCAATCTCTTGAATCTGCAGAATATGAGGTTGAATCTCATCCATAGATCTTGCATATACTGGTGTAGCAAATTTGCCGAGCATCCAACTCACCGCAGCAAATCCACACCACCCTGGCTCAGGATGAAGTTCAACCCAATGGCCAATAACCCTCGGATGTCCAAAGATCTGTAGACACAACTGCTTCAAAATAGGTTTGGGAATTTCTTCATAGTGTCCATAGTCTACTACAGAACAAAAGTCGGTCCCATGAGTAACAACAAATGGGATCCAATGGTTACGAATGACCAATGCTCCGAGTCGACTGCCATACTTGTGCTCCGTCAATTTGGATGTTCCCGAGTCCTTTTTGGAGAGACCCAATTCTTCATCCCATTGGTAGATACCTGCAAACCCAATTCCGGATTTCTCTTCTGCATAGCTCAGCATAAAAGCCATTTCATCATCACCCATCATTTCTTGAAAAGAATTCATGGTCTTCCATCTATCCAAGGCAAACGGTGCATATTGCAAGGTCGCATCATTCATCTCTTGGTTCGCCATTTGTTGGATCGGCAAGTTAGGATGGATGTCGGGTTCAGGAATGATGTCAAAGCCTATAGTAGGTGAAATGTCAGATATTTCTTGACGTACCGTGATCTTGATGGGATGATGGACAGGGAAGTCTCTTTGCATGGTAAAACCACATTCATCTTCAATCCATTCATCTGCTTGGATATGGAAAAACTGAAAGAGTCTGTCACCTTTCGAACCATAAATTCGTGTCTTGACTTCATCTTTGCACAAGTCAACTAGACGCCGGATATCCCGAAAGCCCAAAGTAAAGTGTTAATGTCTGATTTTTTTTACTGCAATCAAAGTAACTGCGAAGTAGCTGGCCACCAACCTTTGATAGTATTTATATCTGCAAGTAAAAGCTCATCAGCAAGCCCTGACCACTGCAAAATGAGATCAATGTTTATACTTAGAAATGTATCATTTTTGGCAGTGCAGTGAAAGGCGAACCCTGATAAGAAACACAGACAAAAACACAGGGAGAAAACACAGCGAGAACACACAGAGAGAAACACAGACAGAAAACACAGAGAGAAACACAGAGAGAAACACAAAGAGAGAACACACAGAGAGAAAACACAGATAGAAAACACAGACAGAAAACACAGAGAGAAAACATAAAGA